>JACTOM010000084.1:85858-204524 GCA_015832385.1 Elymnias hypermnestra
GGGGGGGGGGGGGACGGCTTCTGTTGTCCGCCTCGTCGCCAGATTATCCCAGTCAACAGGATTCAACAAACAAATCACTACTTGCAACTATTTACACACGTTTATTAAGTGAAACTTTTCTTCTGCCGCCTCACATTTTGTAGTTCATGTATCGAATGTCGCGTTACTGCAGGCCGCAGTGTAGAGAACACCCAAGGCCAATATGGCGGTGCCCATAGTGTGCTATAGGCAGGCGTGCACTACGAAAAAATATCTACCAAAACATTTGTTATTCGACTTTCTCATAAAGAGCCAATTTCAGTTTACGACCAAAATTTCTAAATACAATAAAAATTTAGACTCTCTAAGTCTAAGGTTCATTCACATTTCTTATTCAATTAGGTTTATCAGGCTCTTTTGAATCAACGAATGGCAAGTTCACGATTGATTCTAGTATCTAAAAAAGTACGTTTAGGCCGACAAATGACTTCTAGACTTAACATTATTATTGTTTGTGTTTTTATTATAATATTCTCTTTATACATGTTTTTCCGTAGGCTATTACTGTTATGTAACGTCATGTAGTCGAATGATCCCTTAATACTTTGCAACGCTCCACGTCTCGTAATAATTAATTATCAAAGAGAATATATGACAGCCGACATAATCGCCTGAATGCTAAAGGATCGCAGATTTAAATTTAATTATATGGCGAAATATTTATTGCAAAATGTGTATTTAAAGATTACCGGTCTCTACGTTCCGCGTTCGCAAAATAAGCAACGTACGTGTGTATCGCTAAATTCAATTAAGTCTCGAATTTGTGTTCAATTTGTTAGCTGCGAGCGGGAATAAGAGTTTATTTCAATCACACATTAATGTGCAACTGCTAGGAAAGACTGTGCCCAGCAGTGGGATGGTAAAATATCGGTATTACCACAATAAAGGGTATACATGTCGATTCGTCTTTGTAGCATTAGGTTAGTATTTAGCGGCCCATTAACATTCAACTGTTGAGTACAAGCTTTCATTCATAGTTAATATTTGAGTTAAACGTGTAAAAAGATAACAGACAGGTATGTGTAAAAGGTACGTATATTTTTGATAGCCTTGCTGGTGCAACGGTGAGAGAGAACTAGCTTCGGTGGCAGAAGTCCTGAATTCGAGTTCCGACAGAAGAATTTTCTAATATATCTGAATCTGGACTGGTGGGATGGCTAGTTACCCTTCCACCAGCAAATAGAAACCGCCTAGCATGAGATGCGGTATGATAAGAGAATAGTAGGATAATTTCTCCTTTATAGATCTACGGTTGTGATGGCATACGCCTAAGGTTAAAGATAACGCTTATCACGAGTGCACGACCGACCGACCGCTGAGCGTCTGTGGCTTGCGGCCGCTCGCGTGCCGCGCGCGCATCAATCGGACCGCCGGCTCACGCGGCGGCGTTCTCACGGGGTTGCCTCGGATCATCGTTCAATTCAGTTCGTTATATACTGTTTGTAAGCAATACGGCTTGTTGGCCTTGGCCGCTCTGTCGAGCGCCTTTCGCATTGCTCGCTGTGTACGACATGCTATAGATCGACGTAAACAAGAAGAGATGGCAACGCGTTTCACTTTAATGACAAAATGTTCTAATGATATCTTACCAGCAACGAGGTGCCGCCGAGCAGAAAGAATTCTGTGTAGAAATTATTAGGTACGACCACATATCGGGTTAACGCACTACCATCATCACTTACCATGAAGAAATATCACAGTCAAACGTTACTTCCAGTAAAAAAAATAAATTTTAACGTTTTAAATAAACTTAACCTCTTATAAAGTATAATGTACTTTACAAACTTCGGCTTTAACCATCTGAGCCTGTATAATTACCTACCATCGAGTGAGGTTACGGTCAAGTGCTAACCTGTCGGTCTTAAAAGGATTTAACATGTCCTGTCGACATGGGCGTTAATATATATAGGATGTATTCTATTTCCAGTTACTTTTTTTATTTCTCATGCTGTAGGGAAAAAAATAGCATGAAAGTGGTAAAAGGTAATTAACAACTTATTGACGTCCCACCGCTGAACAAATGGCTCCTCATTCTTGGGGTGTGGTTTTATAGAGTGTAGACCCACCACGTTGCTCCATAGCAGGCACAATTACTATCAAATAGCATTATATTAAAATAACTTTTTCCAAATATACATACCTATAATATTTCGAACAGACTGATATATTTCCATAACTATAGTATTAGTAGAGGGGTCATTGGTTAAGTATTGTATCCTATGTTGAACAAAAAACAAGAATTTATTGCAATGGAAAAGGAAAATAGAAGATAAAAGCATGCAAATCGCCAACAACGCCATCCATGTAGATTAAGCTCTAATGCAGAGTAATGGATATGTAATAGACGTAAAATTGGATTTATGTAGGTTTCTTTGCAACAATTTCAAACTGTAGATAAAAGGAAGCTTCAATTTTATTACAAAGTGTATTTGGATCTTTGCCGTATCAGACGCTTAAAAGCTTACACGAAATATGTCTTACTTAAATTATGACGAACACTTTGTTAAGCCTTTTTTATTTATTACATTTCCGTTTGGAAAACAAACGGTACAATTACCTCTTAAAAATAAAAGGGAATAAAATAGGTACACACGACCAGTAAAACTTGGATTAATAGCGATTACACGAGTATAATAAGCAGGGTCTAGTGAAAAGGAAAGTCAAAGGAAAAATCGATTACTATCGAGACCGGGACCTTTGCTAACGTAGCGAACACCCCCACCATTGCGCAAACTGGCTGCCGAGTTAACCCATGACTTGTGCAGATATGTCGTGAAACTAGATAACATACCGAGATATAAAGAACTCTAGAACAAAACATACTTTAAACAAAAAGTAACGCCTCGACGAAGCTCGACCTCGGTAAACTACAGAAATTTTAATAACGACATACAGTTTGTACAACGAAACAAAACAAATAATTAAAAATAAGGGAATGAGGAACACAAGAAAATGAACACGGTGTTCCCACGGAGGCGAGCAACACGGTTATTAAATAGATGCGATCCCGTCAAAAGATTTATCATGGTGAAGCCTCCCTGTACGGTCTGTATTGCGATGACGTCGTTCGCTGTGCGGCGGATGAGTGACAGCGACGCGAGATGAAACCACGCGTCGGCTCAAACGTAATTATTCTTTAAGCCTTTCATTATTTTCGCCCTGAGCCCGGAAACCCAATCGGTTTACACCGTAACCGTTTCGTATCCAATTTTCGCAATTCATCATCATTTCTACAGCGTTATCAACTCTCCGGACCGCCGGTAGATGTTAAGCCACAAGAATACTTGACGGCCGCGCTAGTGTAATGACGCGGGTATTTCCTTTCTTGGCAGAGAACAGTTATTCCATACCTAGCGGGATAAAATGAGCCAATTGTATTGTTTAGTTTGATTCGGTCTGAACCGATGGGAGGCTTCGGTCGAGGCAAGTTTAGTTCCTGCCAGTACAGATACCGAGCAAATAATACCGGTACGAAGCATTGTAGAAATCTTTAAGAGTTTAATCATCTCTTAAGCTAGTTAGCGTTGTGCTATCTAACACTGTACCGTTAATAGCCTTCAGTTTATAGTACAAAGAGATTATAATCAAGTGCCGACCTATAAAATAATCTATAATTTAATTTAACAAACCATAAAAAACAGTATATAAATAAAGGATATCCCTATTATCATTCCGTTTGACGTAAAACGTGACCGTTAGATCCCCTCCATCATCAGGTATTAAGAGATAAGCTCCGTCTAGTTCGGGCAACGCAATAATCCTTCCTACTATATGTACTTTAGCTCTTCAGTCTATGGCCGGTTATTTATTAAGTTTCTAGTTGCTAATTAAGGCGGATGGAAAACCCATTCTTAAAGTACTTCAACGAATCTTCAATACCGTCATCGTGGAAGGTACGGTGCCAAAGACATGGCATAGGAATGTGGTAGGAGGTTCTTCGAGAAAGGTGACAACACCTTATCGAAGTCATGTCTATAAACCGTTCTCGAGACTCATTACGAATCGTCTCACTCGCAAGTTTGACGACTTCCAGCCCCCCGAATAAGTCGGATTCCGACAAGGCTTCAGTGCCATAGACCACTTGTAGAATCCGCCACTTTGCTCGCTGTTCGTGGACGATGAGAAAGCCTTCCATTCTAAGCATTTCTATAATGTAATGTAGTTGACGGCGTGCTCGTCTTCCGTGCCCCGCAAAGCGTGTTAAGCCTTTTTCCGGGTTTGATATCTGCGTGTAAATTATGAGGACGAAGGAATGGAGAGTGCATGTATTTATAATTTTTTTCTACGCTATCTATTGTAATATGCAATAAATATACTTTCTTTTTCATTAACATATAGCCCTTTTCACATCACTTATAATCATCTTCACGCAAGGATTCATTATTTGTTTTTATGCTATTTACTGCTGTTTATGATTAAGATTCAAATGTTTTCTTACAAAATCAAAATATTCTGTATAAATGTGCGCAGAATGTATTAAGTCGAGCTCACCCAAGGAACCGATTACCTTGAATGTAGGAAAGGATAAACAGTGATCCAGGAGGTAGGTTTGCGGGATTTCCCAGGTAATGAGAATCTTTCTTTCCTCATTCGATAAACTGTATTCATCTAAATAGGCATTATAGTAAAAAATAAAATATATTTTTCGTCGTATGTTCGTATGTTTCAGTAGCTTGTCTTAACGTACATAGAAAAAGGTTTGGACTTGATTCCACGGACCCGAAAATAAAATATGACACAATGTACCCCACAAAAACTGTATTTAAAAGAGTATGAAGAGGATGGAATGAAATTTCCGAACCGCTGGTAGATCTATTACCAGAGGACATAGTGCTTTCCGAGGTCATTATTGGTGTTCCGCTAACAGATTTAGATTTGAGAACTATCCATAATTGTATAGAATTTAATAAAAAGGTTGGTTTGTATTATGCAATTTTTAAATTTCAATATATTCAAATTAAAAATGCTTTATTCGGGTAGGGTTTCACAGTACTTTTAAGTCGTTATATAGCTTTTCCTCCCCGTATATTATCACTTTCAATGTAAGACTGATGATAACATTAGAGAAAAATTTAGAATCCAGGCTACGAAGGTGCTTTTTGCTGTTTTATCAGAATTACCTGTGTTTCAATACATGACATAAACGAATTGTTAATTTGTTATGCCTACAATAAATGCTAATTTTATTGTAACTATTTATGTCATACGAAGTATGTGAGATGCAATACTTTTTTTCTTAACTGTAGTTAACCTAACACCTCAGTTCGCTACAGCAAGCTTTTGACTTTTTTTCTTCACGGCAAGGACATTACGACACTGAATATAGACATTCCTTACAGCGAACGTAATAATAGGCCTCGAGAAATTACCCCGAGTGAATTCCACACTATGCGAGACCGGTTGATACGATGTGATAGATTAACGTTACTGATGTCTCTTAAAATGTAACTTAAACTCCTATTGCATGGTAGCTTCCGCCTGCGACATTGCGTGCATCGGAAAAAGTTCTTCATGTTGCTTGAGCTTCCATATAGGGAAGTCAAACATAATTGTGGTCACTTATATACGGCGTTAGTTGTGTGCATCCAGATACCTTTTTTTCTAAAATGTACTCCTTATAACGTCAGCCATCTGCCAGTGAAACTCCCATCAAAATCGTGAAAATTTTAAAATGGTTTTTTTATTATACATATAGGTACTGTGTATGTGCATGAGAAGCTGTTCATTTGATATTACAAATAGACTTCCCAATTTTATTTATCAGCAGATAGGTACGAATGCTCTGCCCAGCTGAAGATACCTGGATCTTTTCAGCCTAAAAATTGTGCTACTAAATGGTAAGCTACGCGGGTGCCATCGGAGGGAGCAGATAGTTTTATATAAAAATTGAGCGAAAAACCCGTGATATGGTGAATCGTAATAAGCTCCTGCGTGTTTTTTCCGCGAAAGGCGATAAATCGCCGGCGGTACATTGAGTTAACTCGTACAACAAATTGCAACGTCTCCATTCTCTTGTCCCGTGTTTTTCACTGTCCTGGCTCTCCGCGGAGAACTTTCCTTTATTTGTGAACATTTAAATAGAAGACTCGAACAATGAAAATGTGTAGAAATATTTGTTTTGCAGACGGGAAAATTTTAATTTCGAGAATATTTCCTTGACCATTTTATTATTTGTTTTGAAAAGAATATTGTTTTGCTTCCCTGTCTTATTATTTCGCCGAGGAACAGTCGATTGTTGTTTCATCTCGCGATACTAACTGTAATCATGTTCTTCCCGAACCCGTGCAACTATGGGAAAGCTAAAACTATAAACAACGAAAATCCGTTTTTCGTATGCGAGAACACGGCCTGAAATAAAATTACGGTAATCTGTTATTCACTTGACTTCATTACGATACAACAACGTGATAGTTCAGTCCCAATAAATGGACGAGAAACAATATCAAAGCCGATAATTCACTGGGGTTTATATATGAAATGACATCTACTGGCATGACATCTATTTTGTTAAGGTGTACGAAAAATCCGATCTATATAGGTTTCTTCTTAATTGTTCTCTTTAGGAAGAAGACAATGTTACTTTGGTTGCAAGAAGTGAAGCACTCACAGGTAGCTGGAGTGTAAATGTTTCGAAATCAGTCAGTTCGATATATTTCTAGCGAGCGCTTGATAGTATATTTAAAAGGCTTGTCGCGGGTGGATTTCTAAATATAGTAAATTATGCCAATTTGCTATAGAATCGTTGTAATGTTTCATAAATGATTAGAATTACTTATATTATATTAACTATTGAACAAGAAGTCTATTTCTCTAATTTAAAACCTTGGTCTTATAATTGTGTGTTTTTCGTCTCGTATTGTATTTCTACATAGATTATATCGAATGCTATAATTAATGTAGAAATACAACAGCTTAGAAACTAGTCACTCTTTTCGATTTAAATAAAACAAAGTGACTGTTGGGCTTTTTGGCGCAGTCTTCTCAGTAGATGCTACATTCCCGAACCGGCCGTAAATTCATTTACAATAAAGTCAGCCTATTGGCTTTTATTGCGAGATCCTATTTAACTTAAAATAGTTACAAGTTATAGAAGTTACATTTTGAACATTATGAACATATTACTAGTTCACAAACAGCTTCATTGGTCTAATGGTTAGCATATTCGACTACAGCCATGAGGTCCTGGGTTCGAGTCCCGGGTCGGGAAGATTCAAAAATCAATATTAAGTTTTCTATTAAGATTTTCTCAACATTTGCCCGAAGTTGGGAAGCTGGCGGTGTGATCCACCCCCGTGCCTCGGAGAGCACGTTAAGCCTTCGGACCTGTGCCTGATCTCTCTCCGGTCATGTCGGATTCCCGTCACATCGGACTATGAGAGTGAATAGAGAGTGCACTTCTGTACTATTCCTGCCAATATAAATGCCAGTGAAGTAGCGTGGTGGGTCTATGCTCTAAAAATCCTCTCTCTCCTATGAGTGAGGAGGCCTGTACCCACCAGTAGGACGTTAAGGGGCTGTTATTTACCTTACTTTACTAATTATTTCTCATTCTTGACACCCGCGTAAATTAGACATAAATAAAAAAATAAACTAAACGCCTTCATATTTAAACAAAGTTTGGTTCCGATAATAAACTGAATACTTTTGAAAAGGTTCTGGCAGATTTGGATATAACCATAGATTTACATAGTAATGTTAATGATGATGATTATGAGAGACACATTCTATTAATCAACGTTCACAATGAGCATAAGGCTGTATTACCTATCGTGACGGGGGATCGGAATGCTACTTTAATAGTAATCAAAGGCACTATTCTCCGGGGAAATAATACTGGTCCAATTTACTTTCAATCGCCGCAAATACCGGGGGAGGCCTGTATTAATCTTACAGGTCCGAGAATGGAAGAAATAAGCTTTAATTCCACTCCAGTAGGGCTGTAGGACTGCCCCTTTGTACGACCTGAATAAGAGCACATACACACCTCATACTCGAGGGTAATTGGTCGCAATTTCTAATCAAAAGTAGGGGCCATATCGTTTATAATTTGTACTAGCTGTAATCTCCTATCCCTTGGTTATGAGGAAAAATTCTAGCTTTACAATCGTCTACTTTCCGAAAGGACTTAAAGCGAATGGTTTTGAAGATTTCGTGATGAGTAAGTATGTAAGAAAGACGAAGATCATTTTACTGCCATTCTAAAGTTCAATGTTTAAGTTCTTTGATGGTTTTAAAATCTATGACAAACAGAGGTATGAATTATGCTCATATAAAATTGATGAGCTTTTCAATTGAAACTCAGTTAAAGAAGTAAGTGGCATCCTATTGACGTTCCACTGCTGGACTCGTAAGTGTTTAAAGATTAGGTCCATCACGCCGCCCCAATGCCGAATGCCAGAACTGATCCCAAAAGATGCAAATTACGGTGCAGCGCTGACCTGTTGTCGTGAAAAGCAAAAGTAGCTGTGGTGATCATTGTAATAGTAAATTCGCTCTGGCTGCTTCCATTCCCGGTAGAGCAAGTTTACGATATTGTAATTTGTTTAAGTCAGCATTGGTGTGTTCGGCCGCGGCTAGGTACCACTCTGTACGTACAAATTGCGTTTCGGTACGGTGCTCCGTAAAAACGTTTAAGAAGTGCTTTTTACCAGGTCAGCGGGCTTTAGTAAGATCCCCGTCTAGCGCTGACCCGACGGCAATGAAAATATATTTACTTTTTATCTTTATTCGCATCAAACATTTTTCAATGTGCGTAATGGTCAAACATGTCTGATTTTTTTAAATAAACTGGGTATCGAACCCGGAAGCTCTCCATCATTGCAGTATATTACACAGCGGTGTAGGAACTTTTACTGTGCTTTGTTTGAGAGATCAATTTAAACAAATGCTTATTTAATGTTGTATTTTCACTATGATTCAGCTAATCCGTTTATTCACCTTCAATTTCCTTTTTTTAGCTGTGTCCACGGCCATTATTTGCCGAGATATTCCCTCTTTAACGAAAAAGGAGGCTTTTGCCTTCAGCCATCGGTATCTGAGAAACAAATGATCGTGAACTTTAATTTAGTTATTAGGAATATAAAATCAATGGCCTTTTTACAGATACGACACATCTTTTTAAAGCAGAATCTTTAACTATAACTTTAAAAAAAGGAAGTACGTGTTAAACTCTGCACCGATAAAAGTTGAAATATTTATAGACGGTGGGTAGTTTTAAAACTTAATATGTATGCTGGCGTCGTCCGTTTCTGAAGAATCTCTGAAATTAGACGCACCCGCGTGTAAATTAATATGGCGTGTGGTGAATGTAATTTTTCATCATTTTCCTTTGTTTTCCGCGTTAGCTCAGCTTTGCGGTAAACGTAACACGTGAGAATTCTACATTTCGGATATATTTACTCCTTATTTGTACCAATTTTTTTAGAAAAATATGTATTATAAGTAGCATACAAAGTGTAGTCCTCTCGTCGTTGTGCCCTTTAAAAGATGAATTTTGATTATGTATATGTCAGGTGAAATAGTTAGGATCCAAGCGAGCTGTCATCTCTTATTTAACTGTCTTCGGTTTATACTTTTTGGACTAAGGTCCTTCCTCGTGGTCTCCATACATGCAATATATCTAATTTTATCGAAATAGAGTCCGCAGCATATACGAAACCACGTAAGAGACAAACAGTTATTCTCGCATATTACTGCTATTTAAGAATGTTTAACTTGACTCACATAAACAAATTTACGTAAAGGTGAACAATGTGAATAAAGCTGTGAGAAATTAAAATTTAATTTGCTTACTACACGCCATTCGTGTGTATTTCCACTGCGAACCCGAACGCACTCGTTTTTCCTAATTTCTTTAATATTACGTTGTAACTGTGATTCTTAATATATACTACTGGTATCCTAACAGATTACGCCGCGTTCGTTTGTCTATCTGCTCACGAAGAAGTCAGAAGCTACAAGAGGTTATTATTAAAGGTTCTTGTAAATCGGTTACATTACGAAAATTGTTGGAGGTATCAGAAAAAAATCAAGCCACGTGGGAGCTTTTATTGAAAACCTGCCTAATTCTTAGAGATACGATGAAACAACGTATGGCTGGATTTCAACTTCAATACGTTCGTGTCCTAGAACATCTCACGTACAACGATATGATTTACAAACCATTTAGTTTAAATGAAAAAAAACGCGCGCGAAATAATTAAGCTCGCTTGATGTCTTAGACGCCCCTGATTATTTCGGAATTCACGCCCACTCGAAAACATATAAAAAAGTGATCGGTATCCGAATATTTCTTGTTTCTATACACGACACATTCAAAATGCTTGATGAATAGAGACAAAAGGAAAGCAATCTATTGATACGAGCTTGTTATGAGAGAAACGTCAGATAACGTTATTCATTTCGTTTGTATGGGAGGCTTTAGGATTTGTTCCAGCGAGCGTGTCGTTGACAAACATACGGCGGTACTCATATAGAAATATTGATATATCCCACAAAAATCGTGACTACACTTCAGATCCTAAGTAATCATAAAGCAAAGTCTTCCGCCGCGTTTTTCTGTAAATTATAAACTCAAGTGGTTACTAAATGGATTACCCTTTTCACCAATACACAAACTTCGTTAACAAGGTTCGTATATAGAAAAAAATAAACTCTACAAATTCCATTAGACCGGATGACTTTAACTAATTTAGAGACAATATAATTTATTGTTATAATTAACTCCCAGAAGACCTGCCGGTGACGTCATTCAGTAAATATAAAACCTTCATTAAGAGAAAGCTCGTTCAAACATCGTATTATAATTTGAAGGATTACCGAGACGATCCAAAAGACTAGCAGTGAAACTTGTACGAAATAAACTGAAATAATATTTTTATGGCTTCTGCTCAGAATAGAACGGGAGCAAGGTCATGAAACTTTAGCTGCTTTCATTGTCTTTTAATATACATATTTAGTAATAATACATTGGAAATGTCTTACTAAATATGAAAAAGCCCACTTGCTAAAATACTTATTCTTTGGGTATTATGATATTTAGTGTACAGCAATTGTCTATGGTCGGAAACTTTTGCATATGTATGATATTAAACGCGAACTGTTCCATAATCCCTATGAGACGGATCGCATTATACGATACCGACATTCCGCCCAGGAAATCACTAAAGACTGTTTGTTTTCATACAATATACGAGTATCCCGATATATGTTGAAACTTCTATGCGTACGCTTTAAGTAGTATAAGCGAGCTTAAAGAAAACAGGATCATACTATCGACGGATTAAATTGTTGAAATATTACAAACTTAATATCGTTTATAAATATTCTTTGGCACAGATAGCGATAGGAGCTATTTTCTGAGGAGCCAATTCGGAGAACGAAGCGAACAAAGTCACGCGCATATATAAATATATATTTTGAAACAAATAAACAATGAAACCTTAGGTATTATATTACAAGGTCCTCTGCCTCGTCAATGTTATAACTGAAAAAATTATCCATGCTATTTTTATGTACAGATAGAATTTTTGAAGATGTTGTGCAAATTGATTAGAATATAATAGTAGGATAATCATTAGAAGTATCGAAAAAAATGTGGCAGCTTGGGAGCTTTCATTGAAAACGCTGCCTAATCTTTTAGAGATATAACAAAACATGGTAGGTTATTCCTCATTTACAGATCTACATTAAAGTCCGTAATGGAATAATATATCAATTTTCATTACAGTTTCTATATTAACCGATCGTAATCCGGCAGATGTCATTAATATTGTGTAAAGAGACAAAATACATAAATACACTTCAAGTAGTGTTGACATTATATTACATTAAAACCTAATCCACACATTCGAGGCTGCAAACTTACTACGGCAGAAGAAATATAGACACACACTCATTTGCTAGTAAATAAACAGGTGTTACGTTTCAGCATCAGAGAGGTTAATGTTTTTATAAAACACGGACACATCCTACATAAAATAATATACATAAATAAGGATTGTCTTTTTTTAAAGCTGCCATATATTTCTGTGAAGCTTCCGAGTTCCATAAATTACGACGTTACTGTGTTTTATTTTTACACACTTTAAATTTATTTCACGTGCAAGCTATTTGAACTCTATTTTCTGAGATCTTATCCGATGTAAGAGACGATACAGGTTAGTTTCTTCAGATCATCATGTTGGTGATGTGGTAACTATTCACGGTCTAAGCCTCGCACCTTGACTACTATTCCTATTCCCTAAACTCGCTCTGAAACCCTCATTGAAAGAAAGCTTACTATAAATTGAAAGATTACTTAGACGTAAGCAAAGCGTGGGAGAAAATGAATTGCTCTAACCAAAATAAAATGAATTACGATTAAATTGTAATGAAGATTTTAGAAAAGGGAATACTATACTGCCTTTGGGCACTGAGGGACCTTTGCATCCAAGTCGTTCTTTGACATCGACTATTCAAAAGTGTTGTGAAAGTCCATTTTAATAAAGAACTTGGGAATCCTGCCAGTAAGAGGTGTAGGTGAATAAGTTACATCTTATTTAGCAATGGTTTGCAATATGAAGAATGAAACGGGCTTCAATCACGCGATACGTTGCTTTGGGAAACACGAGCTTGTGCAGAATAAGAAATTCGATCAGTAGATTTTGAATTTACCGCTTGAAGACACAGACGGACACTGTGTAAAGATAGATTCGTATAGTACGTGCGTGCGTCTTAGTCAAAATTTACACAAGCTTTTGGTAGTGCTGTCATTATATTTGGATCGATGCGGTTTCGGCGAACTCGCGGCAACATTGCGTGTTGATAGTTTTAATTCGATACCTACGAAATATTGCTCCATGTTGTCTATCCCTATACTTGTTTAACTAGCATAACTCATGGCAACAATTCTCTACAGCAGGGCAAATTTCGTCTAGGCGAGCACTGCTGGGAAGCTTTGGGGGTCAATAGTAGATCTCTCGTTCGCCACTCAGAATACGATATACAGAGTCACCGGTTGGCGAGTTGAAGAGGACATTGGAACTCTGTCTGATCATCATTATATTAAGTTTGAGCTGGTTTCTGTTCCGGTGTACTCGATTCGATCTGGAGTTCTAGGTCGCCTCCCGCGTTGGTGCTTGAGTCGCTTTGATAGAGAGTTGGCAGAAGAGGCTGCCGTCTTTATGCGATGGTCCTCCTCCCGTATACAGAAAATCAGCGAGGAAGAAAAGGTGAACCGCCTTTGTAATGGGTTGCCGACGATTTGCGATGCGGCAATGCCCATGTGGTGGACAGAATCCGGAGAATAGGTCTAGATGTTTCCCTCACCACGACGGAAGCTCTATTAATTCACGATCCTCGGAAGTGTCCCCCGCAGGGGGGCGGCTTTATTACTGCGAGGTGCAATCGTGGAGGTGAAGGCTAGTCGGCAGTTTATGGTTGGTATTGTTTCTATATTAGCTGCATAGATCGTAGTCAGGTAGAAGTTGTAAATGTTGTGCAAAATTTCGTTTTCATGTCTTCATTCTGCGTATCTTAAAATATCCCAAGTAGCGAATACGATATATTACATTAAAATCAACATACACGACTCGTCCAACTGATGCCAGTCTAGAACAGACACGTAGGCATAATGTGCTCTACTGGCCGCGAGAAGCAATCGTTTTATAAGGAACATCAGCTGTAATACAAGACAATATTACCATTTCTGTGAACGGTACTCGTGCGACGGCGTTCTCCAAAGAGACGAGCAATAAATACGAGTACACCGCTCAATCCATCGTCCGTACACCAGTTAATGCACGTAGTCATCATTTAACGCGATTCCAGCTTAATCGTGGCATTACATTGGCATAATGTGGAATCCATTACTCGTTTATGTCTCTCCGTCGCGCTTCATAAGAAGTAAAACGGTCTAAATTATTCAAACATAAAAAGTATGTGGCTTTTGCCGGATATCACCGTTCGTGATTAACTGTCATTTTCATGAAAAAAAACTTGATATTTCGCACACAATTGTCAACCGAGTATAAAAAATTTGATCTATAAAGAGAACGTTAAGGGGAATTACACTTTTTATGTCCTTTTTATGGTGGTTTAGCATTATGACTTTGTATTGCGTAACCTTAGAGTTTAAATCATAGAAATAATATAACACAACGACTGAGGCACTGTGAAATCATTACTCGCATAAGGATTTACAAATAAATATAATTTCATCAGCCATTTGCTACGTACAATTTAATACGAGCTTTGATTAGTAATTTCATTGCAGAAGACATTCCCGGCTCCCAATGTCTTCCGTTGGAAGTTGTTTCCATTTGCATTATACTTTTATTTAAATAAGAAAAATGTAATTTGAACAGACGCTCTGAATTTTATTTATATGGCTCGGTTGAATACCAAACAAATCAATATTAACTAAAGGCACTTGTATTAACTTGTGCATTTAATTAATATTTACATATTGGCTGCAAACAGACGTTTCTCATTTTATTTATACAGAAAATTTATTTGCCTCGGATCGTATGATAAAAGCGCACGGTCTCTTTCGGTTAATATTAATTTAATTCATATTTTCTGATATTACCGTTGCATTATGATACAAAGGCATTACATCTCCTCCGCTTGAAGTGAACAAAGGTCCAGCGACACGTGGCGAAGGCTTTGCGTCCTCTGTACGAAGGTTTCATGCGCGAAAATTAAATTTTTAGACTCTTAATCCCCCGAATTATGTTTGGGCGTGTGAAATATTAAAATGTAATTTGTATGCAATGTACCGGTAGGTGTTTCCGAGGGCCTTTGTTCAATTAGACGGACCCGTTTATGAATTAATTCCAAAGCTCCCGTTACACTATGAGCTTAAACAAAAGCCTGTGGTGTTGTGCATTACATCTCTGTTTTGTAACATTCTTATTACTTCGGTTAGTCGGTTAGTCGGTTCGGTTGACAAAAAAAAATTGTTCGTATCATTCGCTTGAAACACTGAGAACCGGTACTAACTCTTGTATTTCCTATTCAATATCAATACTTCAGTGATATAAAATATTCTAAAAGTTATTCTCCCATTCGCGCTTGATTCAGTTCTCGACCAGCATTTATAAAGAAATGCACACTGGAATGCTAANCCCCCGAATTATGTTTGGGCGTGTGAAATATTAAAATGTAATTTGTATGCAATGTACCGGTAGGTGTTTCCGAGGGTCTTTGTTCAATTAGACGGACCCGTTTATGAATTAATTTCAAAGCTCCCGTTACACCATGAGCTTAAACAAAACCCGTGGTGTTGTGCATTAATATCTCTATTTTGTAACATTCTTATTACTTCGGTTAGTCGATGTGATACTTCCCCGGTCGAGTCGGCAGTCAGCGACGACTATCTGAGTAACGCCATTCCTCGATTAGCTCGATGTTCGCTTTGAACTTTGACGAAAAAAAAATTGTTCGTATCATTCGCTTGAAACACTGAGAACCGGTACTAACTCTTGTATTTCCTATTCAAAATCAATACTTCAGTGATATAAAATATTCTAAAAGTTATTCTCCCATTCGCGCTTGATTCAGTTCTCGACCAGCATTTATAAAGAAATGCACACTGGAATACTAACTGACATTGTCTTTAGAAATATTAAAATTTCTTTTATAATTCATCAAAACAAATAGCGTTTTTTTTACATTAAATGACATAATAAATAAAATTACCATTTGTACAATGACAAGTGAGTGCTAGAACTAAATGTACCATTGAAGAGCTGGAGCCTGATATATTACCGGCAGAGGTAAAATTAGCAATGGAATCCCTAAAATTGGGCGAGTCCCCAGGCAAAGATTCTATTCCAGCGGAGCTTATAATGATCCTAGGAACCTCAGGCATCAACACAATCACGGCCATCTGCAACACTGTTGCGAAAACAAGACACTGGCCGCAGGATTGGACTGAAACCATCTTCGTACCGCTCCACTACAGACTGCAATTATAGAACCATTGCCCTAATATCATTCAAGTAAGATCCTTTTGTACGTGATTAATAAGCGTCTGAAATCCTGTCTCGATAGACAGATACCAGAGGAACAGGCAGGATTTGTAAAAGGAAAGGGGACTAGAAAACAAATCCTAAACATCCGTCAGATTATAGAAAAAAGCAGAGAATTTAATAATCCTGTAGTATTCTGTTTCATCGATTACTCTAAAGCGTTCGATTGTGTGTTGCGGGAGAGATTGTCGCCAGTACTAGAGGAAATGGGGGCATCTAAACAACTGATCAGTCTCCTTCGTAACCTCTATAGTAATAACCTATCCTTTGTACGAATGGATGCAGACTGTTCTGGTGTATTTACTACAAAGGAGGGCGTGCGACAAAGTTGTATTCTCTCACCACTGCTTTTCATCGTTTATGGAGAATATATAATACGTAAAGTAGTAGAGAAATGGGAGGGAAGCTTTACCTTAGGGGGATGCGTATAAATAACCTTAGGTACGCCGACGATACAGTCCTCATTACTAAATCA
Organism: Elymnias hypermnestra; assembly: GCA_015832385.1. Classification (NCBI taxonomy): domain Eukaryota; kingdom Metazoa; phylum Arthropoda; class Insecta; order Lepidoptera; family Nymphalidae; genus Elymnias; species Elymnias hypermnestra. The sequence continues at coordinate 102,386 of JACTOM010000084.1, forward strand.
GTGGAAGATATGAAAGAACTCTTGCAACATCTGGAAGCAGAGAGTCAGGAGCTGGGTTTAAGTGTGAACAGAAGCAAGACAAAACTAGTGATAGTTGACGGGCGGGGAAACTACTAAACACCAACATTATACCATCCGTTGATATTGTACAGAATTATGTCTACCTCGGATCTCAGATCTGCAGTGATGGCAGCTGTGTGCCAGAGATAAAGACACGCATTGCAATGGCCAAGAGTGCTATGACACGCCTGTACAAGATCTGGAAGAATCGAGGTATTTTACTGACTACAAAGAGTCGCCTGGTCCGTGCCTCAATCTTCTTTATCTTTATGTATGGAGTTGAAACGTGGACCATAAAGGGAAGAGAAAGGCAAAGAATAGATGCGTTCGAAATGTGGTGCTGGAGGCGCATGTTAAGAATTCCTTGGACAGCCAAACGCAAAAACGTATCTATTCTATCGCAGCTATAACCTAGCTAAGATGGCCACCAACAGAAGCGGGTGGAAAGCGTGGATCGTTCGCGATTAGAATCTTACCAGGACCACGATCTTCAGTCATGAAGGAGCGATTGGAGAGAGGGAGAATCTATCTCTTAAAAATATATAGATGGCAAAAAACTTGAGGAAAGAACAACTTTATATTTACAATGTATTTTCAAAAATGAGCTTTTACAAAGAACTCGGATATAAGTCATCTCGGATATAAGAGAAATATATCCTCATTATTAGTAATAAAGGGTAATGAGATATCTTTATTTTTATACAACCTTTTAATAGATATTTGGAGCAGTCGTTTTTGTGTTGTTTGTGTATTTATTATTTAAAACGGAGCGCTAAACAAAGGCGTCTGTAAATTGTAAAGGACAGGGCTGTTGCAATTTGTCGTACAAGTTAATTTGATCTGCAGACGACATTTCGTTGGTGTATTGTTGAACGTAAATAAGATGTCCTCCACTTTGCTAGATTGCTGTGAAGATATTCTCTGACTTTTGTTTTGACAATTACATATTCATTTTATAATAAAATGTGAATAAATGTTTGTTTATTGAAGCTGTAATAGCTTAATGAATACAAGGAGAGTAAAAAGTTATTGGCCTTAAAGCGTCGTGGCGTTACAATCTTACACCAACAATTAATTTATATGTTTCTACAATAAAGTCTCAGAAGACGATCGAACCATAAATAATAAAGCATACTCGTATATAAAAGACAACCAAAAACCAACACTATTTCTTTCTTAGTAAGAAACAGTGTGATGAGAGAACGTTGTGGTATAAAAAGCGGTAGTGACTGAAATTGAGAAAGAATGCTTAGATGGCTTGGACACTGTTACATCCCTAAATCCTACATTAATAACGCTGACCTGCAACTATCGACTGCTATATCAGTCAAGATGTAAACAATCAGTCAGCGATATATTGCTGTAAAACCCGTAGCTCTGCCTCAAACAGTCAGTGGTTCTGGTAATTAGACGAATTACTATCCAAGACTACGGACCTGGTTTTTGCCTCCCAATATAGTTGCCGATAGACCTTTTGAAAAGGTTCTCGCGAGTCGCGAAATAAAGTGATTCTAGTGAACTGTCAAAGATGTGAAAATTATAAAATCATATAAACAATTAATAAACTTTGTTTCTAGCCAGTGTAGTGTTTTCTTTTATAAACACTGAGGCCCCGAGACTAACAGTACGTAGAGATAATGAATGAAAGACGACAGACAAAAAGTATTTATGAGTCATAAGTGAATGCGAAAGTTGGAAGGGGAAGACCACGGCGAACGTTCCTGGACCAAATCCATGTCATTTTAAACGGCTTAATGAGAATGAAAGAAGCGAAGGCGGTATGCAAGGATCATGGTAAGTGGAAGGACGTGGTCTCTGCCTACCTCGAAGGGAATGAGGCGTGATAAAGTTGATATTATTTGTTGTGGATTCTACTCAAGAAAGAACACTTGTCGCTTTAGATTTTTTAAATATTCTTTATTATCATCATCAAATTGACAAATTAAAAGTACAAATGGTTTTACTACCTTTTAAAACGAAAAGTCTATTAGGGTCACTTGTATTTTTTAATTTTAAGATGTAATTTTATTTTCACTACTTTTTAAACGAACCCGTTTGCATTTTGCGCAGAATATATACTCACTGAGTAGCCTTATATGAATGCATAAGCACAGAAAAAGCTTAGATGAGCTTTCAGAATGGAAACTGGATAATTACCTTATCTTCATTTGGTTCAATGGAGGTTCCGATACTACAACGATCTAGTAATTACTGAAGTCGTCCTTAATAGACCTCCTTACAGTGTTTTCGTAGCAAGAGGCTTCGACAGAGAACATTTCGAAGATAATGCGAGTTGGCAATAAGCTGATCTCACAAGTTATCCGACATATGGAGTTTTAGGTATTATCTTCTAGAAGCTTAATGTAAAAGCGTCTATGTTATCTCTAATCGAATTATAAATGGGATGCAATTAGATTTCCTTAAATCTATCAATATTATGTACATACAAGTTCTGTATATTGTATACACAGGGGACCAGTATTATTTTAACTGGTCTAAATATTTATTTCATGGAATCTCTCGCTAAATGATATACGAAAAACTCTTATTTCTGGTACAAATACTGCGTCACTATCGCCATTAACAACACACTGGATGTAGTAGACAAAATGGATGTAGTATTTTATTCTGAAAAGTACGTGTTTGTTTTATTTCGTCTAATTTACGCAGAACCTTGACACATTATATCGATATACTCTAATAAAAAAAGTATGAAATTCCGACAGAAAGAGACAATTTTATAATATATAAAGAAGAATACGCCGAGGCCGGGAGTGTGTTACACATATTGCAGGCAGAGTAATCTCATTGGGCAATTTGTTACACACGCATGTGGCTGTGATGTTTTTACAATTTATATTACAGAGTATACAGTACGCATAATGTCCTAATGAACAATACGGGCAATGCGGCTCCTTCCGGCAACGAATGGCCGTGGAAATAAGTGAAACTGTTACAAAATATGTATAATTGGCTCAGTTTCACTAGTCGCAAAGCATCTTGTTCGCAGAGGATACCGTCTGATAAAGCAGGGAGTCCCGAAACTGATTCATGGGTTGAGAAATAGTTCTTAAAGAATACCGTGGAAAATAACAAGGGATTGGGGAACCCACAGCTCATAGTTGTTGGGTGATGAGAGCTGGTTGCTCGCTCTAATTACAGATGAGAAGATTCAGATTAATTAACTGTTCGCGATAAATTGGAAACCTATTGAATGGATTTTCATGCGGTTTTCACCAATAGATAGAGTGATTCTCGAGGAAGGTTTATATCTAATTTGTCAATGTTGAAAAAATTGCTTGAAACATAGCGATGATTATTGCAAGCGTACGAAAAAAACAACAATTCAGGAGCTCTCATAAATAATGTTACCTAATACTTCAGAAGCAGATTGCCTCTTGCCAGATTAGCGCGTTTCCATCTCAGATGGTATCGTCACTTACCACCAGGTGTGATCACCTGTCAGCAATAAAAAAATTCCAGCACAATGTATGGTAAGATAATTCTCCGTTCACCGGCCGAAGTCCGTTCGAATAGGTCTAAGCTTTAACTCCAATGCCAATAGTATTGTATCATATCTCGCCTTAAAACAAAAGTAACGCAATAAAAATAAAATACGAGGCCTTAAGCTGTCGGCCATTTGCGCTTTCATCCCCGAATTGTTTATCGTGGTCATTCTTTTTATGGGGAAATTCTCAGGCAAAAGGCCACTGAATGTTTTGGCCTTATGTAGGGGCAAAGACAAATTAGACGACAGGCTACAGCTACAAAAATCTCTAAATTGCATAAATGCATAAGAAATTATATAACAACACCGCATGAAGCATTGAGACTGTTTTTATTGAAAAAAGTAACTAAATTGAGTGATTTTCAAATGAATAACCTCAAACAATCAGGCAGAGATAATATAATATATTTTTAACGCAGGTAACAATAATGAACTATGCATTATTAATGCTGAAAAATCTGCTTTAGAAGAATCTGAAAAGTTTAGTCACATTTTGTAGCTTAGAGTATGTTATGTAATTTATTATTCACTCGTATTTCAATTTATCGAATTCAATTTTAATTTCATTTATTTCCTAGATACAGCTAAAGAAATATGTGTACATATTTATTGACCTCACATTATTTGCTTATTAAGTCAGATGATGGCTTAAATACTTATCAATAGAAAAATACTTGTCCACTTACAATTTCCGAAATTTAGTATTGAATAGGGATAACAAAGCTTTATATATCTTTCCTAAACTAAAGAAATCAAACGTGGGTGCGATTTTATGAAACCATGACGCAAAGGAAAGGGTTGATGCGAGCCACGGCCACCGACATATTGGCATTGGCCACTCTGCCGAGCGCCTTTAACTTAATATGACTGATGTTCTAAGTCTATTGTGCCACAATACACAATATAAGCTTGATACATATTGGCAAACTACGTCTGTATTTAATTTAATAGAAAAACGTAGACAAGACGCGCCCCACTTTTCCCATTTACGATGTAACAGAATATGAATCCGGGTTTACTTAGGACATGTCTCCGGCGTCGTTTAGTTCAGAGGCCGAAATTCTTGAATCAACGCCAACCACTTCGTGATTAAGAGCCATTGTTCTAGATAACGTGAATTGCATGAATAATTTCATTTAAAATACTTGCCAACCCACTTTAACTTAGTCCCATTCTATTTGCTGTGTCACATACATTGACTTTTAAGTGTTTTTTTTCAAGGTTGCATAGAACTTCGAGATACCAGCAGCACCGTTTTAAGGCGGCGTCAGGATCTCCATCCTTATATACTAGACCACCTTGCTATTCGCAAGAAACGGTTCGACACGTCTTTCTTGATTCGTTCTGCAAAATTGTAGATTGATGTGCCTTGTCCTGTATTCTCCAATCCTACAACCTAAGTCATTTTAAGACAAGAGTGAATAGATACTTTTTAGGCGAGTGCGTACAACATCGTAGATTTCCATGAGGCGTGATCGAGGCCAAGGTCAAAAAAACGGGGATCTTACTTGACAGCTACGGCTGGAAGACAGTATAAACTTCTATCTGAAGTTTGCGGCCTGATGCCGAGGTGGTTGAAAATGAAGGTAGTACCTTGCATTTGTAATCGCCACTGTGCTCTCCTGAAACACACGCTCCCATCCAGTGACAGTTGGTGCAATTCTTGCCAGCAAGAGATATTAGATAAAAATCTCTTGCGAGTTATTCGTTTCGTAAAAGTGATCCTTGAAAGAGAGAAGTAGAAAGAAGTCGACCATCACCGCTGAAGGAGGCGTAGGTTAAGGCTATCTTCCTCCTCAGTGAATTCTCAATGGAAATTAAATGGACATCAGGATAAAGTGGTTTCCGCAGGATTAAAGTGAGTATTGTGGGCTTCACGCCACACTCCTGATATCCGGGGTCAGCGTTTGTGTCCAAATCAGGTCGAAACGTCGGCAAACTTTCACTGTACTTATTAGTGGAATATTTTTAATTTGAATAATTTAGAGCCGTTTGTAAGTAAGGTAAAAGATTAGGTCAACGTAGAGGGCGGGATGCAAATGGAGGCTTCCGTGGAAGGCTTCGCTGTCATCAATCGCCTTGTGAAATTGACGCGGCAACATTTGTATTTTATCGCCGAACCTTTTCGAAGGGAAAATTTTAATCAGGCGCTGTTAAGCGACGTGAATATTAAGACTCCGGGAGATTAATACCGTTTATAATTTGAGTCTACTTCCGAGGGAACAATTTTCATGGATTAGCACGGCTTGTAAATTAATCAGGCTTTGTTCATTTTTACACTTGGTAATATTTCTAATTAAGTCGCGCCATATTTGAAAGGGCTATTCTTTATTGAAATGTAATCTTTACCTTTGACACTTATCTTTTTCATAAATTCTTGTAAACTCACGATAGAGCGAAAAGATAAATACAGTGACAGGTATATTATGAAAGATTTGGAGTGATATGTATATACAAATGACATATTTTTACTTAATGCGTATATATGTTTACACTAATACTAGAATTCCAGATATTAAAATTTTGTCTTATCTTTTGGCCACTTTAATCTTCAAAGCGGATGGATCAACTTCATTAAGAACTTGAATGGCAAATAGCTAATATTGCATGGGCTTTCGGTAGCAGATAGTTGCGTGGAATATTCTCTGGGGATATGATATGCTGGTCCGATTACTTATATCAGAGTGAGCTACAGGGAACCTTGGTCAGATTTAGCTTGTCAATAACTAACATCCAAGTATTTTCTTAACATAGTAACCAGCTCTGCGAGCACACCACCTGCCTTTGTGCACTGGCCTGAAGTGCCTCTGAGTTTCCATTATTAAAATATAATTCTGATGAGGTTAAAATTTCAAAAGTTGTTTTTAAACAGTTGAAAAGTGTTTTAATGGAAATTATTCGTGCAGTCTTTTATCTGGAACAATGGCGCTTAATCACGAGTTGTTGGCGTTGAACCAACAATTTTGGCCGAGAACTAAGTGACCTCAAATCACGTGACCCAAGATAACGAAGTGTTTCCAGCTTTGCACTGAAAAAAGTAATTAACTTAAAATATACGAATGTTATAAACTATCTACTCTAAAGCTCATTAGTTAGAGTCAAAGAAGCCTTAACCAAAAGAAACCTGCACATCCCTGATGTAATTCTAGGGTATGTGTTGCCTGCCAATCCGCAGCGAAGCAGTTTAGTGAGTCTATACCCTAAAAACCCCGTCTCCTATGAGCGAGAATGCCTGAGCTCAGCAATGGCACGTGGGTATAATAAACGATTTAGCTTACCATGTGAAAGATAAATGTGATACAGTGCTATTTGCTGATGACACGTCGTTGATATTTAAAATTGATAGAAATAAGGAAAACTGTGACGATGTAAATAGTACCCTATCACTTGTCTCACATTGGTTTTCAGTTAATAATTTAGTGTTAAACTCGGCAAAGACTAAGTATGTTGAATACACTTTGCCTAATGCAAAAGAAATTTGTATACGTATTCAAATAAATGATGGTCCCCTAAGGAAAGTTGCGTCTACAGTATTCTTAGGAATAACTTAACCGGGCTTCAGTGGTGCCCATATTAAGACTCTGGCGAGGAAACTTCGTTCCGCGGCATTCGATGTTAGAAAGGTTAGACAATACTCTGATGGTGAAACTGCCAAAATGGTGTTTTCGCTTATTTTTACTTTTCGCTTTACGTCTTTCGGCATACTGTTATGGGGCAGGGCGGCGGACATTGAAACTATCAATTGGGAGCTCGTACTTCTCTAAGAGATGAATTCAAAGAAACTTCAATTCTCACAACACCGTCGTAATATATATTTAATAATATCTTATATCGGTGATAATATACACTTATACAGAAAAAAAGTAAAATACACAATTATAATACTAGAAATATAAACAAACTTGTAATCCCATATTTAAGAGTGACGAAGGTTCAGAAATCATTTCTCGGGTGTAGCATATGCATTTTGAATTAGATACCTCAATCAGTTTTAGATTTGCCCCCACATAGAAATATATCAAAAGCACCCTTTTACAAAAGGCATATTATAATGTTGAAGATTATTTAAGCGATAGAAATGTTTGGACTTGAATCCAGTTGCTCACATAATCAATACCATCTTTAAAAGAGTAACCGCTGAGTTTCTTTCCGGTTTCTTCTTAGCAGAATCAACTTTCCGAACCGGTGGTAGATTTGTGCCTACTCGAATAAAGAATATTTTGATTTGGTATTATAAGGAATGTACGCCTAACGCTCCCTTCCGCTCTCTGCCATTGCTCCCTGCCAGCCGTAGCGGCAAGAGGTCGAATCTCTCATCATTAGCTGAATCCAACAGTGACGAGTACGCGGCAGGGAAATTGGAATGCGCGATTCCCTCGTAAACAGCGTGGCGGCCGTGTATCGTGCCATCGGCCATCCGTCTCTATTTGCGGCAGCCGCCGCCTAATGCACAAACACGATTCCTCATCCATCAGCGCAAATATCCTTTATTAGCATTCACGGCGTCGCAGCGGCCCGCCGGTGTGTGGCCATCCATATTCATATACAACGCATGAGGAAATCGTCTTACTATGTGTACATGCACCTAGGTAAACCAAACGTTAGGTCCAACAGAGGGAGGTGCGGCGAAAGCGAAGGCGGATCGCCGCCCCGAGTGGAGAGAGAGACGACGTGGCGACGCCTTGCCACAGATTCGTCGCGCAACAATAGACATTCCACATCAATTCCATATGACGTTCACAATATACTCATAAAATTTAAATACAACATATTTTTTCTAGGATATAGAACAAACACCTCATAATAACTTTTTCGCCGTCAATTGCATATTTATGATGGTTTTAAAGTTTCTGCAACACCGAACATTACTCAACCTCTCCTCGGACTCCGAGGTAGGAATAAAAGTCACAACGTCACCTCTAACTGATGACGTCTGGGTACGTGTATTCTTGGAGTACAGAGCTTCTCAAATATTTTGTTGCGCTCCAATATCACCCATACTGAAAGTGTATTACAAACCTAAAGAGTTTGTTTGTTAGATAGGATGCGCTAATTTGTACAAGTACTAGTTCAAATTATTTGGTTTAACATACAACATTACGTCACCAATAAAAGCAGAGAGTCAATGAAATGTTTTGCACAAGCGACGGAAATTATTCCTTTTGAGAGCTTTCGTTGCTCCTTGCAAATACGGTAAATTCCTCCATACACATAAACATTTCTATAAAAAGTTTGCGATTGCATGTGTCTATCTTTTTAGGTCGATTTATAATACTTATTTATTAAAAAAGTAGTTTTTCTAATTTGATTTAAAACTGTTCAATATAAAAGGCAATTTTATTGCAGTTGCACTTTGGAAACCTATATCAATATAAAACTTCTTCGGGAATACACAAAAATGCGCCTATTTTGAAACACAGCAAAGAGTTTTCTAGTCTCGCTTACGCTATATATTTTGTTTACGAGCGTCAGGAAATGTCTTTATCAATTTTCAAGATTTGACACATTCTCATATATATAAAACAGAGCTCTCCGATGCGCTAGTCCATTCGTTCGCGAGAAAATCAAAAACAACTAACAAATAGAATCTTTTACGTGGAAGATTTATTTATTAATTAATCAAGATTTGTTCTAAATTGGTTGTAATGTTCCGATAATTGTTGGAAGGGTCGCTATAAGTTCAGCCCCAAAGGAGCTTTCATAGAAAACGAATTCCCAATCCCTTAGAGATATAATGATACAATGTATAGTAGAATACTTCTTACTTCATACTCTTCGCTACAAAAGGTCCTGCTTTATAGAATTACGTTTCAGCAAGATGCTGCATAGAAACCATAAAATACGTTTTAGTCCATCTTAGACTGCATCATCACTTACCAACAGGTGAGATCATAGTCAATCGCTAGTCTAGTTGCTAGTCGGCAAAAAAATATTTGAAACATTGTGTGGTTTTATGAAACCACGATGCAAGAGCTACTTCTTTTAATTTGCATGAATGAGTGAGATAATAAAGGCTGATGCTATTTTGACCTTCACCCCCACTCCCCCGTCGGTTGTGGTAACGTAATGCGACATTACCTGTCTGTAATACGACTTAGGACGGGAATGTAACAGACGACGGTGAAATGTTAACTTTGAAAAGGGAATAACGGAGCACATCACATTAGGGCTTTAGTGATTTATAAAAAAAATCCCCGAAGTAATCTCGCGGAATACGTTCAGGAACTGTTAGCAATTTATCGCGGCTTCCATAAATTCTCATAAGCGTACTATCTCTGAAGGCTTTATATCTTCATTATGTAGTTGTCGAGCCTACGTCAATCACGAGGCTCGCTGGGGTTGTGTTGCCAGCTTCGTGCAATGAGCCGCCGGATTACTACTCGCCGTTTGCTGCCTAATGTCTTCACTGGCTTTTATTTAACACTGGCTTTTATTTAACCATCCTTGCATTTTACTAACCGACTTCAAAAAAAGAAGGATGCTATCAATTCGTCTGTTTTTTTTATATTTGTTACTTCATAACTTTCTATTGGGTGAACCGATCTCGAGGATTTTTTTATATGAAAGCGTTGTTTGATGATAATTTGGTTAGGTTGTGGAAATCTTTAATTCTTAGGAGCAAATGGTAACCGTAACTTCGGTATGATCAAGTGATTGTCATAGTTAAATATGATGATCAATGGAACTCCTCAACGGCTTACAGTAAGGGTGCGATTCTTGTAGAATATCTAACTCCCTGTAATTAAATAGCGATGGGCTTACATTTGTTGCTGCTTTGCAATATTTGTAAGGTGTGTTATGTATAAATCAGTGGTAGCCGGGGGGGGGGGGGGGGNGTAACGTACGAGTATTAGGTGGCGGGTTCGATACCGGGTGTGACGATATTATCATTGTAAATTTAACTTTGTAAAGTTGTTTCATTTATGCATATAATAAACTAATAGTTTTAAGGCGTAGAAAAAAGATGATGGTAATTCCGCAGAAGTTTTATATAACTTATCTTAAGTAATATCTACATATTCAAACATGCAGGTATTCTGTTTTGGGGTAATATTGCTGATTTAGACGTAATATTAGTGTTACGCAAAATCACTTACTCTTTTTAGGATCTCCAAACTTCTCGGTCCATTAACTTTTTCCGATGTCATTAAGTTTTCGCTTAATGGAATCTCACTAGATGACGAGTGATGATGCAGTCTAAGACGAAAGCATGGTGACCTTGTAATAAGTATTTGTTGCTGGTAAGGTGGTAATTTGCCAAGCCCGAAGCGTCCATGTCAGGCCAATTAGAAAATGCAATATTCTAAATTTGTTCTGCTGGGAATCGAACCCAAGACCTCTGCTAGTGAAGAAGCTACTTATACCCTTGCGCCAGAGAGGCCATTAATCAATGAAAATAAGCGTTTGACGGCGTTGCTGGCGTAAGTTTCATAAGCTAAGATTACATTTTTGAAAATATAAAATTCAAAGCTTCATCAAAAATAACAAATAACCCTATTAAACATTATAAGGTAAACGAAGGAATGAAATTCATTTTTACTGAAATATGCAACATTTTGTAGCCATTTTGTTGTCTTAACGAAACAAGTCCGTTGCTTAGAAGCACTAAACTTGAAATTTATTTGTTAGCTGTAGACGTAGTAAAAGTCGTTTGAGTGTTACGTGAAATTGCTAACATTTATTATAGCGAGAGCATTAAAACTATTTCAACTTATTTTTATAGAAATAGGACCGGCAAACTAACGTAACATACCAACATCTACAATATAAGAACGTTAAACCAAATAGGCGATTTCATCGTCACCGTATTTAACTATTAAAAGCGGAAAAATACACGAAAAGGATTAATAATAAATAAATAAATAAATAATCATTTATTTCAGACCATTTGATCCATACATAGTTAGTGTGTTAGTAACAATTTTTCCTTACTTGCAAAGTTAGTGTTGTTAGTTTACATAATTACAATCTAAATTCTAACATTATAGAAGCCCAATTGCCACTTCGACACAATGGGCTATTATAGGGCAGTCAGGCCGGGCAGCAAATACCTTTAGTATGCCGTTGTCGCTAGNGCGACTCCGCCATAAGGCCTCCCGCTCACTATGCCCACCTCTGTATCAACCGCAGAGATACCCGTGGACCCAAATTCTTCACTGATCGTACTGAGAATTGAGAGATCATGGGGAAGTAACCACGTTTCCTGAAGACATAACACGTCGGCTGACAAGCACAACTCTTTGACACCTTCTATTGATCTCTTAATCGATTTACAGTTAAAACTTATAATATTACTGAGCTTATCCATATATTTATGTATGTTTATTTTACAATGTATAAAATTTATTACAGTCTATATTAATTATTCCTTATATATATCTCTATTTAGATTAGACTTTTTTTTTTATTACTATCCTTTTCTATTAGTATTATTTTCTTTATTATCAGATATATAAATTTTACTTCTGTCATAGTCATTTACAAAACGCCTAAATGTTATGCCAGACGGCCACAACTTGTCATCAAGAAATACCTCTATTTTGTTCTTAGGGACTAGAACTTTATATGCGTCATATCCCTTGCGCCATCTCATATTTATTTTTATCAGTGATACTTGTACATTAGTTTTACTGTACACGTAGTCAATAATGTCCTGCCCGGACGTGGCTTTGGAGACGTTAGATATAAACAGGGGCACCTTTATATCCGCCGCTCTAAACTTTTTAGTAGCTAAATCAGATTCACTGGCACAACCTTTCTGAGTTGTGAAGCGATTTCTTAGCCTTCTTTTTTGGTATAGAATCCACTCACCGTCTCTTTCGGGCTCTTTCCATTCGCCATTACTTATTATATCCGAAAAAGACGCAATTTTTCTATTATTGACGTCGCACCCATCTAAATTCTTTTTGTTGCTATCATGATACGCCTGACTGTGTTGATGATCAACTGATTCATACATTGCAGTTTGAATTTGTTGTTCGGCGTCACTATCGGAGCTCGCACGCAGCAGCTCCCGATCCATGGTTGTCTCTTTTCCACGGTCGGATGCTTGCGAAGGCACCGCTTGCAATCTCTCATTAGCCCTTGCCACGCTCGTTGAAGAGCGGTTGTTTGAGTGGGAAGATGTATTACACTCCTTGCGAGAGGGAGACGCACAAACCTCGAAATAGGTCGAAATTGCCATCGGCCCACTATCAAAGTAATTAACACCACCTCCTCTCTTGATGTTAATATTATTAGTACTTAACGACGTATCCGATGCATTGTTCTTTACTTCTGTTAGGTGAGTTTTAAGCTCTTGTTTAGACACATAGTCGCATTGAATGCGCTTTAATTCACTTTCAAAAACTAACATTTTCTTTAATAGTGTCGTAACATCTACGTGGTTAAACGTGACGGGAGGCAACTTTTCTAACTGCCTTGCTACAAAAATTGGGACCTGTTCAGGGTCTATTTCCTTAAGCAGGCAAATTATGTCTTCGATGTTCCGAAGACATTTACCTTTCCGTTTTCTGACGGTCGGCCGCCTACTTACTGATTCAAACAATAACGACTTTGCTGCTTCAATATCCTTCTCCTCAAAGGCACTTTCACAGATTTGAACCAGACTCTCTTCATCCATTACGTCCAGTTTATTCTGGACGAAAGCTAATACTTCACTTATCACGATATTGCAGTTGGAACATTTTAAAATCTTAGAGGCGGTATTCATTTTCGTGTTTATATTGTTCTCACTTTTATATACTGTGTGACTATGAGTTCCCATCTATACATACGATCCACACACAAAGATTTTTATTCCTGATAGATATTGAAATCCAACAGCGCACTCTAGTTTTTGAACTTAAAACCATGTAAATGTCAAATATTGATCCAGTACAACAATTTCGCCATCTATTTTACTTGCTTGGAATTAGGTGAATCATTTGATTGTCTCGTATGACTATTTCTCTATAGATGGCATTTGTGTGCATGCCACTTTGTTTGTTTGTTTGTTTACATCTTGTGATTTTCTGTTAGGAAAACCGTTACTTTAAAACTTTACAAAGGCACCGAATACAATTTTAAGTCCTTTTGTGAATATAATCACGAATAATTACCTTTCAGCTACAGTTACAGATACACACTACTTATTTTATTTTAACAGTCACATTTGAGTTTAAACGATTAAAAGTTTTTTAGTGTTCCACTAAATTAAGATATATAATAAATGTTGTTAATAAATTAAGATATATAATAAATGTTTAAAAACGATATAAGGTTCAAAAACAATTGTAAAATCGATCGCTCTGCATAACTACAGATCATTTGGTAAATACATGCAATATATAACAGCTCCGTAAAAGCTTTATTGAATATAAATGTTTTTTCATATTTGAATATGAATTTGAAAAGGCCCAAGTTCTTTGCGGACAATGATCGCAGCTTCTTTTTCTGTGATAGTAACGTATTCTTTATGACGACAAAATACTCTTTTCGCTGACATATTCAGTGTCCGCTCTCTCGTACTAATTATTCTAGTGTTTCGTTGTACGTGCTCTGAATCTCATTGCACAATAGCAATTGTGAAAACATTTTGTGCACATCTTTCCATTTAAATGCTTTATCTCAACGTGCTTTTTGACAAATGGTTCACACCATGTAAACTGAACTTAATCCTCCTCCATGAGCCGTTTCCTCATGTCTGAGGGTCGACACCACCATCTTCTATGATGCTCCTGTATTTTATTAGCGGGTTCTCTGTCTCTTACCTTTATTGGTGATTACGAGCTATTAAGTTGTCACTATGTTTCCTGGCTGTGGGATCGAAGTATTCGACCATTTTCTTGAGGTAGATGGTGAAACATCTGGATTTAATCTTCAGTTTCCTGGGGATTGATGTGCTGTCCAAGATATACGGAACATTTAACCACCAAAGTGTTGGCCCTTGCCCACTTATATCCCTTATTTGGGTTCACTCGTGTAACGACAATCGACTCATTTTAATTTAAGATGACGACTCACTTGTTTTAAAAGTATATTCCCTCAAAGTCACTTCTGAACTTTATAATATACTACACAATATTCCCAATCATTTATACAATTCGAGCGACTCATCCCGGCTTCTCAAGGGTAGTAGGATCGCATCAACTCGATGCGATGAACATATATAAATTTTAAATTTAATATATTATGTACATTATTTATATATTCGTGAAAACTATATGAAAATTCGTTTAGTAGTTTCGAGTTTGTCGCGATCATATACAGACGGACGCGTCGGAGAATTTAGCTTTTTGTTTTTTTAGCGCTTGACTGTGCTCTCACCTGATGGTAAGTGATGATACAGTTTAAGATGGAAGCACGCTAATCTGGTAAGAAGCAATATATCCCTTACTGTTTCAACACATCGTACCGGAACACAAATCATTGTTTTGGCGGTACGTTTTTTGCTGGTAGGGTGGTAACTAGCCACGACCGAAGCCTCCTTTCCGTCCTACCGGAGAGCGAACGCGGGACCTCTGCTGGCAAGGCGAGTACTCGCACCACTGCGCCAGCGAGGCCGTCAAGCTATATAACAAGTAAGGTTACTAAGTGTTGAAGTATGTTTGTTTGTTCTGAGATTGTGTTTAACGTCGTCACTTGAACAATGAATTCGTTATTCAGTCACGGGAGCTGTACACCGGCGGCTGCTCCCGAAGCACCGTTACTCTATTACGAGGCTCGTTAACAACCAACTCCATTGTATCACACACAATGACACATTGCACCTACCGCGATGGGAATATATAATGAATATTGCATTATTCAATAAGTATTCAATATTCTTCACCTTTATAAAAAAATATGCTATTTGGAAAAAGTACGCAACTCAGAACAGACTGAAAGAGATTCGATAGAGGCTTAAAATTGAAATCAATTCATACGTTGAATTTACATGAAATATTTCGACAAATTATACGAAATCAATTAAAAATAAAAATGATCATTTATTCCTAAATGACAAATAACGAAATGCATAGAGGCTTTTCATTTTGTTCAGGACGTAGACATTCAATTTGTATAAACAATAGCGGCGTGTAGTGTTCAATGGAAACTTGTACAACAAACAACCCATTGTATTGACTAATTAATCTTTGTTAGCTTTTACAGCAATTAAAAAACCATGTTCAGAACCGACAGAACGGATGCGAATTGTTCATCGAGATCGGGTTATGTAAACGAATTTATTGTGACATCTCAAAAACTATTGACAAATTTGAGTTAAAGCTCAGAAAACATTACTTTATATCAGTACTTTCTACACGGCGGGTAATATGACGTGTATATAACATAACAACGACATCTTCAGCTATTTACCCGGTTGACATTAAATTCTTTTCGCGACGTACACTCATGTTCTTACGGAATCTAGACCCACGCGGGAACACCGCGGATAACAAATCGTTATTCATAATTCTCAAATCACTTACCAATTCTGCCTCGAAACAAAACACGTACTCGCTGCAAACGTCACACACAGTATTTTCTCTAAAGAGTTTATATTCACATTGCACATTATTATTTGAAATCGACCGGCATTAATTTAACACATGAACTCGTAACACAACAATGTACATTTATATTATAGAGACAATTTGCGACAACAGCGTTTACATTACATTTTTACGGAACTCCGATAAATTAACTTTGATTGATTCAGTATTTACGTGTACACTTTCTTTTTTGTCAAAAACATCTCTTATTTATACACATTGACACGGACACTTAAATTACACAACATGAAAATAAAAATTTCCGCCATCTTGTCACGCGGGATACATTAATAGTGTTTTCATTTAATCCGTAATGGAATAGGCAAAGGTTTACATGATACAGTTATAAAATGAAATATTTTTTTAAATGTTAAACGGATTTGTTTAAAATAAAAAATAAAAGTCTAAATAATGTTTGTGTTATAGTTAAAATTAAAATTAATTAATATGAAATGAAATAAACATTAAAATGAATTGACAAGTTACAGGTACCAGGCCTCTCCCACACAAATGTAACTAAGGCTGTGTGATAAGTAAAGTAAAGTAAATAGGTTGGAGTGTGAAATTTCACTTTAATTTGTAACCTATAATGAACAGATTGTGAAAGAATATGTTCTAGATTCGAAAATTTGCTGTCGGCCATATCGAATTTGTATTTTTCAAAGTGTTCTAGTTGAGTCCTTTCATTGGATGCCGTTATTGAGGAGATTGTGAAAAAAATTTCTAACCTGCCATCATATTGGCGGCCATTAAAATGAATTGATNTTTTTTTTTAGTGAACTGTATTCTACTACTCAAGATCTTTCTTTTAATATGCAAAATTGAGGTTATTGTAAAACATCTGTAATCTATCATTTTGTAGCGGCCGCATCTTGCATTTGCAGCAGTACAGCATGTATTAGACTGTCATCAGAACTAACAGTGTGCACCGAATGTCAGATGAATCTGGCGACGCGAAGTAAGTCAAATATCAATTACTAAATTCGACCAAAACAATCATTTGATTGTTGTGGTTGAAATACACTAAAAGGTCAAGCTAACTAAAACCGCTTACAAAGATGACTGACAATTAACGTGACTTCTATAAACTTACTCACTTATGTACTTAGACTTAAATATTCTCATAGAATCAATAAGATTTCCCCATATTCTCACCGGATCCGGTATTCCACCACGAGGAATATATATTGGGTAGTGTTAATTGTGTCTTTCAATTTTTCTTTCATAAATGCTTGCGATCCTAATGCATATGACGTTTATGTCGGGCTAAGTGCAGAGCGGTCAGCTCCAGCGTGGCCATGTTTACGACGCTGACCGCGCGCCGTCGCGGGATCTTTTAAAGAAAACTGAAGACATACGATCTAAGTACTAAGTTAAATTTACGTTGACTGTAGGGTCGCTGTCTCAATGTTTATTCCCGACAAACACAGCTACCCAAACTTATACCCTTTATTATAAGTAATTTTTTTTTATCGCTGACAGATAAAGGTATAGTACGTAGCAGACTTTAACCTTTCACTGCCGGGCAGACAGCTCCTCATTCATTTATAGGCACCCAGAACGCTGCATATACCCCAATATTGCTCCCGGGAGTACAATTTGCATTGGAAAGAACAGTCATGCAAGTAAGTTTCTTTTTGTGCTTTCCAGACTTCGAACCTGCGACTTCTTAGAAATAGAATAACCCAGCGTGATAATGAGCGTGATAATCGATTGCATGTTTCATACAGACAATTTTCGTGTTTTATACATAAATGCACAAAGCACTTCAATATTTATCTCAAATAAAATATTCAACAGTTATTTTATAACAATATTTTTTTAGTGTGCTCTCCGTTGTTAAATATATTCGTGTTTGTTCCTGGCAAATAACAGCGAGATTTGTTTATCGGGCCTACATTGAAGGCTTACTGGAGTAAAATCGGCAGGTACTCGCTATTTACGAACGTTGCGTTTTCTAATTTGCCTGAGTCTGGACTGGTGAGAGGCTTCGGCCCTGGATGTCCTAGGAACAGAGACCTGCCGCTAAGCAAACAATTCATTCCGGTATGATATTACGTAGAAACTAACGTAAGAGTAACTTAAACTGTAGCGTAGCTTACCATCAAGTGGGGTTACAGTTGCGCTAAACTGTCGGCAGTAATATTCACTGCCATTATAAAAATACTAATTGTAATTTGACATTATAAAAGTACTAATTGTATTTAATGTACTTTTAGTTGTTTGTTTTTCAATATTATTCGGTGTGACTTTGTAGGAACTTTGAGAGCGACTGCCCTTGTGAAAGTCTTTGGGAATACGCAGAAGTGTTACTCCTATTTCCATACACCGTGACGAGCGAGTTTATTGTCTCAGCTGAATTTATAACATATATTGAACATGTTGTGAGAACATGCTACGAACATTTTAAACCCCCGAGGAGGAAACGAAACAGTAGAACGCCTTGCATGCCCATGACGCAATGATACGTGTACTCCCTAGCAGAGGTCCAGGGTTCGATTCCCGATAGAGCAAATTATGGACTTTCTAATTCGTATGAGTCCCGACTGGTAGGAAGCTTCGACTAGCTATATAAATATTTTATTCAATCAGTTCATTAAAATCACACATTACTTTGTTCTTATGTACATTTACGATTAACATATAATAGAGTCTATAACTTAGCAGCTTTTAAGATAAGATTTTGTAATAGTGAAGTTGAAAGTCATTGAATTAATATAGATCTCCCTTGAGACCTAGTTATGATAGACGTCGGGTTGACAGTACGAAAAGTCGGCGTGGTCTTTAGAGACCCAAGGTTTGCGACGCGATATGAACCTAAATTTCAATAAGGGTCTAGTGGATAACAATTTCTACAGCCTTATTCTATAATAGTACAGTTAACATTGGTTATATAACCAGGAATTCCTGATACATTGTAGGTTAAAAAAGCTGAGTCGATGGGTCTGGCGTTTCCTACCTCAAATCCCGGATTGTAGACCCTCTCATCCAACAAAATGTTTGTTAAACTGATATTGTGTCGTGGTACAACCATTGATTCAGCTACAAGGGTGTCCAACAGCTATGGAACTTACGTTTCCAAATCGGTCGGTTCGTTCTCTTTACAACAGTCGTGCGTAATTACCGCAGGTCAATAAACGAGTAAACAACTTAATAATGAAATGAAACAATACTTAATGTTTATTCGTTAATTATTTTGAGTGGTCTGGGCAGGATCACGTTGAAGCGCTTTATAGTTTGTTTGTTGATATTCTGCGAGTATTTCTCGGGAACGGTGGTCATCTTGGAGGCGAAGAGGAAGCTGTAATTCAGAGAGAGCCCTCCCGGGGCCGGCGGGTAACGACTCTACAGGCGCAGAGGTTGGCTGTTAAATGACCTAACTTTGTCTCCTTTATTGCACCAATTTACCCACTGCGCCGGGGACGCTGCACGATTTAATTTATGGTGTGCTTCACGAAGCGTTTTCATTAAATCGAATATTCAATTCAGATTTATTATATTGACTTCTTGTATCATTTTTGTCTTTAATGTTTAATTACTCAAAACAGTCGGTGAAATGGGGTTATAAATACTCTATAGAGAAATCGTACTTACGAAGCTAATTTAACGGACTGACTTGATCCACTCGAATAAAGAATTTGAATTTTGATTATGTTGATCCGTGTGGCGAATATTTTCTTCATTACATCTCTTTTAAAACCATTATTTTTATTTTTCTTTAATATCGGATTTAAAGATATTAAGCGACTGGGTTTTTAGTAGAAACTTACATAATTAGTCTATAACGAATTGTTAATATTGTGGCTTTTATTTCTTATGAAATATAAGTTTACACTGACAACGTGTAAATACACCGAAACAAAATCTTCAGACTGACCTTTTTTTGCCTAGTCTCTATAAAAGATGTGATATTAGAAATACTGTGGCAGCTTTTCGCTGGGACATGTATAAAGTCAGCGGTATTTGTGCCTTGGCCTTGTACTTGCGATGTTCCCAGCCCGTGTCCTTCGCACATCACCAGTGCGTATTAAGGTGATTCCATATCGTGTTGGGACATGACTTATTATAATGAAATTCATTTATTTTTGGAGTAAAAGTTCTTCACGCACGTTTTACTTGGCGAAAGTGTTAACGGGCGAGGCGAAAGGAAATTCAGAGCGAGATAGAAACTACTGGAGACTGGAAGAGAGAGAGTTATGTTTTACTTCAGTCGTGTCATTTTTACGACTAAAGCACACACTTTTTATCGAAGTGAAACTTCTGTTGGCTCAGTAAAGAAAATTATCGTTGTGCCTTACGCTCGTATATATGTAACAGTTTCCTTTGAAATACTTTAATAACGATGAAAATGCCAAATTGCTTTTGTATTTAGATTGTCTCAGACAATTTTAACACAAAAGACAGGTGGGCCTGACCTGTTGAGAAACTCTGCTGAGGTCATCGAGCATTGTATTGAGATCTTCGAGAGCCTCTGCCACACTCTGACTACGTTATCGGCAAACCAATGAACCAACCAACGCAAAAAATGAACATGGATAAGACGAAAATTATGTCTAATATCCATGTACCGCCACACCCAGTCATCGTTGAGAACTCAGCTCTCGAAATTGTTGACGGGTACACATACCTGGTACATATAGTCCACCTAGGTAGGTCTAGTTCGAGAAGGAGGTCAACCGCCGAATCCAACTCGGTTGGTCGGCGTTCAGGAAATTCCGGAAGATATTTTCGTTCAATGTCCCTCAGTGCCTGAAGACGAAAAGCTTCGAACAGTGCATGTTGCCAGCGATGACCTACGGTTCTGAGACGTGTTTGCTGACTATGGGTCTCATGCGGAAGCTCAGAGTCATTCAGCGTGCGATGGAGAGGGTTAACCTCGGAGTTTTTCTACGTGATCGAATCAGAAATGAAAAGATCCGTAGTAGAACCACATTCACCGACATAGTCCGACGAATCACGAACCTGAAGTGGCAATGGGCGGGGCACATAGTCTGAAGGACCGATGGACGTTGGGGGCCGAAGGTGCTGGAGTGGCGACCCTGCACCGGGCGGCACAGTGTAGGGAGACCCCCGCAAGGTCGACCGACGACATGAAGAGGGTCGCCGGTAGCCGCTGGAGCCAAGCGGCGCAAGATCGGGCCTTGTGGACGCCCATCGGTTGACGGTTTAGATGGTGAAATGGTGCCAATACTCGTCGGTTCCTGGGTTCGATTTCCGGTAGGCTAATCCAACAAATTGTATTTTCTAATGTGTTTGCATCTAGATTAGTGAGAGAATTCGGTCGTGCCTACTTACCTCTCTACCAAAAAGAACATGCAGCTAAAAATTTGCGTTAAGATGCAGTGTAGACATTTTGTGAGGTAAATTACGCCTTGCCAGGTAAGTAAGCTTCAAATTCCAACTAGTTACCATGATACAGTCACCCAAAAAAAACTAAACATCCTTCGCCGCGACACGCGCACCGTAAGTAACCATTACTTTGTAACTGATTTTTTTTATTGTCTGGTGATATTTCTACGCATATTTTATTACGATAATTACCGAGAAGCGAAATCGATATCTTAAAAAGAAAGAGATGCTAGAGTCTAGACAGAACTTCGTACCATGTCAACTAGTAGTTGACAATCTGCTGCAATCAAAGGGTTATGTGTACCGTTATGTAACAGTCAAAGACGGTTGATTAGTGGTGTCTAAAAGTACCTTATTCAAGTGGGCTCAATAAGTTCTGAAACCTGTTTCATAAGCTGATTCTACTGAGGAGAAATCTGCGAGATATTGTTACTCTTTTAAACATCTTGGTAACAAGTGATCACAGTGAAAGGGCCGCTTAAAATGTAATTTCTCCCTTCGGCCGAACCTTACACAATCCTTTTACAATTCGAGTTGCCAGAAATTTGAGTAAAAAGTAAATGAAACAGCGGTTCGCGTTTGACATGTTTTAAGCTCTTTGTATAATTGCTTCTTAATGTCTTAATTACCGGCTCTAATTACCTTCCCATAATGGCTCTCGTCTGCTGTTTATAACGGCGAATGCAAATTGGGATTTTATACCCTTTACTCGTACTGGCTCCCACCACGGCGCCGTTCGCTGAATATAATGTGGATCTTAGAATGTGGAGGCCATTTCTCTTTATCATTCATTCATATATAGCATTCATATTCTCACTCATTCCTGCAAATATAAAAAAATGTGCATAAATCTGAATGATTTTAAGATTTTTTTTAATTTCAAGCATTTCACAAAACACGATATACCTTAAATGACGGTATACATTATTCATCGTTTAATAAATTATTACGATTAATTATTTTTTGAGCACTTTATCTATTAATAATTTATTTTATATAATAATCGATTACGTAACAGCCATCGTAATGACACGAAAGTTTAAAGGCATTGTATTTTTTTATGTGTATTATTTACGAGAACTGATTACAGACACCAAGGTCATATAAATAAGCTTAGCAGTGGATCACTTTCTCTAAATTTCAAGTGAGTTTGCTGTGGATTCTTCGTCAAAAAATATGCGACCAAATCCTCGTAACTTAAGAGTGAAAGTAGGTCAGTTTAATGGTCGTGTATTGCAAATAATAAAACAACATGATAAGACTGGGCATTTTAAGATTTTGTTTCAGTTTTCATTTATAGATTTATTTAATGTATAGACCGTGGTATATCTGTATATAGTCTAGGACCGTGGAGACACCTATAAAATATTTATTTCTAACGTCCTCCATGTACAAGTTTACGATGTCATAAATTCAGAGTTATCGACAAGATGAGAGCCCTTTAGCACGCCGTTTGTCACCGTCTCTTTCATAAAATAGTTCGGACGAGACTTCAGTAGCCGTACCGTTCAATGGCCATCTATTCGGTCTTTCAATTATTATTTTCAGTTTATGAGCCTCTCTGCTCCAGACTCTGATGCTTAATGGACAGTAAGGAATAGTTTATTAAGTTTATTAAGCAAACCTCGGTCACTCCCTTCTGCGAGATGACGTCTTTATAGAGACGGAGGCTTCGAAGAATATGAGGAAAACCGCAACCGAAGCACAAAACAGGAGATATGCCTTCGAGAGATTTCTATTCCTTTTGAACTGTGACATCTGAGTTGGCGAAAATCAGGTCAAAGTGCGGTTCCATTGCTTTTTAGTGAGTATTCTGTTCTGCATCCAGTCCCAAATTCCTGCTTGAAAAAATATTTTTAAGCCAAGGTACGTAAATGCATTTTCCACCGAAAAAGAGGCCTCCCCGTTCAAGTGAAAGTTCAAAGTATAATTCATGACAGGCCTCAGGTGCAAGTGACAAGAAAATGTTTCACCACAGACCTCCCTAATTATGCAATTTTAGAAAACGATTCAAAAAAGGCCTTTATAGAGAGAGTCATGATAACCCTCTTTATTCGTTTAAAAGCTTAGTGAGTAATTTATTACAAGCTTCCCCGTTCAAATGAGTGCTATTGTTTCGTCAAAGATCTTCCTGGTTCGATAAGAGTTAGGAGAGTGATCCATCAATGGTGTCTTTGTTCAAGTGAGTGCTGACATTGACCACCTCAGATCTCCCCGCTCAACTAACAGTTGAGTACGTGATGCGCCGCATGCTTCGCCGTTCCAGTGATCGTTTAAAGAATATATAAACTGGATTTGTCTGTAAATAGCAAAGAAGTATTTCTCGTATAAGTGCAATTTATCATCGCGAAGACATTCCGTAATGGATGGAGCGCACTCTCGCGTCGGTGACGTCACGACGGTATTGTGCTGCAGCTGAACGAGCTCGTGAACGTCCTGATTTTTGCGCTTAAGTAATAACATTCGCGTTCTATCAGTGCACCAAAGATCAACAAACTATAATGGTGCCACGATGCAATATCGACTTTGGCCTTTCACTTTATCCCCACCTGTAGCCAGTACAACTGTAATGCGACATGCGACACATGGACGGAAATATTTGAGCCTGACACCCTTGACAAAAAAAAACGAAATACCCGACTGAGTTTGTTGTGCGTTCTTCTCAGATCTAGATAGATTTTAAATCGTTCTTGATTACCATCATCAGATGTACATTAGAATTATTGTGTGGGAAAAAATATGAATTTGTCGATTAAAAAATGCTGTAATATTAAGATTTTTTGATTTTGAAGTTTTATTTTAAATCATTTTTTACGCATAGGATTGAAAGAACATTAAATTAAAATAGTATTTTCATAGGTTTTTAACTAAAATAAATGTCACATATACAACCAACCTTTTAACGCTTAGTTTTGGCTAAATATAATGTTAGTTATTTAAAAATTTCTCGTTTCGTTATAAATTTATTTCTCCTCAATATTATCGAAACCATTATCGACTTACATTAACTAACAACTTTTATTCTATGCACCTTTTAAATATATACAACTTGCATTACACTAATAATTATTTGAATTTATACAATTTTATTAGCGCTAAATAATATTAGCACTACTTCCATTCAAACAACTACTTCACGAGACAGCTCGAGAATTGCACAATGCATTAAGTGTTGCCACTATATTACTCCATAACTCCCAACATCGAACTATACACACCGGCAAATTTAGAGGAACATAAAAAAATGGAGATCAGTCTCATATAAGGTTATGATACTTTGTTTTTTTTTTATGTTTCGCTAAATATGCCGGTGTGTATATATAGAGTCTAATGCTAAGAAAGTTTCTTTTAAATTCGTCCATTTGTTTTCATAATTAAGTGCAAACAGGTAGACAGCTCGAAGATAAGCAATCGATAATAATATATATGTCGGAGTGCAAGAGTCTGTGGATCGCTGGTTCGTGTGTAATAGTCTGTGGAACGCTGGCGCCATCTGTGTATCGGCGTGGGGGCAGAGTCAATAAGTGGCAGTCCGGCGCGTCTCTCGTCAGTTCTCGAGTGGCGGTCGGACGGAGTGGTCGACTATTAAAACTGTCGCGTTCCTAGTTATTAGTGTTAATGAGTTTGTGTAAGTTGATATCGGGAACATTAAATGATTGAAGATTATAATCCAAGTTATTTAACAAAGTGCTTGATTGCACCAACATTACCTACGAACGCCTACAAAATAAGAAATTAAATAATGGATCCCATTAATGACGATGTCGGCGGATAACCCTACGCCCCTGTGCTTTATGCTTCTCAGTTCTCTCTTATTCTCCGACATATGAGGTCGAAGTAATGAGGATTAAAAATTTTCGTTTACATTCATCCGGAACCAGCAGACGAACATACCTGACCTCTTTGTGTGCGTACACTGCGATGTAATATCGTGCTGCGTACCGCACTACATCATGGAGCTTCGACTCTATTTAGTGGAAAATTATTCATACGTCCGCAACGCTGCGGGCTTTGCACGTTAATTTCTAATTAATTCGAAGAGATTAACGAACGCTCTCAATGCTCCACTTTGATCAAAACCAAGGAGATGCTGCATAGAAGTTCAGCTTTTCTTAGTTAACCATGATAGATCNATAAGAAATTAAACAATGTATCCCATTAATGACGATGTCGGCGGAGAACCTTACGCCCCAGTGCTTTATGCTTCTCCGTTCTCTCTTATTCTCCGACATATATTTAATATCTATTATGAGGTCGAAGTAATGAGGATTAAAAATTTTCGTTTACATTCATTTATGATGTACTTATTTGTGACTTCGTTGATTGGTTTAATACCTTTCGAGTTTATCCGGAACCAACAGACGAACATACCTGACCTCTCTGTGTGCGTACACTGCGATGTAATATCGTGCTGCGTAGCGCACTACATCATGGAGCTTCGACTCTATTTAGTGGAAAATTATTCATACGTCCGCAACGCTGCGGGCTTTGCACGTTAATTTCTAATTAATTCGAAGAGATTAACGAACGCTCTCAATGCTCCACTTTGATCAAAACCAAGGAGATGCTGCATAGAAGTTCAGCTTTTCTTAGTTAACCATCATAGATCAGTGGATACACTCGGCCAAATATGTAACCCGATATAAACATACAGATCGGTGTACATCTTGCGCCCCGGATGAATCCGACTAAAGGGTTTTGTTGAGGGAGAGTAGGCGTGCAAAATTGCGCCTCCTGTCTGCCATAAGCTCCCTTTGCCTGTTTAGTGCCTCCTTCTGCAAGATGACAGCCTCGCAGAAGGACGTCTCTGCACTCTAACTTGAAAGTTAGCACCTCGTTGAACAATAATAAGAAAAAGAAATTATCTTGAAATCCTATAAAAAGACCAAATGGTGCTGTCACACTGCTGTTTAAAAATGTTTATAAACATTTGATTACAATGTTTTCATGATATGTAATGTTAGTAAACATTTCTATCAGTATAGGAGCACTCAAAATGTTTAACACATTGTAACTAACATTAGAAAATGTTTTAAACATTTTTGAACAGCAGCGCCATCATAACATTTCTGTACTCAGGAAGAGGTGGCAAAGATGATATTCAGTAAACACAAAGCTATGACAAGAAAGCTTACAGAAAAATATTTGGGTGGGATTACTGAGACAATGTAAAATTCTCACTGACTTTATAGCGGATTCTTCTCAGGAAAAGACGAGAATCCATTAGATTATAAGTTTAATTTTGATTTGATTAAATCTCAGTAAAATACGATTATTTATTTTAATGTACTATGTAGTATAGATAACGCTAGCAGACGTCTTGGATTCCATTGAGAGACTTTGTAACAACTTTTTTATTAACATAAACCAAGAGAGCTGAAAGATTTGGGACGTGGACCTTCAAGAATTCTTTAAAGCGAAACTTTTTATGGCACCGTAGAGGTAATTTCCGTTCTCTTTTCTAGCACGGTAGTAATTAGCTACAAGAAAATAGCATTTCCTGAAGTTTCCCTGACAAGAACAGAACTCTGGCAGCTAACAAAGTCCCCTGTGGGATGGAGTCACGTATCGGCTGGTGCGAGGCCGTTACATGTTTATGAACACGTCTAATCAAGTGAGGCGAGTGGATTCAACCGGTTCAATGTATGTTCACCTTTACCCCCGGTATCTCTGTCAGTCTGTACTCGAGTGATATGAAGCACAACCTACACCGTTATCAGAGTTGCGTAAGTAGGTAAAGAGATCCGTGGCCTTTAGTTTTTTGTAATATTTTGGGTCAGAGCACACTTTAGACTCGGCGATTGCGAATGAGGGCACGTAAATATTAAATAAGGATAGGTGTTATGTAAGGTCTACTTATTTGGTGTATATTTTCCACGATGCTTTATTTAACATCTTCATCTCTCATCACATCTAAAGGCAGCAAGTTTTTATAGGTCTTGAGCATTGACAAAGGTATGCTTCGATGGTTTGGGCACGTGGAGAGAATGAATGAAAGGAGACTGACAAAAAGGATTTATGAGTCAAGAGTGAATGCGCAAGTTGGAAGGGGAAGACCGAGGCCAACGTTCCTGGACAAAATCCAGGACATTTTAAACGGTTTAATGGGAATGAAAGAAGCGAAGGAGATATGCAAGGATCGTGGCAAGTGGAAGGACGTGGTCTCTGCCTACCCCCAAGAGAATGAGGCGTTACGGCTACGTATGTGTATATCATTTACAATCCTTTTTTATCCATGTCTTGTCCCCGTAACTTAATCAATCATAATTAATTGTATTAATTAAAAAGATGCCTGTCGTTCCCATTGATAATGAATGAGAACACGGAAAGTCTCATACGTTCATAAGCGATGGCGAAGCGATCTTTTAAAAGACACCTCGAGGCGTTCTATCTTCTTGGTCTGAACCTCAATCTTCGTTCAAAGAAATCGCAATATTAACATAATATTGATTCCCGATTTCCACAGCATTATAGGAAATAAATTTCCTGGTATTTGGGAGAACATGCAATGCGATAACATTCTCATTAAAATTAGTTGCTCCGGCATCCCCGACAATATGTTCTTCGGTAACTGGTTAAGAATACATCAAATGATAATCTTTTGTGAGAAATTAGTTTCTTTCAAATATTTTAAAATTTTTAGTACTATTTTGTTCTCTTAATCCGAATAAATTTTTAGTTCTTTTAATAATTACTATATAATTATTATATTCTTTACTTTGTATATCTAATGGGCTGCAGCGTGAATTAAAAAGCGTTTTTATTTATTTATTATGAGCTTACATCAAGTGCCATGTGAATCTAATTGAATATTTGTTTGGAAATGTTTCAAAATCGTCTGTAAATGATATATTTGCAAGTGATTTTCCTATTCGTCATCAAGGGAGGTTGATGTCAAGAGCAAAGTGTTAAGCAAAAACAGCAACTTTATACACAAACGCTAATAAACTATTCATAGCTTCTAAATTGGTTTCGTTTACGTTTTTCTATTAAACGCCTCGTTTTAACGAACTCCTCAAGGTTCGATTTGTGTTTCTTTTGACTGCCTGCATTACTGTGCGTACTTTTTACTTGACAGCTAATCGATTTGACTGTTTTTACTTAAATTTTTTCGATTACATAAAATTAGTTCGAGCACTTACTTGTCATTGTATAATCAGCGACATAAAGCGTTATTCCTACAAATATTTGATATTTACTTCTATTATGTATTTAAACTAACCAACTTGAAGCGATTCATAAGTTAACGTGCTACGTTTACAAACCACAGTTTCATTTGATACAAAGGAAACGAATGGAAGAAATGATATTTATTTCATACAATACCAACAAATTTCTTCGTCACACGCGTAGTTCCCGATCCCGTGAGAAATCCGCGTTCAGTGAAATTGTGGGTGGAGTCACTTTTTCTAAAGGTGAGAGAGTGAGCTTAGCGGTCAAAAGCTCCCTTTGCATTATTTTCTTTCCGATATAACCGATTTGGAGTACTTTATATCACACTTTGCAACTATTAACTGTGACGGACAAAAGTAAAACAATTTTTATGTTATATTTTACTTTTCTCTAAAAAGAAAAGGAATTTACTTCTCCCGAACGGCATGCTTTTGATATGAACATTTAACTTCTGTCTATTTACTTATAAGAGGTGTTTTTATTTTCATCTTGTTCAAAAAATGAATGAATGCGAACGTCATTATAAACATAAACATAAACACGATGTACCAATGACTAAATAAAAATGAATTATCGTATTAGTTAATATTCAGTAACAGTATGTTAATGATAATTAAATTGGCACAGAAAAAAGAATTCAATCCTTAATTTATATATGTTATTTGTTAAATAGCCGTTCGTTTGTAAGGTAATTTAGCTTAATAAACATGAGGCAATTTGACATATATTTTACAATAATCATATGTTACAGAGACTGTAAAATCTAAAGCTGGCCACATTTCGGTAAATATAAGATCTATCTATCTAATAAGAAAATGAATTAAAAATTACATTGAAGTCTCATATATGTGGACTTTAACTATCAGCCTTTTCACTTCCCACTGCTGGGCTCATCGCTCCTCACACAGGGCTTTATAGAAATAGTATTAAAAGTGTTTGACACTGTGGTCTTGACTACCATTTGCAGCTGGGCAGATTTAGGAAATTTCATTTTGCGAGTTGTCAGAGTCTGGATTGGTGGGGGGCTTGGAGCTTGTCGTAGCACACACATTTGCGTTCCAGTAGGATGTTGTGTAAACATGTTGATGCACTGTCGCAGATAGATCATCACTTACAGGTGAGATTACAGTCAAGCGCGCCCCGTCAGCAATAAAGAGACATCGGAAGAGGAAGAATTCTCAAAATCAAGTCGAGGGTGAAACTTAGTATACAAATATATTGAAATAAATAAATATTGTGTTTTTCAACGCTATTGTACATAAAGAGCTATTTTGGACATAAAATGAGTACCAAATTAGTGGTTATATTTATTATTTATTATTGAATGCTATATAAGCGGTATCGCGCTGCTAACCAAACAGTCGTTGTAAATAAACTCGCCGTGTTTGTGTTTCGTTTTTTTTAACAAAATGTTAGACAACAGTACTCCGGTCCTTAATGAAATGAACGAGTTCGCCAGTTCAAGTGTTAGTATTATATTTTTTAAGAGATTCTTCCGACGCCGATTATTTTTCCGTTCGTCTATTGCATGCTCGCATTTCGCTCGATGGAGTAAATTAGAAAAAAATGTCTTACTCTCTGTTTGTGATTTAGCTATACTATATTACAAAGCTGAAGTTTGTGTGTTAAACATGCCAATCTCTTTTCATTGAAATATTTTAGAGTGCATAGCAATCGATGAAAGGGAAATTTTGTTAGTTTTGAGAGCCTCCATTGTATGCGTTACGAAAACAGTGAGTTACTCAACAATTTTGTGGAACGGAACTGTTCATCAAATAAAATAATAAAAAAAGTCCCAGATAGCATACGTCTATCTTTTAAGGCTGATTAATATGTCTTCTCTCTCTTATGTCCTTCCCGTTTTCATAATGAAATAACATGTGATTTTGCGAATGAGAATTAGTAAGAATGTCAGCTGAAAAAGGATGCACATTTTAAGAGGGAAAATGGCGGAGTGGTCTGAGGTCTAATGTAAGTGAAGTCGCGGGTAAAACTTAGTCGAGTATACTCACGGACTAGCGCATTTAGATACGGTGTAACATTGATTGCCAGTAGAGGTCAACAAAAATCCGTCTGGATCTTAAACTCGTGGTGATAACGACCTAATGAGTTCAATTAACTATCAGTAACCGTATATAAACTGTGTCGCGTTTC
The DNA here is from genome assembly GCA_015832385.1 of Elymnias hypermnestra. Taxonomy (NCBI): domain Eukaryota; kingdom Metazoa; phylum Arthropoda; class Insecta; order Lepidoptera; family Nymphalidae; genus Elymnias; species Elymnias hypermnestra. The sequence continues at coordinate 133,145 of JACTOM010000084.1, forward strand.
AACTGACAGTTGTTTTGTATATGAACACTGTGCGGTTAACTTTGCTCGATCAGATTTCATATAGTTTGGAAAAATGTTGGAGAAAAGTGCGGTACCCGCCTTCGCGGAGCTCAGCGAGTTCGCCAGTACTACTGTTAGTATAATATATAAGCTTTTTTATGCCCAATTTATATTCGAAACAAAAGTTTGAAAGTGTATCGTTGAGGCGTCTGTGTAGAAAGTATTTCGTATATAGTACATCCAATTGAGATCTAATTTAGAAACGTCGGACCCTAATATCGTAAACCTTCTTAGTAAAGCCTATGCTATCTATTAGGATGCTGATCCCAAATGTCTCAAACTAAATAAACTCTTGATTTTCAATTAAAATTTCCTTAAATAATTATTCCTAGATTAGATAGTGACATTTCGTTTATATAAACGTTTCTGTTTTATTGCTAACAGGTCTGTGCTTAATTATAAACTCAGTTGATGGTAAGTGATGATACAGTCTAAGATGGAACTAACCTGAGCTACCCTGTTGAAAGGTAATTTACCTTTAACGGTGTTTGTATAGAATCGTACCAGCGCGTACTATTTGTCTTGGGGCACGCCTTTGCTGGTATCCTTACCTTCCTTACAGATAAATCGAATCCACCACCTCTGGTAGGACGCAGTCGCACCATTGTGCCAGTGAAGTCGTCAAGAAACTTGGATAAGTTCGTCATAGAATTGCGTTTTTATTTTTAAGTTTTAGGAGGTTTATTCCTCATAAAATAGAAAAGCAATGTAACATTATTTCTATCTGAAGTTTTACAAAACCCCTTGTTCCCGACGAGGCAGTAAACGTTCTTTGTGCACAAGTCAACAACATTAAATAAATAACGCTTCATGAAAGTAGAGCCAAGTATTTTTCGTTTCCACGGTGTTTGTACGCCTTTCATTTTATTGACTTCGTATAAAGGTATTTGCAGATTTTTCTTTATTAAAAACTAGCTGTACCCGCGGTGTTACTCGCGTAATTTGTGGTTATTTCTAGGATGAAATCAGCCTAAATTATTCCTTATTACATCAGTCATCGAACATTGAAAGTCCTTTTCAAATCATGGACTGATTTGTGTAATTTTTTTTATAAAAGTATCGTATATACTTTCAAATATACAAACAGACACTCCTTTTATTTAATTGTATAGATAAAACAATTAATCTATCGGTTGAACGAAAGGAAGTGTATTTGAATTGTGATTGAAATGCCATTAAGCAATAGCTTCACCGCTTATTTATATATTTTAGTGCAAAATACCTTTAGCAAGTTAGGAAACTCGAACTGAGGAAATTACCGGTGTGGAATTTTCAGGGAGTGGAAATTCATGTTGAGTACATTCATATTCATATTCAAATGCTGAAGTAACTGAAGCGAAATGTGTGCTTCAGCGAAGTAGTAATTATAAACACCATCTGAAGAGCCTAGAGTATTTACTAACGTTTTGTTGCTAAGCACAAGCAAACCTTGAATGCTAATAATTCATCAAAATGTTACAACAAATTAGCTACCCTTACATCTAATACCGTACTAAATAATTAAAATTTAACCACTTGGTGGCTATAATAAAATGGCCCATCTGAACATAACTCTGTTGGCAGGCCGGTGGCAAAGTGATCTTTGCGACGGACGACTTTTTTGCGACCTGCGAAAACATGATATCGGACTCCGAGCCCGTGTTCCTCGCCGACAAGTACACGGAGTTCGGCAAGTGGATGGACGGATGGGAAACGCGGAGGAAGAGGATCCCCGGCCACGACTGGTGCATACTGAAGCTGGCCACCAAGTGTGTCGTCAGAGGTATTTACCCGTATCTGCTAAACTATTGAACACTTTCACTTTCAAATAGAGTGTAAATTGCTTAAGATTCAATTTATATTGTCTTATGTACTTTAGATGATTGAAGAACGAAGAACCCACAAAAGTCTGTCGGATATCGTGGTTTATCCCTCTGTGCTGTGAAAGCCCGTTAGCATGAAATATTTTAGATTTGTTTGAGTCTCGTGTGAGGCACGAGAGGCAAGTTAGAAGCCGCAGAGACTCCCGCCGTTATAAATCACGACGTTCACTGTAGATCGGTCGGTGATTACATGCCTCGGATTTCTTCTTGTAAACACGAACTCATTTCGTTCCGAGCCTCTGATAGCGGTTGATTAATAGAACAATTTTTTATGAAATATAACGCAAAAGCGTGTTCGCTACGAATTCATTTCTCTTGCAAAGATAACATTGTCGTTATTAGCGTACGAAAATATATATTCTTTGTCATTTTCCTACTTTACGACTTTCACAAACGCCAACCCGGTCCACTTTGCCAATTCCGCCTTCGATGAAATAACAGATATAGTTATCTGCAAAAGTTACTAGGGATTGCTTATCATGGAAATCACCTTGTTCGTAATTAAAGATAAAAAAAATAAGTGAAACTCCTTAAAGCACAGTAGGAAAAAGTTTCATTACATTTTACACGTGTTCATATCTGTAGGAGCTTTACCGTATTAAGTTACACTTAGACATATTACGAGAAATACCTGCGATTAAATTAAAATAAGGTATATTATTGTATTAAATACAATATAGGTAAGCCAAAGAAGTTTCCCTTCTTCCATATCTACACTGATACAAGTACAAGTCTTATAAATATAAAATAATATTCTAATTTCATATATTTGGATCATTTCAATTTGTAATTTTTATATTTCTTTGTTTGTATTACGAAGCGATCGATTGTAGAGTGAAATTATGACCGAATTATACATATAAGTTGATTACAATAACCTTAATACGTTATATCATTTATAGTAACCATTTCTCGTGACCCATGTGTTTTTGATACAAATCAGCATAGAAAATACGAATCAAAGCTTTATAAAACAACTATTTGTCTGTCCTTTCTTTTAGTGTCAATAATTTATCCAACAGTTAAGATGTAGCGAAGAGGCTTAAATATACATGCGATTTGTCTAAAATTCATTATATTGTACATTGAACTAACATTTCATCTGTTTGTTCAAGGTCTGCTGGTCGACACCGCGTTCTTCACTGGCAACTACGCACCGAAGTACTCCATTCAAGCAGCTTGCCTCACTGAAGAAGGTTAGTGGAGTTTAGTTTACGAGATCCACTCAATTTATTGAAACACATTCATATTTATGTTAGCGCTTTTAGTTACCTTTGTCCAAAGAATCTCTTTTAGCATCACGCCTCATTCCCTTCGGGGTAGGCTGAGACCACGTCCTTCCACTTGCCACGATCCTTGCATGTCTCCTTCGCTTCTTCCAATCTCATTAAACCTTTCATGCAAGTGCGTCGGTTTAGAGTATTCTTAACCTGGCTCTTATTTCAATTGTTCTAGATTTGGTCCAGGAACGTTCGCCTTGGTCTTCCCCTTGCAACTTTCCCATTCACTCTTGACTCCTAAATCCTTTTTATCAGTCTCCTTTCATTCATTCTCTACGCTCTCAAACCATTTAAGCATACCTTTCGCAATATTAGTCGCTACATCTTCTTTTATACCACAACGTCCCGTAAGAATTGAAATCTCTATATTTTATGAACCGTTTAATTTGTAGTCATTGAATACGATGCATCTGTCATTAACGCATTTGCAGTAAAAATTATTATTTATGTATTACCTACGTATCGTGAACATCGTAATCTCATCTCCCATTTCACTGTATTGATTTTTTTTAATAAGTGATTTGTCACTAGAATAGTTATTGCTCCAATTGCACGCATATTTGAAGAGTGTTATTATTTGTGTCATTTTGTAACGATCTGCGACATTCCCTGAACAGTCGAGTGGCACACGTAGCCACAGGATACAGTATACGGCTGTAGTAAATATTGATCGTCATTACAGAGGAGGCTTTATTGCCGGAAAGGGACGCAGGAATGGGCTCGGCGTGCAGCGAATGTGACTTGGAGCGGGTCGAACGGCTCAGCTCTGACAAATGGGAGGAAATTGTCCCCATAACGGCTCTGCGGCCCGGCTATGAAGAGACCAGGATGAACTACCAGAAGGTACGACTGGGAACACATACGATAAACATTTACCAAGACAATATACGGAAACGCGTGGTTACTAAATATGCAATAGTTTATAAAACTCAAGGGAGGCAATTGAAATACCCACAAACAGATTTAGAAAATTGAGTTACATTTATTCGAAGTTAATAAAAGCATTTTAAGGTTAAACAATATAAGAGAGATGTTGTCTCATTGAATGTTTGTGGCTAAATGACGTTTTAGTTGTCTACCGACCATTACTTCAAAATGGCGCCTCTTTTAAGTGTGACCAGCGTTGTGTTTGCTTATTTTAATGTTGCCAGCGACAATAAAATGAAAGTTTATTTAGTTACCCCTTTTTTTACTACTTAATAACATTTTAATTTTTACTAAATAGATTTTTGGAATCATGATAAAGGACGGCGAATTTTCTAATAAATGCAAAAGTTTGTCAAAATGAATATTAGACAAATTCTGATTTTGACAAGACTTCACTATGTAATTTAAGAGAATGACACATTTCTTTGATTAGTTCGATTTAACAAAAGACAGAAAAATAGTTCCAAAAAGATATAATTATGAATTATTCGAATATAGTGAAAAAATGACAAAGAAAACAGATACATAGAGCAAACATTATAAAAAAAAACCGTTTAATTTGACAGACATTGACCTTATCGACCTCGACACAGTGAACGACTAGTCTATTGAGCCGTTTGTTACGGTCACAACAATGAAGCTTACAAAATATATTATAATCAATTGTTAACTGATCGACCGATTTAAACCTAAAAGTAGACATTGCAATCATTTATTTTCAGGGATTACTGCTTAAAATCGAATAATTATTCAACGTATATTTATCGAAGAACTAGACTTAATAACATCGCGTCTCGGCCAATAGCACTCCCATTGAGAGCTTCCGTTGCGTGCGCTGCGGTCACCGTTTAGGTTAAAGTTACACAACAATTATGTATAACAGAATTGTTGCTCTTGAAAAGGTCTACAAGAAATTCTTAAACAGCAAATCTCGTACTATTAAGGACCACTCGCTATAACCGTTTTTATAACAATCAAATTTGTTCTCTCTCTCTCTTATGCGACGCAAAAAGTTGTACGGGTCAGCCAGTGTCATTACATATGTTGCTGTCAATATAAAAGTTTCAATAGCAATTTAACTAATATTAAACACTCGATCAAAAGATATTGCGCTCCTGAGCAGAGCGTGCGAGCGATAGAGAGACACCATCGGCCTCATTCCATTGTTTATTACAATAACTTATCTAAATAATCGTTCGTAATGCGACTTTACAGTCAACCAGTGTGTTTGATGTCGCAGGTTGTGTCAGACGAAGCCTTCACGCACGTGCGGGTCAACATTTACCCCGACGGCGGGATTGCGAGGCTCCGAGTGTTCGGGGAAGCCAAGCCGGAGGCACCCCTCACCGACCAGCTGGTGGACTTGGCGTCTTTGCTCAACGGAGCTACGTGCTTAGGTATGCCTTTCATCACTTCATCATTATTAATACCGTCTACACGTGGAGGAAAAGAAACTTCTTGGGCTTACGCCCTAATTTTTGTTTATATAATATAAACTCAATTGATTATTTCAACTTGAACAACAAATTGAAGCAATCCATTCAGTCTTAACATCAATTATCAATTTATCAGACATTTAGCTTTTTTTTACTTAAGCCAAATCAGATCTACATTAATTAATATTAACCTGAATTTGCTCGTGCAAATTAACTGTAATTAATAGAGACACAGACACATCTTTGAGCTGCTAAATAGTTAAATTTCAATTGATGTTTCAATTGCCTTTAGTGTAACAATGGTTTGTATTAATTAACGTATATAAAAAGTGTTTGGGAGTTCAAATGAATTGCCGCGACTCCCAAGTCCCAAAGATATGCAAGAAGTAATGTCGCGTCCACAACTTGTATTCCGTCACGATCCAAACGGATTGCAGCAATTTCGCAAGCAGCCCCTTAACACTTCTCTTTGTCACGATACCGTTTATGCATTTAAACCTTGCATTCGTCTGTTCACCGCGTTCAGCTCCAAAAGGATAACAAAATCTAACTAAATGCGAGTCTTACAAAGCTAAAGTATGTCCAGCAATAAAATGCAGTGGCTGAAAAAAATGGTTTAAGTAAAAATCCTTTATTTGTATATCTATAAATACGTTTATGGTTAATCAAAGATTTACTTGCACTCTGCATAAGGAATATGAGAATTTAGAGAATATAGAATCTGCAACTACTCAACTGAATTGTATGACTTTTTTTCGTTGTGCTGGATTTTTTCCGACAAATATGAGTTATTGTGTCAACTGTGTTACATAATAGTTGCCTAGACGATGATTACAGCAGTGGGTCCCACGTACAACTGAATAATTCTGGCCGGTATCATTGTTGTCACTATTAACAAACCATATTTATTGTCCATAGGGCATTCCAATGCACACTACGGCCACCCTAGGAACGTGATAAAGCCTAAAAAGGGGGAGACGATGGCTGATGGGTGGGAGACAGCTAGACAACTCAACAGGCCAGAAGTACTCGAGTCCAGTGACGATGGCACCTTAAAAACAACAGGTATGTATATAAACTGATTACACACTTTGTACTATCAAGTGTTGTCACAGTTGAAATAGGATATAAATATTTTGTTGGCAATACTTTTGATATACGGTATTTTTTCAATAGGAGAAGAATGGGCAGTATTCAAGTTGGGTTTCAATGGAAGGATTCAAAAGATCTGCGTGGATACAGAGCATTTCAAAGGCAATTATCCAGACTCGATCAAAGTAGAGGGAGCCTATTTGGAAGGCAGCGAGTGGTCGGAGTCCAAACCGGTCGTCTGGTACAATATTTTGAAGCCGAGCAAAGTACGTACCTAAACTTACATCTATGTATAATAGCTACCTGTATACAGTTTGAAACCTTTCAATCGATATGCCATAAACCACTTTAGGAAGGAAATATGGGACCATGGTTTTAAACCACTAAACTCATTCACTTTTTCACGAGGTCTTCAAAGATAATCCCAATTACCTTGAAATGTAGCTAAGTGCCTTTTCTCCCAATGTAGACGGTCACAAAATACGAATTCCACCCAATTGTAAATGAATATATATTACTTCCATTATAGGAGTAATAATATTAAAGGACGATGTGAAATCTAAAACAACAGGTTTTATATTCTGAGAAGAACTGAAAACACGTGCACCTTTTTTAACAGTTTCTTTACTGCTCGTTGCATTACAGCAGACTATAAGAAGTTCGCTTTAAATGCTGCATGTCTTGTTTTTCCACAGCTATCAGCCCACAGGGAGCACTGGTTCTCCTGCAACTCGGACGTCATCTCACACATCAAAGTTACCATCGCCCCCGATGGAGGCTTCAGCAGGCTGAGGATCTTCGGCCACGTGGAACATCCCATTATTTGATATAAGCATCGTCTGTTTCGGCTACGACTCCTTAGTTTTGTAACTACCTTTCTATTTAGAAAATCTCATAAATTACCTTTTATCAGGTTACCGTATTAAAATATAAATTAAATCAATGATACATTTTAATCAATTCAAATGTTTTTAATAATAAGAAGCGATAAGTATTATTAATTTTAAATGTAAATTATTTTTGTTTTGTGTCTATGTTTCACCTATAATTAGGAATATGTACATTATGTTATAAGTTTAATATAATAAATACATTACGATAATAAACAGGATATTTATTATGGATCAGGGTCAAATTGAAACCTAAGCTCAAGGTCAATGTTAAAGCCAAAATCAAAGACAGATAAAATTCAAAATAGAAATCTTCTTAATTCATTGCGTAATTTTATGGTCAAAATAGGCTTAACAAATGTCTGAGAGTTATTATCTACCGAAAGGATACCACCAAGAAACTCTGAAGTTACTGTTTTGACAAAAATTTAGTGCAAAATGTAATCAATCCAAACTATAAAATTCCCAACTCTTTGCCAGAAAATTATTTTATCAATTATATCTTGGTCCTGTGCTTATGTCGGATCAAACCAAAATATTTATTATTCTGAAAAAGGACAATCTTTGATGCTTTAAAACTGCTGTGAGAGATTCCTTGAATAAAGCATTGTTGCAAGACAACTGTTGTTTCTGAGATACATGTGTTGAGGATATATTCCATTTACATAAGACAAAGACAATGTAACAACGCCAATACACATATTTTGACTTCAAAATCTCGTCAATTTAATTCATTGGGCATTAAGTATTCATAAACACCAGCGAAGTCGGACGCGGAGCTTGAAATGTAATTGACTCGAATCCATCTTTTGTGTAATATCATTGATAACCGTATCAAAAAGGGAATACCTGCAAATTATATGATAGCGAATGTCGTCGATTTGACGAGGGTCTGATGTGGGTACGCAATTATACATCTGGAAACGCCATCTGAAAGTTATGGCCCATCAAATAACTTATGATTGCCGATTGGAAAAATACAAGCTTTTAAGTAGATTTCGGTAAAAATGACTCAAACGTCGATATGCTGTTGCAAGTCGATATCTAGTTACCTATAAATATAAAACAAGAGTTACTCAATATATAACTCAAGAACGGCCGACTGTCATTACTGATTTTTTGGATTCCCCTCTCCACCACGAATAGCAATATATTAAAATATTAGCTAAAAATAGTCTAGACAGATATTTAAATACATAGTATATACTCGAGTCGAAAAATGACAAACGGATATGAAAAATTGATTGACAAAATGAGGGTGAGCCATTACAAAACTCCACAAAGCCAACACTGACGCTAAAAACATTGAAGCTGTGTGGACTGGCGGGTAATAGTACACCGTGAGCTAATACCAACTGGTCAGACGGATGATTCTCAACTCTGCTGTGCATAACTAGAGAGATACGCCAGGCAACCGAGAGGAACCTACCCAAATTGATTAATAGGAAAGGTATTGTCTACCATCACGATAACGCCCAACAATACACTTCTTTTATGACTCTTAAAAAAGCTTTGTTGGGAGGTTTTATTTTTATATCTTTAAAAAATATAATATTTGTGAAAAAACGTCATGTCATAAATATTTTCAGACTTGCCCTACTCCCAGATATTTCATTTCAAAATATTAAAAAGAACTTATTCTAAAGGTATCATAAGGTTTGATAAACTTACCTGGTATTCATCTCTATCTTTTAATATTTAGTAGAGTATTTTTCCTATTTCTTTAGCCTTATAGCTATTAGATAACGATGTATTGAGGATATAAAAAAATGAACAGGAGTTTTCAAACGGATTTTCACCCAATTACGAGGGTACAAGGCGAGGCACCGTCATTCATACGACCATGTCGCACGACAGCGAAATGGCTTGTTAATATAATATTTACTGTACCGTAGTTGATGCTAATATTTTTTTAAATACGTGAATGATGCATAAAACAAATTACGTTTTTCATACTTGCATACTCGAAATTGTTTTTGAAAGCTTACCTAGTCACATATGTACTATATCGATAATAGTCATTTGTAGCAAAACGAGCAACGAAAAATGGCAGGAAATTGTGTATATTTCTTTGTGGATATTCTTCAGTCGCGCAATAGTTACAACTGGAGAGCGCAATACTTCCTCCAATCAAGCAGCGCCATTGTACGATAGTGCATGAGTGCTCCTGTTAAGTCTTTTTAGGGGGTTTCTAATGTCAATTCCTATACAGTTACTATCCGTCCTCATATTTTTACTAAGTAGCCATTCGCTACGGTGAAAACCGCGTACTTCTAATCTCGGGGGAGAATGGGGAAATCCGCCCTTAATTAATTGCGAAAGAAAGCTCTTTGCAAAATCTTAATTTAATCGCTAAGAATTCTAAGGTTTTATGTTACTTTAAGTTAGCCAGAATTTTCTAAGTTTGTAAGCTTAGAGCTCAGCCACGGACCTATCGGACAAAACCAAGTCGTCATTGTCTCCAACATCTGTCATAATATTTCATCCAAATTATACAAAGCTGATAAAATTATACAGTTAAACACTGTCTATTGCCGAAATTACAGTTTATGAGTTTGGTTTATAATATGTGTATTCAGAATTTCTGCGATATTGTTTCGGATCGTCAAAACATTACAAGCAATAAATCACTAAGCAATTACAATATTGTGGAGTCTTCAATTTATGGGTTAAGTCGTAGAAGTCCGATAACTGATAACATTTAAGAGCTGTAAACCAAGTTGGACCAGTTTATTATCAGTTTTAACTGGATACGGTTGTGTCTGCGGACCTTCCGCGCGTGTACGTTGAGTAATCGGTTATCATGACTTGTTAGTTTGTTACCTACTAGCCCTTCTCGATCGTCCTAACCAGATTAAGAGAAATATGACAAAATACAGTGTAGTTTCACTTTAAAAACGTGATCACAGGGAATCTTAAATAATATTTAACATCAATTCCTACGCCATCTCAAGAAATTCTTAAACTCAGGATACAGAAACCTTCGATACATGCAGAATGTGTCGCAGAATTCATTTCAAAAACTTTTACAGTAATTGAGCTTCTTTCTTCTTCTCTCCGACTTTATCCCACTTTAATTCTCGGGTCGGCTTCCCTAATTGCTTTTTGCCAGAGATCACAGCTCTGGATGAACTCGAGTGGATAAATAAAAAGGATTAAACGGACACCGATTCGAAATTGTAACTACATTATATTATATTATCGTAATAATTTGATAGACTTTTAAGGCGCCCAATATTTTTCATTTTACTTAGGAAACTCTAAAAAATTATACGCAATTATTTTTTATATTATTGAATTAATAATTTGTATTGAAGACGATTCATGTTTTTGTTAATTTTTTTATTTATTTTGAAGTCGGTTAAAAAAAGACAGAGTATCCATTGTACCTTTGATATAGGAGTTGTGGCAGAGAATAGTGGGTGGAATATTCCCATATTTCACTTGTGTTTAATCTATCATAATATATATGATACAAGGAGATCTAGTAAGAAAAATTATATTTCAAATAAAATCGTCTGTAGCTGCTGCCAATAATGTTTTTTTAGTGTGTTTAATCTTGATTGTCTAAAATTCATGGGGAGTGAAGTCCACAAATTATTTGACTTAAAAAAATCATATAAAATAATTTCAACACAAGTTACTTTTACAAATTAGAGGGCTTAGAATGTGCTAATGTGTTGATCGTAGCTGGGATTGCTCTCGTAAATTGAAACATATCTTTAAGATATTACATTAAGATACAAGAGCATAGATTCCTTAGTAAAATATTTTATTAACGATGGAAAAATTGAACCAGACATGTATAGGGAAAGGGGATGCTTGTGTTACGGAATCGATAACGCCAGGGAATTGTCCTTTGTATTTCTATTACAAAATTCATGAAAAACCATACGTAGCAATCAATCAATTTACATGTAAAATGTCATTGATCCTACAAACCAAATTTACAATAACTTAACTTCATATTCCAAGTAAAGTACTCATTTCATTTCATCATCTGCGGTTATTTCCAGAGTTGAAGGTCTCCTAAAGTAGTGAATAGTAGGCGAATAATAAACCTTCGACCGCAAACTTCTCGTATCGTCTGCAAACATGACATCACGTAGCATAAGGCTTAGAACGCCGAGGATAATATTGCTTCCAGGAAAATGTCCTGGACGCATCTCTTGAGAATTACTTTGGCTTGGGAGGAGCTTGAAAGCTTTTAACTGGTAAAATGTATCGCTCAGTACAGCAACTATTAAATGCACAAATATAAGGAGAAAGTCACATACTTTTAAATGAGTTAATCGTTTTGAGTCCCGGGTGGGGTATTTGGCGTATTCTTTTGAAAGTATGAACTGAGTAAGACAACATTAGCCACGTGTTAAAACTACACTAACATTTATTAGATGCCACATAATTATAGCTAGTTACGTCAATTGGAAAGTCATGATGACCAATAGTGCGGCACGTGGATTCTAATTAGGTGAAATCGCGGACTTGAATCCTAGGCTTGCACCGTTAAGTTTCGCTTCATATTAATGAAATTTACATGCTTGATTATTGTTTCAATCCATGAGGAAACCTACATACCTCGGAAGTACCTCTGGGGTAGCTTTATCCTACGAGTGAGGAAGCCTGCACCAGCGGCAGGACTTTAACTGCCTGCTATTTATTATACCTTAGAAATAAATATACAATAAAACAAAACGAGTTCAATCTTATAAACAACACTGCCTTCGTAAATTGGGCTGCGTCATAATGAAAAATGTCTATTCTTAGGTTTTCCAATTCAAATTGGTTCCTCTCAGCGAAGATGTGGGCTTGTTTCCCATCGCGGTCGAAATATAGTGACACTTGTTTGTTAAAATACCGCTTATTATTTTATCCATATCTTTACACAACTGGATAGACATGCACATTCAATAAATGTGACATCTGATATTATAACACAGCAGATAGAGAATGAAGTCCCTGTACAGAAAAGAAAAAATAATATTGGAGTTTCCAAATGGGAGTTTTGCTTACTAATTAGTATGAAGAAATATCACGTGTAAGAATATGCTGCGAAGTGTGATGTTATAGCTATAAAATTTGTCGTTTTGTTTGTTTGAACACGTTTATGTCAAGAATTACTGGATCGAATTGAAATATTCTTTTGGTTTCAAACTAAAAGAGTAGCGTATCAAGAAAAATGTTGATAAAACGGGTAAAAGTTATTCCTTTCGAGAGCTTTTGTTCCATGCATGTAATGGACTTATTCCTGTTAAAAAGCTCTAATGATTAGTCCACGAAACATTTGTCAATCTTTTGAGATTGACTCACTTTATTATTTTATATGTAATCACGAGTTTTATTTACGGGACGCAGACGGAGTTGCGCGAATCGGCATGTATTTAGTAGATAAAATTTATATTGATTAGCAAGATTTCAAGTAGCTAAATTACAGCTAAGGTTGACGTTATAAGATAAGAACGATAATTTCTTTTTAGAAGACATTTTCCAGTTAAAAAAACCTCCAAACTCTTTAAGGCCGTCTCTTTTGAACAAGATTGATGGCTCTTTGTTATAAAAGCCTGACATTGTCTTGTTACTTGATATTTCTTCTCAAATTACGGGGAAGGTCGGGGAGTGAATGTAAAAGAATTTAATTTATACTCTAGGTATTTCGCTTTCACGTAAATTAAACTAACCTTTCTGCAAAAAGGGATATTTTACCTTTTAGCGAAGCGTTTAGTCCATAAGGCGCAATATTGCAAATACCAGTTTAAACCGAGCACTTTTTGCTATGGCTTAATCTGATGTTACTACCCGTGACCACGTTTACGTTCAAGTATTATGATAAAGATATACAATGTCAGAATTTACGCAATAACATGAGCCACATATTCGTCACTATTTTTACTCTTGTCGACGTAAGATTTACGTAATACAGGACAGCCTCGCTGTAAGAAAAGCGACTTACAAGATTTTATTTGTAACGATGGGTTGGATGGATGAGGTTCGACTAGGATGTGATGTAACAAGGCAAAAAACTATGCATAAAACAACAAAGAGTATGTTGTGATATGAAATGTGGAATAAAATTAAGAAATCAAGTGATAGGGTGCGTTATGTTCAAAAAGAAATAAATAAATGGGCTGGTTTTCGGGAAGAAACTAAGTTATTTCACAGATACTCTTGCGACAGTTGATTTAAAATTACAAAAGTACAATACTGTATTGAAACTATATCCTAGATTGTAAATACTAACGAGCTCACAATTAAAGAAGGGAAAATAAACAACTACAAAATTAAACCTAAATGCAAAACTATACAGTATACGCTATCCTATACTTTTTACTACAAACTATATTATTCAAATTTTGGCGCAGCGACGCTGTCTGCCCTCCATATAGTATGTTAGAGTTATAGATTGAATAGAATCTTTAAAAAATAGGGTTATTATTCTTTCTATCAACATTTTAACCCATTCCCCTTGTGCGTGTTAGTTTTATGAAGAAAATAAAGACATGACTCGCTTCTACATCGAGGCCATAGGATCTGACCTTCGAAGCCGCCAAAGGTCAACTTTATAATATATTACAATAGGACAAATTGCTAAGCATTATCGTTAAATCTCGCCTCCTACTGGCGACAATAAATGGACGCACCAACAAACAAACAATCCCATTTTTTATGCAAATAACTAGAACGCAACGTCGATATAACGAACCTGAAGAAACAGAAAATATTCTAATAGCATTATTACCTTTGAATGAGTGAAGTTTGGGGCACTTCGCCTGGACGGTTTCTGTAACGGATGGAGGTACAGACAACCTTTGTGTATTATATTATATATTGAGTGTGTCGTTACTTACTATAAGACTAAAGCAAACAAAACAATGTCCTCTATGAAAAGAACTCCGAATGTAGTTCCCACTTACGCGTTAAGCTTCCATAAGCTTCGTCGAGGCTTCCTCATTATAATTATAATGTATTCCTGCAACAAATCCTGCGCTAAAACAACCTACTATATAAGACTGTATATCTACTCGCTTAATCTCTCTCTGTGCATGCGTCGTAGCAAAACAATAATGCATCTTTTTTAAACCGAGAGAGAAATCGTCAAGTGAGAGGTCTGCTGTCAACTGAGTCTCAAACAAATTCTGTGCTTTATTTTCTAGACTTGACTATGATCTCACTTGAAGGTGAGAAATGGTACAGTTTGAAATGGAAACCCGCTAATCCTAACTTTAAAATGACTCTGATTGTAAGATCCGGGGAAGACAAATATGGGTGTGTCGAAATGGATCGAAACTATGGACATTTGCGGCCTTAATTTTTTTATTCAGACAGGTTACAAGTGATATATTTTACCTCCCTTGTGCAAACCCACACGAATGAGAAGATGGATTGTGACTCCTAGTTATCTTGAGATATTAACGTTGTTTTCGTCATTTATATCTGAACAAATAATGTGGCCGTGGAAGAGTTTATAGAGCGATTTCACATCACAAAACTTTCGTCGTGTGTCGAAGTTTAAAATGAGATAATCTATGATAGTAGACGATAAGGCACAGAAGATTTACGAAATGAACAATGAAATCCCCGAAAGTTTGGTGACGGTTTTCGTTTGAGTGTCGCCAGGTAATCCGGCTCCGGCAGCGCCGGATTATCCGGCTCCATTGTTCCGGCTGCTACTTACATTTGTAAAGATCTTCAGCAGAGGACGGCTTCCCGAATACTTTAAACAGACTTTCTGCATTATTCAAATATGTTCCGCGATTAAATAAATCGACAAAACTCACCGATATTCAAGATTATCTTTTGGGCATGGGGCATGAATGTAACAAAACAGAATCATGGTCACAAAAGGAAGAAACTGACTTCGATCGGTTTAGAAGCACTGTGAAGTTAGAAGTAAATTGGATATATTTCTAAGTACTGACTTCTGGTATTAAATTGCGGGTACCGTGGGAAAATTTACACACACAGTACACACTTCTGAATACACAAATGAAGCATTTCACGATAAAATGACCGAAGTCCTAATTTACAAGTGGCCTAATCCAAAATACTATTATTGTTTGAATACGAGGGGTTAAATATCGGTTAAGAGCGGGGCCTTGCGGCACTCGCACGTGACTGCTGCAGACCTCCGGAGATTTACTGGCCTGTTCTACTTAACAGAGGCAATTTTAAGACGACCTAGGCTTTATCGCTTAGCAGCACGAACAAAAACATTAAGACGCAATTCTATCGTACCAATTCATTTAACAGTTACTGTTGTCCGAGATGCTCCGGGACGATGCTGCGTTGAAACCGTAAGAGATAAATTATATCTTAACACATGAGTGCGCTGCCATCTTCTTAGACTGTATTATCGTTTATCAACAGGTGAAATTACAGTCAAGCGGCATCCCGACTGCAATAAAAAGAGTGGACAGTGTACATCTTATTTGAAGGGTGGGTACTAACTCGTAGATACGATTTCGAATCATTATTAAATACCATGATATTGCATCAATGTTAATCATATTATAAAGCGGATCAGCAGTTTTCATGTTTCCAGATTAAATATGAAAAGCATTTGACCAAATTTTAAGTCAAATAAAATAAACAAATTCATAATACTGCCATCGCTTTTGTAACTTAATATTGGGCATCTTCCAAGACGTCGGGTTACTTCGTGAGATCAAATACTGTATTTCGCGTTTTGCATAAATTTGCATCACAATATGCTTTACTTGCCGAACATGATACCACCCTGAGGACATTATCTCCCGATGGCGCGGTTGCCTCTCGTCTCGAGACTCCACGTTCAGGATAATAAAAATTGATCAAATCATATTCAAAGCCACTGCCGAATTTTAACACAGGCTGAAACTACTGAAAATATATCACGTTACCCAAAAACTTAATATAACGAATGAAATTGGTTAGGTTTCCGGAAGCCCTTTCTAGAAAAATTATTAACAGGCTGGAAACGTCAGTTTTTTGTCTTATCCTTAATTAATACAATATATCCCTAAAGCGTGTGGGCTCTGTTTAAGTTGAGATTTAAGTGTATTGTTACTAACACACGGTACTAAGATCGGTTTACGAAAATTGTGAAAAATTAACATATATGGACTTCTGGTCTGAACTAAAGATTCATTTTTCATTATATTCTTAAAAACAAATTGCCAACCCTATTTGTTGATTAGTGTAAATAAAAAAATAGATTATATACTGGCTTTCCTGGCAAACTTCGTGACAGCTCTGAATCAATAAAGAAAAACATAATTCCAGAATGTTTCAACTTTATTATGTATGTAATGAAAACTTAACCGAAACAGAAAGAATTCGTAATCAAAACGACGGGCCTTTCAATACCAGATTCCCGCCAGAGTCCATGTCGATTAATTATTATAGTTGCGACCAGGGATTGTTGGTTGTCAATGTCAAACAAATGAAAGAACAAATGTATTCGTTAAAATTTAATGTGATTTCTGAACAACTTTTGCAACGATATCCAACATCAAACGTTTGACAGGTAGGAAGGCTTTCGAAGGGACAGCGAAGTAGTTGTTTTTTTTATATTCCGACCATTTTTTTCATATTTACTCGTATTTTAAACCTTTCCTGGACATCGAGGGATATTTGAAAACTATAATTATCCAAAACAGTCAAGCCGTCCTCGAGTTTTGGTAAGACTAACGAACAACGATACATATTTATATATGTCGGAGTGCAAGAGTCTGTGAATCGCTGATCCGTGCGTAATAGTCTGTGGAACGCTGGCGCCATCTATCGGCGTGGACAGAGTCAATGGTGGCAGTCCAGCGGGAGTCACTCGACAGTTGTCGAGTAGCGCTCGACCGGAGCAGTCAACTGTTGAAACTGTCGCGTTCCTAGCTATTAGTGTTAATGAGTTTGTGTAAATTGATATCGTGAACTTTAAGTGATTGAACATTGTAATCCGAGTTAATTAACAAAGTGTTTTGCACCAACATTACAGAATAAGAAATTAAATAATGGATCTAATTAATAACGATGTCGGCCGAGAACCCTACGCCCCTGTGATTTTTGCTTCTCCGTTCTCTCTTATTCTCCGACATATACTCGTATATAGATCATAAAAGATAGTAGTATTTGTGTATGGAGTATAATAATGAGAACAGTGAGTTATCCTTCAAGGACAGATATATTACATGATAGATCTATAAATGGGGCATGTCACGCCATGTTTAGTTCAGTTATATCTCTAAGAGGTTAGGCAACGTCTACGATGAAAGCTCCAGGCGCTTTGATTTTTCGCTTTCGCTTACTTACTTCTACCAAAACACAAGACCTCAAAAAACTATGCACTCCAGAAGAAACTTTTCTCAAGAATCATTCTACCTATTAACGAAAACAGTACGAACATCTGTTAAGTAGATTATTGAACGGTAAAACACATTAAAAAACACGTCCATTTTATGTTCTTTATTAAAATCAATTGAAACATTCATTTCCTTACATTAATTTCGATAGAAAATCAACACGCCTCATACATAAAGCTATTTACTACATATTTACAATTGAATACATAAAGCAAAGAATAGGTGGTCGATATTAAAACATCACAACGGTGACAGTATCGATATATAAATCTGTATGTATAACCTTTTTTATCAAAACTTCGCGATATATATCATTGGATTTTTATCTATCTCCACATGTTTGTTTATAAGTCAATACTTCACCGATCTTAAGGAAAAATGTATATATATAGAATTTGATGCTTATGTCATTTTCATATTAAATTGAAATCGATTCCATGCCACAGAATGAGATTATTGTTGTTTATATTATTACCTTTCATCACCCAACACTTAACTCGTGTCGAAATTATTCATTATTGTGCCATAAGGAGTTTCACTTAAAAGAAAAGCAAGGAAGATATTAAAGCCCTAACATTTTGTCCATGAAAGTCTTGAAATCCCTTGAGAAATCACATTACCCTTCTTATCCATAATGCTTCCTGCTTTTAAGCATAATAATATCCTGGTTAATTAACATAATCGTAGCTTAATAACTATATGCCTTGGCAAATAAAGTATATCAGTTGTTTTAATAAAGTATTCGAATGATTAGTACAATAGCGCATCATAATTCTCTCATAATTTCAGAGCCACAGAATAAATAAAATAGTTGCATAGACAATAAACTTGACAGAGTATGTAAATAACCTGAACACGAGCTCGGTGAATTTAGGGCGCTGGAATAATAAGTAAGGAAATTATTTGGATACATTTGAACTGGAACAGATCCCCAGGGAGCTCAGTTCAAGTTAACAAAGATTAAATTATAACCGTATCTCTATGGACATTCAAACTAAATATTAAACGAGGCGAACTTTACAAGTGGGCCTGCAAAGACAACTACGCACAAATCAAACCTCAAGACTACCTGCTGTAAATTATTTTCCTCCTCCAAAGAGAAAACGATAGATGTTTCACAGATTCCTTAACACCAAGACTTTATACACCACAAAAATGAAATACACAGTTCTTGTACGGTAGAGTATTTTATGGTAGAAAAGTTGTCGTCGGAGACATGACCCATTTCGTAGAAATAACAGTATTGGCCATGATTTCATCCATAATTAAGACGACACCTAAGTTAAGGTTGTTATATTATCTCAATTGTGCTCTGATTTCCTAATATTCCTTTCATCCCATAAATAAATCAATTTTAACCAGAATTACATCGCAGCAAAAAATATCTGTTAAAATTGTGCAGATTAAATGCATTAAAGTTTGAATAGGTAATGTAGATACTCTGTGCGAAAAAAGTGGTCTGTGATGAGAATAAAGAGGGTTTCCAATCAAACACATCACATGGCGCAGCCGGTAGGATTGTTGCATTTAGTTTTAAACAATATACCTACTGTTACTATTATTGAATTGATATAAAAACGTCTAACTGATAGCGTTACTTTTAAATGAAGGCGTATCTATACATTTACATCTATGCTTACAACCTAATTGCTCCTCCTTTACAAAGTTGAGACCTAGTTACGATTAAGTATCGTTGAATATTTACACAAACATTGTAATAATGAATTAAAACACACTTCGCCTTGAGCACTTTGCAAATACGTATTAAGGCTAAAAAGAACTTTGAGTTCACATTCCATTTCCTTGATATTTTTGCATTGCACGTTTTAATTTTTATTAACTAAATGAAGAAATAACATCATTTTCGATAGAATTTTTAAAATTCAGTATAAAATTAAACTCAAAAGTTCAACACGTGTTCAATTGAAGTTGAAACTATCGTGAGTGTGGTCCACAGTTGTCTGTGACACGCAAAATATTGGATGTAGCTAGACTAGTTTCAAACCCATTCGGGGTCCATAATGGAGAAGATATGTAAGCCTATTACGCGGTATAATAACTCAGAAGAAGAGCTCGAAAGTCTCTTCAAGGGATATGAGAGTAAAGCTCATTATTATAACACCGATTCCGTCTTTGAAGGGATTAGGTTTAGTTAGTTTGTAGTGTAGCTCTTTGGTACGAGAGAGGCACAGATTAAGCTTCACCAACTTTGAACAAGTATGCGATATGTCGCGGCGACGACGTTATCCTGACAAAATCCTTGTTCATCCATGGTTGGATTAATCTTTATAATATGCAACAACGCCTCATAGTTAAATAGTTTAGTTTACTATTGTCACCCGTGTCTAATTACGCGTGTCTATTATGAATAGACGGTCAGCAGTATTTGTCGATTATATTGTAGAAAATCAGCGGCCACATGTTAAGTTTTGAATTTGAAATATTGTAGTAGAATTGATAAAATGCTAAATGAAACATGCAATTCTAAAGACAATTTGATATTTTACACATACAATACAAAGGCAAATCAACATCAAACAAGGACGAAATACAACTAGAGATTAAGTTTATTAATATGATATTAAATAATATAAACGCCAGAATTTAAAAGGCAATCAAATAATATCTAAACAGTTTGCTTAAATTGTCACTTAATAATGCAACTAACGCAAATAAATAACCATAAGAATGTAATACATAAGAATTACCAGCATTCAAATAAAAGAATTATAATCAAAACTGGTCCTGAGCTAACATGTAAAAATATAATCCAAAAGAGAACTACGTCCTTTTTTGACGCCGCTTTAAATCCTTTCCGAAACATAAATATAGCACAAAGCTTGATCGATCTTATTTTTATTATTAGGCTAATATTTTATGAGAACTTAGACCTCAATGATGATTTAACACCGGACGCAAAACAATTACAACAGATCAAAATGACTTCGTTAAATCTACGTAAAAACATCAAAGCCTTACTAAAAACCCTTATTCTCAGGGATATTTTCAATAAGCCGATTAAAAAGTCTCGTCATATCACAAATAGCCTTAGACGCCGTTACTCCTTTTATGATAAAGTTTGTATCACCCGGATCAAATGTCCACGTCGATTCCCATACACTTTGATTCAATAAATGACAGTGTTAATACACTGTACTTTAGCAAAGACAAAACAATTAAAGCACAACAATGTAGACGATAAAGGACAGTAACATATTCACTAGCGGAGGTGACAGTGAAGAGGATCGTCCGGACGCGGCGAGAGCACTCGCAGCGGCGTCCACGCACTGCCGGTAAGCGAGGTGTTCCAAGCACGTGATGGCGCAGAAGTGCTGATGAGCACAAGCACCATCACAGTTGTCGGGGCCGTCGTATCTCACGTTGTATGCGCGCAAATACCTAAGAAAAGAAAGGTTCATTTCAAGCAAAAAATAAAACAATCGATAAATGCAGAATGTAGTAGAAGTAGTTGAAAATATCTGCTTTGTTATTACTTATGTCGACGTGCTAGTGGCCAAGCTTCTTGAAAAGGATAGATAAAAGCTGATTATCGCAACCATGAGAGGCTCTTAACCATATAACAAATATTGATTGTATGAATTTTGTCGTGTTGACGGATTCAAGAAGTAGCATCCAACATATAGCTCATATTCCCTCGAGTCATCAATATATCCCTGCAGCTATTTTCATTATGGAGACAATCTGTGGGTTGCTTAGGTCTGAGAAAAATATAGTTGTACAATGGATTTTGAACTATTCCAGAATCATGGCTAACGAAGAGACGGAATTCGAGCAACGATCAATGATTAAAGGCATACGGTGTAAGACAATACAAAGTCCCTATTTTAAGATGCGGATTGTGTCACAATGCATCAAACAAGATCGCATCCGATGGGAATATTAAAGTCGCCAAATTGTTCTATTGGCAGAGTTATTGATGATGTGCAACATGTGTTGATAGAATTTGAACGTAATGTGGTAGAGCGTCAAATTTTAGCCTCTCCTTTAACAGAGGAGGCCAGGGTATTATGTACACTATTAGGAGATAATTAAGTTCAGATTAGGTCAAGGTGTTGTCTTTGTAAGATTACATTTATTATTATCCATGTAGAACGTTGTCTTATTGTGAATGTAGTTTATTTATTATTGTCATATATTCACTTATCAGGTTGTTATAAATAAACAGGAGACATTTAGGAGCGATTAGTGCAGAGCAGAATAAAAGAAAAGACCAAGTATGAGAAACTGAAAAAATTAAAATGCTAATAAACGACTTACAAGAAAAGAGAAAAGAAGGAAGCATGGACGAGAATAATAACTGCTTAGAAAAGCAAAAGCAGCAAAGGAAGACCAATAACGCGATAGAAAGACAACCTGAGCAAAGTATCGGAATTAGAACGGCACTGCAATGGAACCTATTTGAAGAAGGATACACCGAATGCTGAGAAGATAGTTTCAGTTAAAAAACAGGAATGAATGCTTGATTAATTTTATTTTAATGCTTGGATGGTTCAAACCTGTTTAAAAGACAGTATTTATAAAAGGTACCACGTGGATATTATTATGAAAGATCGTGACAGCCATTCGGATGTGCCCCCTTCGCCATTTTTATTAGGTGTTGTGTGACTCTTGGTACTATTAATATTTATTTCCTTAACAATGGATACTAGCGAGAGAAACAATTTGTTGTGTGATCTGTATGTACTCGTATGATTAAAATACATGTGTAGTCTTTTATAATATTTAAATAGGATTTGCTCGCTACCGATACGAACTGGGAGGACAATTGCCTCCTTCTGCGAGTCAATTATTAGCCAGAGTAGTATGTTTTTCGGCGAGCTTCTGGCTTTTACTAAAAAAGTCTGGCTGATTCTAGGGGAGTCCCACACTCTCAACCGATAGCTGTTCAGTTGGGGTGCGTGAATGGATTTCCCGGCGTATAAAAAGACTTACTTGTTAAAGGCGGTCATCTCGTGTGCGATGCCTATCCTCAGCTTGTCGGCCAAGTGGTGCAGCGAGTCTGCGGAGACGTCCCTCAGCGCGTAGTGCTGCGTGAGGTTGTACTCCGCCAGCCACTCGGCGCCCGCCCCCGCGCGGTTCGCGAGGCCCAAGTCCAAGTAGAACTGGGTATAGTCGAGAACCTATCGATGTTTTAATTTAGTTAAATATAGCAATATGTATGAATTAATATTTATATATGACGGAGGGATAGTATGAGTGCAGGTGGTTATCTCAACACCATCAATTAATCAAATTATCAGTAGGGTCCATAATTCAACCACCAAAGTGTGGGCCTCGGTGGGTAACGTTGGTGCAATCAAACACTATATTAATTAACTCAAATTATAATGTCCAATCACTTAATGTACCTGATATCAAAATACACAAACACGTCAACAGAACAAATTAACAATAGTAAGGAACGCGCGACGGTTTCAATAGTCGACCGCTCTGACCGAATGTTAACCGAGAACTGTCGAGAATTCCGCTGTGACCCATTGACTCTGTCCAGCGCCGAAAGATGGCGTTGGCGTTTCGGAAACTACTTGTTTCTATATATTTATTTGAATCTTTCAATATTATCAACGTGAGCGTTGGCTCATCAGTCACAAATGTTCATGATGATGACTAAAAGTCTATATTGTCGAGAGCTCTGTGACACCCTGTTCCTAAATGAAACCTCAATCCGGTATTCTTCCCTATCGCCACCATCCTTGCATCTCATAAAATAGTCCTCCGCCACATCTGCCAGTCAGTTCGCGATAAATTCAAAAGTAGCAATTTTTTATGAGGTTTTCACCAATAAATAAAGTGATACTTGAGGAGGATTTATGTATTTTACTGGTCACGGTTTCGTGTAAATTGCTTAAAACGTAAATAATTTCTCAGACAGGAGGACTTCTCTTTTATACACACACAATGAGGCATTTGGAAAATTATATAGACGAATACAGTTTAAATTTTTATCGACTTGAAT
The DNA here is from genome assembly GCA_015832385.1 of Elymnias hypermnestra. Taxonomy (NCBI): domain Eukaryota; kingdom Metazoa; phylum Arthropoda; class Insecta; order Lepidoptera; family Nymphalidae; genus Elymnias; species Elymnias hypermnestra. The sequence goes on from JACTOM010000084.1 coordinate 157,000, forward strand.
ATTTAAGCCTGGAAGCCAGCAATATTTTTATAACGAACACGAAAACTGATATACAAATTGTGCAATTTGATACAACTTGTCAAATGACAATTAAATTTAACGAATTTTGTAACAACCATCGCTGTTTTGGGATTTAATGAACGGAAAAGGTCATCGTCATTTTGATCTACCGGGTATTTATTTACACGTCGCAATCGTTTTGCCGAAATTTCAATACGGTAATGACTGAAAGCTTCGTGGCTTTCTACACGAATTTGCTTCAGTTTAAATATTTGATATTAATTCTGCCCAGATTTAGTACGTACTAGGGACCGGCACCGGCTTTGCATGGGTAGTGGAGCATCAAATACTTTATTTTATTCCATCACTAAGGGATTAAGCAGTGTTTTAATGAAAGCTCTCAAGCGCATTGACTGTCTCCGACACTTCCAACAATTATTGTTATGTTTCAACTGATGTACATAGTATATGATGTATATATATAGAGAAAGTTATTGGTGCCCGCAGAGTATTCAAACTTGAACTGATTTCAACTAGGTGGATCCTAGTTAACCGTCTCACCACTATGCCGTCATAGTTTATGCGGCCGATAAGAAATATGGATAGTTGGGTGACAACACTGATAGCTCTGAAATCCATACATAGCATCACGCCTCATTCCAATAGTAGCAGGCAGTGACCATGTCCTCCCACTCGCCATGACTCTTGCATATTTCCTTCACTTCTTTCATTCTCATTAAACCTTTCACACGAGTTCGTCGGTTTAGATTACTCTTGACTTGGCCCTTATTTCAAATGTCCTGGATTTGGTCCAGGACCGTTCGCCTTGGCCTTTCCCTTCCAATTCTTCCATTTACTCTTGAATTGTTTTTGTTTCATTTATTCTCTCTATATGCCCAAACCATCTAATCATATCTTTCTCAATTTTAGACACTACATCTTCTTTTATACCACAACGTTCTACAATGTCGTGAGTCATTGAATAAAATCATGGCAACACTTAAAAATACCCAAAAATCATTGTGCAATATTACAAAATGTTATGCAAGGCGAGGTTTTTATAAAAACGCCAACTCACATTAACTAACAACTTTTATTTTCTCCACTATTTAAATAAACACAATTTCTCTTAAAACAACTACTTCACGAGACACAGCTCGAAAGACTATCTTCATACAATTGTTCCGCTTGTAAAAATTACCTCGTATTGCGTAACATTACGTAATATTGCACAATGTTTTCGGTATTTTTAAGTGTTGCCACACTATATTACTCAAGAACTGCCAACATTTCAGAGCTATGAGTGTTGTCACCCAACTATCTATATTCTAACATAAAGAATTGACTGGTTCATCGGACTAATTGTGGACTGATACGGTTACAGATGTCAGTCTTAGGTTCATGTCTTCGGTTTGGTTGAATAACAGATATTGGATTTTCTGCTAAAGCATTTAATTGCTCAAACATTTGATATTCGACATCCAACATACGATATTCGATCCGACATCCTATGTTCGACGCCCGAGATTCGATATCTGAAATTACCTTTTAATTTTGATTCTATTTCTTTAAAAAGAACTTTACAACTGCCTTTCTTCCAAGTTATCACAATTGCCCCATATAAGTGCATCAATAGCAAAACAGAATTGAGCTTCTATAGTTTATTTAAATTTTGTTAGCTCAACAAATTGAAACCTAATTCATAAATGGCTTGTCAAAATGAATTTTGTTTGCTTCAATTTAACGCACGTTTCATATTTAAAAATAAATCCATTTTCATGTGCGGAAAATACATATCGCAGTTTTATTAAAATTGCTTAATTTGCATTTAAATTAGTTATATTTCAAATAGACTCAATTTGATTAGGATTTGTATAAATAAATAGTTTGAGGACTGTGAAATAAATACTCTGAGGATTTCAAATTTATAGCTTTTAACTAAACGCTTATGAAATCATATGTAAAGGTGAACAATTGGATTTTTTTGTTCGCAATAAACACAACAACCACAACGAATTTAATTCCAATTTTCACCTATACGTTCTATAGTTGCAAATGCTAAAAAACAATAATGTATATTAGATTAGGACAATATATATACCTTGCCAGTGTCTGAGTCAAATTTGTAGAGTCTGAGTCCAGGATTAGAAGATCCGGTTAAAGAGTGAGGACTCACTGAGGGTGCGAGGAACGCCCAGGAAACTGGTTGCTCTGAAAGATATTACTATTATAGCATTCTGGTGGCGATTGATACAAGCGAGTTAACCTGGTAAAAGGTAATTTAATTCATTTGCTTCCTACACAACATCATTCGGATTTCTTCACGACCAAGTTGTAGGGTGCGGGCCTCGAGGCAATGCCTCATTACCCGGGCTAATTTTCTCAGGCATCGACGATGCCCGGTATTTGTTTCTGCCCATCATTCTAACGAGCTAGTTCCCACCAGCTTACACCGGCGGGACCATCCAGGCCAATCCGAGTTCTGTCACTGCCGTCGAGTTGTCAACGTGGTCACCTTCACCCACACCTGGTGGTGGTGACAGCAGGAGCTCAAGAGGCAGTGGACGCCTAATGCTTTCAGATCTAGGATGCTGGCTGGCAATGCCATGGAGGTGTGTGTGCGTAGAGTAGTCCGCATGGCGGAACATGCTCCTCGCCAACTGCCGGACGAACACCTCCCCGGTGGGCGTCTGTGTGTCACGATGAATGACGTCATTCCTGACGTACCTCGGAGCTCCTACTATGAGGCGTAGGCACTTATTCTGTTGAGTCTGCAGCCTCTTTTTTTGATACCCTGAGCGGAAAGAGTACCAGGCAAGAGCCGCATACGTCAGCCTGGAACGGACGTAGGCTCCGTAGACCTTCAGTTTGGTTTTTGTACACTCAACATTGTACCATCTTAGCTGGTAACTTATCGTCTTTACTAGTAAGGTATTGACTAGTAAAGATCGAAACCTCACACCAGTTCAGATTTAAATAAATTGGAAAATCCAATTCCCATAACCGTTTACTCTGAATACAAAATGCGTAAAAGTGAATGAATTTCTCTAACATACTCGTAAATGAAATGATATTGTAACACTGATTGAGTTTATTGTGGGTGCTTCTCATAACATTTAAGTAGTACTCTCATCATTAAAAGGTGCTGGCTGTAAAAGGCTACTTCATTACGGAATTTTTGATTCGAATTTGCCTACCAGGAATCCAACTAAGGGTTTTTACTCAAGTGCTTCCACAATAAGGCCAGAGAGGTCGTCAAATCGTCAAAAACCAAAAAAATTCCTTTCGTAAAATAGCAACTCCACGTTTCATGAAAATTACAGCAAAGCGGTTATAATATTTAACTTTTCCACTTATCATCAAACTGTATCGATTAAAATGTTCCAGTGAAATTGTAGGCTGTGTGTTAACATGCAAGGCTTCGCTTCACGGCATCGCTAAAGTGCTTGTGAAAAAAACTTGGTCGTGTTTAAATACACACGCAATTATTAACTACGGTTCAACATTTAACCGTCAAGTGTCGTGGCAAACGCGAATTCGGATTTTTAGGGTTCAATTTTTAATAGAAATGACATGGCAAATTAAAATACGATTCATGTACGACAAAATGAAGTGTGTCTCATAGCCTTTTGCAGAATAGGAAAATGATGAAACAAAGTTACCACCGACACAATAAATACTTAAAAGTATTTCGCTTATTTTACAATGCTACCAAAAAGAAGGTGATTTTTAACGGTCTGTATTTATGTGAAAAATTCGTGTATCGAAGATTTTAAAAACGTATTTCAATTCTAGTTTTCAGTTGCTTCTAGTTTTCATTAACTTTATGGAACCATGATTGACAGAAATAGCGCAGTTTTCTTTTCTCAACTTTTCAATCAGAAAGTATAATATAATAAAGAAAATTAATTGTAAGTTCAAATTAACAATCATTTGTTCAAGTAGGCTTTTGCAGCGCCTTTGAATCGTAAAAGTCATATAATTTGTAATGACGTAACATCTAGAGACTACCGAGAAGAACCCACGACAAAAAAAGAAGTTAAGAGTAATTAATTACCAAACATCTATCTAAGTTAAAATTTGAGTTATGAAAAATGACTACAAAATACCTATACGAATTTCAAATAACATCGTATTACAGAATTGAATACACTGATACACTCAACGTCATTGCAAGGACGTCTTCTGGGAGTTCATAAAACGTACCTTTGTCATAAATAACTCTGAACGTATCAACGTGAAGGTGTCCGAAGAACTGTCCAGCAATAATCTTGGCGTGTCTCCTCACCATCCGAAGGTACTTGCTGTTTGCGTCCCCCGAGTACGAGTTGTAGGTGTCCGAGCCAGGAGCCGCGTGACCCACGATGTACACCTGCTCATAAAGGAATATACTGTCATCCATATCTATGTAAGGCAAAAACCCTCACGTCTCATTAGGTCTATATCTACAAATATTAAAGACACAAATTGTCTCTACTTTTGTCCTTAATCGACTTCGTAACCATTCCACCGATGTACCGCAAACCAGGTACATTTGGAAGATAGTAAAACGAAGGTAGTTCTAGTTCTATCTATATATAAAACGAAAACATCGGTTTAAATCTACATCCATTGTAGAATTAGAACCCATTCAACCGAACCAGTTGTACTTTAAAGACTGTGACAGATCTCAAATCGAGTACATTTGGAAGACAATAATATAAAGATAGTATTGGACCACTAAACTCACAAGCTCACTCTCTTACCATTCTGCCTATGTCCAATCATAAGAATCGAAATCAGGTATATCATAAAGGCAAGGAAGCGTACATGTTCTTACACCACTAGACATCTCACAACTATTAAAATATTTTTGGGTGCCCCATATTCCCACGGGATCAGGACATGCAAGCGAACATCACTATTAACGACCGTTGCTAAAGGTTTTTTAAAACAAAAATTTAACAGATTATATAAAGGACCCAACGAGTTACACAATCATCACAGACACAGCATAAGACCAGATGAGCTGGTTAAATAAACAACGAAATACCAAAAATTTGTGTTATCGGAAAGCTTTCTGCCGGGTCTATTACGAAACTGGGTGTTCCACTGGGTTCCATCTTAGGACCTATTCTGTTCCTCATTTACATGAGTGACCTACTTTACTTTGTGAAGGACGATCATGATGGTTAGCCGACAACACTAAGGACAGATTTTCTGATATTTCTACGGTAAAGATCACTATATGAGTGAACTGTAGGCTACAGCTATTGCTGTATAAACGTGATTGAAATATTAATTTTAGGAAACCGCTTGGCGTACATATTTTAGCACAAAGGGTTGACGAAAACAATTTAGAGTTGATTTAGTCGCCTCGACGGCGAGGATTTGAAGTCAATTTCCACGAAAAAAATCATTTGGAGGCATTCAAAGAGGCTTTTTTATTTGTTCAAATAAATCGAAGGCATTACGTGAGTCGTATTGTTTGTAGGACGCTGACGGTGTATTTATTTTCAAGGGAAAATCCGTCACGAGTTTCTTATTGATGGTGTTTCGAGAATTCGGATTTTGCGATGGGGAAATTGCAGATATATTTTGTATCGTAGTTTGGACAAATTCATTTTTATAGTTCTACTAGCCGACAAGTAAAAATGTTTTATAATAAAAACTGGTGGCAGACTTTCAGCAAACACTTTTGGAAAAAATTGCATTCCGGTACAATGCTGTTTAAAACCGTGCTTCCGTCTTAGACTATACCATCACTCACTGTTTGTTCAGCGATAAAATCTTTTGGTTTTACAAAGACAACATATTCCAAAGCAACCAAACCCTGCAAAAGCCACCAAATTACACTGTTCGTATAACATATAAACATTTTTTCCGTGTATATTTTTTTGTGGTTCACTTTATGTTCTCTCTCACGACGAAAAATATTGTATATTCTTAGTTCTTGAAGTTATAATAGAAAGTGGGATTTGTTTGCTCAATTTCACTTCGTCTGAGCGACAACCAGCTTACACCCTATAATCCGCAAGCAAAGGGAAAAATTCTTCTTAGGCTTTTCCTTTTGCTATAAATAGAACCTTTAAAGCATAAGACGATAACATTACATTTATTCTTTACTAACACTAGGCTCTATCCACTACTTCTTCTGCGTCATTAATAATTGGATTCAAAGAGGAATAGCTGCTAACGTCATTTGTGTTCTACGACTATGACAATTAGCCCAGGTTATTTACCGGGATAAAATCCTATATATCAATCAAGGTTATAAACTCTATTACTTTTTGCATGATTTGAGAAATAAACATTATCTTATTTAGTATTGTCGCGTGCTCTTGAACAGAATTATCTATTGCTATTAACTGTCTATATATTGTTTCGTTTAGATTTGATTCCAATTGTACATGGAAGTCATTTCTTTCTCCTATGAATCGCCATTTCAGACCAATGGCGATTCATAGGAGCTTTTTGAGCCTTCATTAATGAAGAATTTGGACAAATGTTCTAAATTTTATTAAGACTAGAAAGCTCTGTTTGTTAACATGTACTGTGTAAGTTGTTAAGAGAACAGGAAATTCTCTTCTCTGAAATAAAACGAGAAGGAACGAGGTAATCCTGAAATAAAACCTTCTATATGCCGTTTATACAAATAATACAACTATAATATTATTTATATTGCACTTAAAGCAATCCGACGTTGAAATGATAAAAAATTGATGGCTTCGCTGAAGAAATATAGATCGTAACGGTATTAAAATAAAGTTCATTTTGGAACTGTAAATCCGTTTTCTATCTCCCAGCACTAAAACGTATTTGCGATGATAAGTGAGAGCTATATTGTGGTTTCACGTGCTTTATGAGCCGGGGGAGAGATTAAGTTCAACTTTGACGTAAACTTTCACGAACGCCATTTAATTGTTCAACGTTTTTAAAGTTTTATTATATTTAAGTGCCCTTTGCAGTTCCCGAGTTTGAAAGCATCTTACTGCGATAGTTGTTGTGACTATCTCGGACTAAAAACATCGTAGATGGAGACAGAGGTACTATTTTTATATATGTTACCAGATGAAGGGGTAATTAGTACTTAGTGACCGTCTACTCTGCGAAAGGATTTCGTCTCTGAAATTTCTATTCAATCTCGAATAGTTCAAAAGATCTTATGATCAATGAGCAATAGCTCTGTAGCTATTTCGGGTCTATAATCATGTTCACATTACTGCCTTAAAATAGTATTTATCTATCTTTTAAAGATATAAGTGATCACGTACAAATGGGTTTATTGGAAAGTTATTCAGACGAAAACGGTAACTTTAACGGCGTATAATTTCAACGAATGTCTTTAGAGTTACTTATAAAATACTTAAGTTATAGTCGTATAACGATGAGAAACGTATATAACTAAGTTCCTCTTTTTAAAATGATATTTATGTGCTAATCTGTCCTTTCCAATCCATCATTGCGCTTTTAAGTAAACGAGAAGATCATGAGTGACCTTGTATATCCCCGTAGGCATTCTGTAGAGCAGCTTTGTGGTTTTATGCTTCAAAAAACTTCTCTGTTATAAGAGAGGAGGTCTATGCCCAGCAGTGGGACGTTAAAAGGCTGCTACGATAGACAAAACTTTTTGCCAAATCTCCTATGCTTGGGCGGATAATTAAGTATATAAAATTTAGAGAAACCTGTTATATCTAATAAATTAGAAGATTACCAACTCGTTAATGTTAGAGCCGGGAAAATTACATGATGTATTTTTAAATTATACTCTAAAAATTCCGTGTAGAGAACCGGATCCATTTTTTTAAATACACACGGAACATTTTCAGTGTGTTTACGTTGGCGTAACGTTTCCAAGCTGAAAACGTTTTAATGGAATTAAGTATGTTCTTTAAATTATGAGTTGCATTTTGAGGCACGAAATATGTTATACACTAGCTGACCCGCGAGACTTTGTCTGCGAACACTTGAATGAATGAAACCTATTCTGTCTTAAAACCATCAAAACCGATTGAGTAGATTCTGAATTACTCGCAAGCACTGTAACAGGGAATTCTGGTATATACAGAGATAATTTTAACTAAAACTTTCGATTCGACAACTTTTAACTTCTGAAGGGTTAGCGCTTAACTTTGATCTCATCTGATATATACACTATGATGGTCTTCTTCAGCTATTAAAGGTAATGGTACCTCTAATGGTTTTTACAGAGCATGGGTCTGAATCGTGGTAACTAACCACGGCCGAAACCATCCACCATACTTTCGAGAACGACAGCTTCATTTCCTGCTATATCCGCATTACATTAACTAATTTTAGTCTCGTAATTTATTAAAGCCGGACCGGACTGGTTGCTGAGCTCTGTCTGTGATATCATAAGCGTAACACTAACGCTGGACTTGTTTTGGGAAGCTACGAAACTCTGTTAATGGATTATCTCAAAATATCAACATAAAGGTACAAACATTTAGTAAATTTCACGTTGTTTCCATTAACGACATTAGACAGGGTTATTGATGATTCAACGTTACGTTATGATATAGTAACCCATTTTTGGGTTATTGTTTTTTAAGCTTTTTTTAAAATCAGCTGAAATTGGAGCACTGAAATTGGAGTCAATTCATCTGTATTTTTTTATATGTTTGTTACCTCATATCTCCCGACTGGTTGGACCGATCTTGATGATATATTTTTTTAATGAAAGGTGGTGCTCGTCATAGGGCCCCATTTTTTAATCCAGTTCTGATGATGGCATCCATGAGAAACCCGGATAAGTGTTAAATTTGGGTAAGCATGTGCGCGACAAATGGACGAATAACTCAAAATCACGCCAACCGAGTTCGATGATTCGTTTTTTATTAGAAAGGATATACTTCAAGGGTTGTTTTGTGATAGTTTGGTAAGGTTCTGATGATGGAATCCATGACAAAGTGACGGAACTCTTCAATTCTTAGGAGCAAATGAACGATACTCGGAAGAATCTACCAGATATTTGAGTTGCCTACTGTAACTTCGGTATGGTCAAGTGCTAGTCGTAGTCAAATATGAAGATCAACGGAACTCCTCAACGGCTTACAGTAAGAGTGTGATTTTTGGCAAAATCTATAACTGTCTTTAATCAAATGCCAATGACCTTACGTTTGTTGCTGCGTTGCAATATTTGAAAGGTGAATTATGTGTGAAGCTGTGGTATAAGGGTTTCGGGTTATATTAATGTAAATTTCACTTTGTAAAGTTGTTTCATTTAAACGGTATTGTCTCATATGAAAAAAAGAATACGCAATTATTTCTTACTTTTTAGAACATATTAATGTATTTGTAAGTTTTTTTGATGGCGGTTCTTTTTTTATTAAAATTTCTATAAGTATATATGTATAAGTATTTTGTCGCAATTGTTTCCCAACCCAACAGATCTAACAGACAATTGTACATACAAAACTCGGAACAGATAGTTTTCCCTACAATTTTCTTTTGAGTAATATCGATAAATATAACTTTACACTTTTCCATGGAGTAGTGTCTTTCTATTTTGCCTTAGTTAGTCTATTTTGAAATCTCTTTCATTAACATCGCGTCACAAAGCTCGGCTTGCGATTGTCTGAATGCTCCAGTGTTAGCTCGCGTCTATACATCTCAAGAACAATAAACCTAAAACACAATATGCGACCTAAATTTTCTTACAAAATTGCTTCATTAAAACCTACACAAAAGCAGTACACATAATTGCATTGCGATTAACAATGCATGCGACTGGAAGGATCTTTAGACCTCTTCATTCCACGCATTACAAGTAAGCTCTGCAAACCAACCTTTTTAACTTGAAATTATCGACGTACAACTTCTAACATCACATAAAATACTTTCGTTGCATATCAAGGATAAATATGTAATTAAAAGTAACGAAGATTCTCTCACCATTTCGTTGTTAGCCGTTGCTTTTTCCAAGACCGCGTCGAGCCACTCCCACTGGCGCTTCGCCGGCCCACTGCTGGACTCCCTGACGCCGAACAAGTTGGTGTTCAAGGCCACGATGCGAAGCTTACTGTGCGATTGCTCTATCGTATAGTATCCACCTAAGTAAAATTCGATCTTCTTTATTCAAATGGGCCTTACAGCACTTTGNTCCCAAGAACAATAAACCTAAAACACAATATGCGGCCTAAATTTTCTTACAAAATTGCTTCATTAAAACCTACACAAAAGCAGTACACATAATTGCGTTGCGATTAACAATGCATGCGACTGGAAGGATCTTTGGACCTCTTCATTCCACGCATTGCAAGTAAGCTCTGCAAACGAACCTTTTTAACTTGAAATTATCGACGTACAACTTCTAACATCACATAAGTAACCAAGATTCTCTCACCATTTCGTTGTTAGCCGTTGCTTTTTCCAAGACCGCGTCGAGCCACTCCCACTGGCGCTTCGCCGGCCCACTGCTGGACTCCCTGACGCCGAACAAGTTGGTGTTCAAGGCCACGATGCGAAGCTTACTGTGCGATTGCTCTATCGTATAGTATCCACCTAAGTAAAATTCGATCTTCTTTATTCAAATGGGCCTTACAGCATTTTGAATCTTATAGATCTTTCCACATGACAAGGGTTATTCCGCGCCTTATTCTGAGAAGAACCCCCAACAAACCGTAGAAAGTCTTATTCAGGCATTGCTAGATACTTTGACTAAGCTACTGCAGTAAGAGATAGACCGAAATATCTAAAGAATGAGAAATGTAATGTGTATAATTAGCACCAGTGTACATAATTCTTACCAGTTCAAGGTCTTTCAGTGGGGCATAACTGGCTTTGCAAGATGTAAGATAGGGCATTTTTTATCCCAAAATTCCCACGGGAAAGGGAAACTTTAGGGTTGCAATTAATACGTGGCTTACCCACGGGATCGCATGATCCGATTTTGTTGGTTTATAAACATGGGAGCAAAGAAAACTTACGATTTAATCAAAGCCCCTAAGTGAGGCCAATCACTTCATAAACTGTAAATGGCGTTACAGAGTATAAGAAAGGTATACTAGATCAAAATAGACACTTATTCATAGGGAAAGGTGGACGGGGGTTCGCTTAGTCTAAGATATCCAAATATAATATCACTTGCCACTTCTTAAGGTATTCAAAGCTTTCATAATAACCAACGAGTCCATAAGTTTGTAACGAATCCTCAATAACAAATAGCTGACCTTATAAGGTGTCACTTTTGGGTACTAATACCAGATTCAGTGAAAAGGTCGGATTTGGCTAGCCGGAGATAATCTGTGCAAATAACACTTACCTCTTTTAAGGGTATCGAAAGCTGTAGGTAAAATCAAAGACACCTTTAAATGGCATATGGGAAAGGTGTCATGGATAGACTTTGCTTTTACCCATCACTTTCTAAGGTAGCCGAATCTCGTATAGGAAGCCAATAACTCTGTATGAATGTAATGCACTGCAAATGAAATATAGCTAAAGTGCTTAGTCAAGGCCAAGAATACAAATCTTACCACTTTTTAAGGTAGTCAAAGCCTCCATGGGTAGCCAATGACTCCATAAGTTTGTGAGTGTTTCAGATGGCGCTGGATCAGTGTGGCCGAGCACGGGGAACACGAAGTGAGAGCTGAACGTCATACGGAGCAGTTCTGTTATGTTCCTGATGGCTTGATACCTGTTCTCTTCGTTACTGGAATACTGGAGTGCTACGACGTCACTACGAAACAAATGGTTCTTACATAGGCCATTGCTAATGATTTAGAATCTCAAAGAAGGCTTGCATGTACTGGGCTTATTCATAATATTGTGGGGGACTTAAAGACCTGAAGTACTACAACACAGAGTATCAGAATACGGACTAGTGATTTGATGTGGTAAAAGATAGTAAATTGGACCCGCTCTTGAGGAGACGAGTTGAACTTAACAGTATATAAACTATAGCCCCGTTGGCGTTGAAAAACTTAATGTAGCTACTCTAAAGGTTTCTTATTCTGCTCGATCGTTTCAGCTTTTGCTACGACAAAGACTTACATTCTCTTTTTTCCGTCAGACGCGATAAATTACAAAGACTTGTTACGTACAAAAAAGGCATAAAACTCTAGTAATATTAAGCTGCTTTAATTATACGACCCTTGATGGCTTAGTAGTAAAAAGTGTGGATTTTGGGCCTAAAAAGTCTTACTATTAAAGGGTTAGGTTATCGGTTGTGTAAAGTAATTTATGACGGGCAGAAAACAATGCGTAAAGGTATCAAAGTTATATAATTTAAATATGAAGTTGTGCAAGGATCCTTTCTTGAGCCCTTTCTACTTCTTTTTTATATTAAAGAATTGCCTGACTTCAATCGGTTGAAACGACGATCGTTGATATTGTAGAATATATTGCTCATCTATTTCTATGAAAGTGAGTATAGAACTTACCCTGTCCATAGCACGAACTCGACATTCTCCGAATGCCTCGTCCTCATATACCGCAGCGCCGACTGTATCAGCTCCAGGGAGCTGTCGCAGGAGTAGTCACCCAGCCGGCCGAGTGCCCTGTGATGCCCTGAACTGCCGCGCTCGTCGGCCCTTCGACAATCTGGATTAAACCACCAATTTAATCGTTTATAACTAGCTATTCCTCGCGTAATTTCTGATGCCTTGAATATGAAATCGTTCTTAGTGAGCGTAGACAAAACGAAACATGCTCATCAAATTCACCGGAGCAAAAACGAAAGGGCAGAAATTGTATTTTTTAAATTGCGTACCGGTACGATGCCGTGTAGAATTCAGAATAGGCAAATTACCTCTTTCCAGTTAGCGCCTTTCCCTCTTAGACTGTTTCATCACTTGCCATCGGGTGAGTTTCCAACTGTAGCCCAGGATGGTTCTGGATCTCATGGAAATATGGAAAGAAGCAGTTGCTAGTGAGCTTCTATGTGGCGATAGGAATATCTATTGGGAGTTTTTGAGATAGTTAACAGTTACTTTATAGCTTCCATTTATACAGAAGACTAGGCAGTGTGTGTGTAGTCTGGAAGCTATGAAACGATTGTGATTCCGACATAGTTTCAGATCCCAGCGGAATATTAAGAAATCATTGTCTCTATACCAAATTTCAAGATAATCGGACGAATAGTTTTGGCGTCAGTGACTGGTTGTTATTCTTCTCTATGGAAGACAAGCTATTTCGTATTTTTGAGAAATGATTAAAATGAATAACAATCTTGTACCTACGTCGTCTAGTGTCGCCCTGCGCGGTGTAGAGGGGGTCGTAGTGAAAATCCGTTATGTGCCAGAAGTAACCTGGAACAAAAGAAGTATTATGCATTAAACCTTTTCAGAAACATTTTTACATATATCTTTTGATCTATTCCACCGATATTAATGCAGCAGCAACAGACCGAGTGATTCAACTTGTCTAAATCGCAATTGAAGTCGCAAGTTAATCGTGATGAGTCAGTCGGTAAGTTGTATTTGGCTCACATACGCATGTATGCATTGCACCCTATTTGGCAGCTGATAGCAATCAACATTTCCTTTAATGTTAATTAGAGAGAAATAAAAAACTTCGTTGGCAACAGGCAACATTACGATTTTAAATTACGTCACTATTTACCAAAACTTAAAACCAGCATTGTGAAAGGAGAAAAGAAATTCATTTAGTTTCTTACTCTAGTCTTTATAGAATAAATTAACAACATATTTTTATCGTGATGATTAACTAAAGAAACCCTGACTGAGTTTTACTTTGGGTGCTTCGTAACTTTAGATATCACCAGTCGTATGTGAAAACCATAATTGTCGATCCAAACCTACGGTAAAAGCCAACTGCAGTAAAAAGAAAATCGTATTTGAAATCAGTTTTATACGCGTATATAAAGCACACGGATTTGATTTCTATAAAGTAAAAAATAATTAAAAGAATTTCAGTCTAATATAGTTTTTTCACAGTATCGTATGATTAAAGGTGAAAAGTTAGACTGAATAATTAAAAACGTGTTCTGATTGCTCACTGACCTGAACTACTTGGAAGCTAACATCGCAATTATATATTCTAAATACGTTTGTATTAATAAAATCCATTTCCATAGTCCAAAAACACATGCGTTGCGTGAAAATATATCACAATATTTATCAGGCTTAAAAAGCTCTTTCGTAAAAGCTTTGGTAATGAAACTACCATCGGTTTGTAAGGTTTCTACAGAGTAGATCTCTTTTGACAACACTTTTTACTTTACTGTCATTTTATAAACAAATTAATTAAACATATTTCTATAACTGGATTGAAATCAAGGCTTTTCAGTTATAAAAAAACAGCACAGTTTGACTACATTCGGCTTGAACTCATTTCAGGTAGAAAATTGATGGTGTAACCTACATATTTCAAATGAACTTTTAAAATGAAAATAGGTCAAGTTACTCCTTAAAATATCAGCTATCAGCTAGCGAAAATCCCGTCAGAATCGATCCAGACATTTCAAATATTTTTGCGATAAAAGTTCGGTACATGCATTTAGCAACAAGCTGTTATTTGATATTATAAATGACTACTCACAGGTATTACAGGATTCAAGCATAAATTCAAAGTCTTCTTTGTTTAAAATGGCTCGAAAAGCTCTTTTCAATCGTCAGCAGTCTGTCCGTTTGTAACAAATATACTACTGCTTCGGAAAGCTTATTCTACTACGTTCAAATGTGTTTTAGAGATTAATCAATGTAAAGTTACACGGTTCGGTTTAATCAAGCTAATCCACGTATTAACACTCCTTAAATTACCGTCATAAATATTCTATTAGGCATTACTATCGTTTCTACTTGGTTTAATGCTGACTATTACTGTGTCGTATTATTCTAATTAATCACTGTAATCCCTTAATACCGTGACATTAATAGAATTGGAAGTTCGTTGTAATACTGTAAACATTTCTTATTAAATTTGACTGACGGGTAGTCCCTGATCCCGTGAGGATGCGGAGAAATCCCTTCTTTGAAAGCTTTTAAAATCATTTTGCACAATTTCAAGGCGATCGGGCGTAAGAAAATAAAACTATAAAGTATAAAGTAGCTGTTAAAAATGGCGAAGTTAATATGATATATATTATTGATAACTAAACAGAGTACTGAATCATTGATAAAGTGAAACATATACAATATATATTATAAAAAGTAAAGTATAATATACAATAAAATAGCAATAATAGTAACAGACGAAACCTTAAGAGATAACGTTGTACTTCGTACTTTAAACCATTAAGGTGAGATTCTATTTAAATTGAATAAAGTGAACCTACTTATTTTGTGTGTGAGTGGATTAAAACTGAGTGACAGAGTGAGAAATAGTGTGATAAGAGACGTTGTGGTATAAAAGAAGACGTAGTGACTAAAATTGAAAAAGGTATGCTTAGATGGTTTGGGCATGTAGAGAGAATGAATGAAAGGAGACTGACAAAAAGGATTTATGAGTCAAGAGTGA
This sequence comes from Elymnias hypermnestra, assembly GCA_015832385.1. NCBI lineage: Eukaryota > Metazoa > Arthropoda > Insecta > Lepidoptera > Nymphalidae > Elymnias > Elymnias hypermnestra. The sequence goes on from JACTOM010000084.1 coordinate 172,417, forward strand.
ATGCGAAAGTTGGAAGGGGAAGACCGAGGCGAACGTTCCTGGACCAAATCCAGGACATCTTAAATAACGGCCAGGTCATGAGTACTCTAAACCGACGAACTTGTATGAAAAGTTTAATGAGATTGAAAGAAGCGAAGGAGATATGCAAGGATCGTGGCAAGTGGAAGGATGTTGTCTCTGCCTACTCCTATGGGAATGAGGCGTGATGCTATGTATGTATGTACTTATTTTGTTATAACTCTGTTGGTAAGAAGAGGTAAGTAGCATCCCATTGAAGCCCCACTGCTGGGCACAGGCCTCCTCCCTCCGAGGAGCGAGAGCATAGGCTGCGGATTGGAAGGCATAGTTCATAGTGCACTCTCTATTCTTTCACAATCATAGTCCGATGCGGTGGACACACCGCCAACTTCCCAACTTCGAGCAAACGTTCGACACTACCCGGGACTCGAACCCAGGACCTCATGTTTATAATCGAACAAGTTAAACACTAGACCAATGAGGCAGTCGGTATTATATAACAACACCAACTCACATAAAGTAACTTTTATTCTCTTCACCCTGGAAATATACACAATTTGCACTATACTAATAATTACTTCACTATTTGAATTTATACAATTTAGAACTATTCCTTCTAAAGTAACACGAGAGAGTCTGTTCATACAATTGTTCAAATGTTAAAATTACCTCGTATTGCAAAAGTAAGTGAATAAAAATTGGTAATATTGCACAATTTTTTTCTTATTTTTAAGCTATCAGTACCTACCTAGTTATTTATAGTCTAACTGTATACACATTTTTTTAATAATCAGCTATCGGCTTAAGCTGTCATTGACGTCGGCTTTAATCTCCTCCAACTGCTCCGGTCTATTGCTAGTTTTCTCCAAACCTTGATCCCCCATCGCTTAATTTATCTGCGTCTACATCTTTTCCCAATTTTCGGATGCTACTCTGCTGCATCCATTTTTTAATGAGACTTCATCATATGGCTCGTCAATGCTATTTTGGTAAAATTTCTAATGTCCATTATTCTCCATCTGTCTCATAACTGTAGATTCTTCATACCATGCCTTTCCTAGATAAACATAATTTATGTTTGGTATTTCGTCTATATGGCTATCTGATAACCGTAGATGAGGCACGAGAGAATACAAGTATTATATACCTTCCTTTTTTCTGATATCTGTATAGATTTGTTCTTCATATTGTCTTAACCAGGTATTATTCACTCTCCTATCCACTTCTTTAGATGCCTGATCTTTAACCGATATATTTAGTCCTCAATCAATGTACCCGCGTAGTTCGAGACCACGTTCTCATGAGACTTTACATTAGAGATTCCCTGATGAGTGAGTGTGATATTGATTGGTTCCTATATACATATATAAAATCTGACTCGCACAACTTCGTATCGTGACAATAAAGTAAAAATGGCGTTGAGCGGATGAAATTTTATAAAAGCTAGCAGTTTCGGAAAAGTTTGATTACGATCACTGTGACACGAAAATATAATAATACGAGTATATACATATACACACAATATATCCCAGTTTTCGTATCTAAATAGGACGTTATTCAAACTGCAAAGCTTTTTTTAATAAACCGGTACACGAGCATACAGCTGTTATATTGTATTTGATGAAGAATGACAGAAACAGATGAAGTGCCGCTTTTCAATTAGTATAAAGGCAAACAGGACAAATGTTTTTCCAGCATTTTTCCTAGGTAACTAAACACAGCAATATAATGTTGCTACCTCATGCTATTACAGTGTGAATTGCGGCAACCCCGATCGCCACCAGGACAGTTGTTTTTAGTTCTTTAGATTATTCATTTACTCATCTGTATAGTTACTCGCTACATATTTTGATCTGGGCCCTTAGAAAATGTCACTTTCGAAGATTGCTAACGCTAAAAAATGTACGGGTATGACGTTTCATATCGAAACTTATCGAAAAATGAAACTCGCTCCCATATATTCTTAAGCGTTAGCAACCTTAGAAATTTACGTTGTCTACTGGTCCTGCTTTCAGTCGCTGAGTAAAGTTGGCTTCTACCACTTTTAAAATATATAAAGATTAACACAAATAACATACATACATAGCATCACGCCTCATTCCTATAGGGGTAGGCAGAGACAACGTCCTTCCACTTGCCACGATCCTTGCATATCTCCTTCGCTTCTTTCAATCTCATTAAATCTTTCATACAAGTTCGTCGGTTTAGAGTACTCTTGACCTGGCCGTTATTTAAAATGTCCTGGATTTGGTCCAGGAACGTTCGCCTTGGTCTTCCCCTTCCAACTTTCGCATTCACTCTTGACTCATAAATCCTTTTTGTCAGTCTCCTTTCATTCATTCTCTCTACATGCCCAAACCATCTAAGCATACCTTTCTCAATTTTAGTCACTACGTCTTCTTTTATACCACAACGTTCTCTTATCACACTATTTCTTACTCTGTCACTCAGTTTTAATCCACTCATGCTTCTCAACGCTCTCATCTCTACCGCATTTATTTTACTTTTGTGATTCTTCTGCCATACCCAACTTTCACTACCATACATAAGCGTTGGCACCAACACTCCAGCATGCACTGCCAGTCTAGCCCTTTGAGACACCATCTGGCTATTCATAAAGGCGTACAGAGCACCATTTACCATATTCCCTGCATTCACTCTCCTTTCAATATCACTTTCACATGTTCCATCTTTTGTAAATTTAGATCCCAAATATACAAATTCTTTCACCTCTTCCACTTGTTCCCCATCTATCAAAATATCGCCATTAATCATAGGTAAAGGTGTCAATATATTGCATTATATTTACTGTATAAAGCAGTTATTTGCAAGGTTTTGCGGTGTGCTCCGTGTAATGAAGGCTCCGCGATTGATGTGGGAATACCCGGCTCTGTTCCGGGAATTCCCCGCGCGACACTATTTCGTGACACTGCCCTAGAGGTCAAGGTCGTTGCAGACATATTTCTCATAAATTAAAAATTGCATTTAGCAATGTATATAGTTGCTTATAGCAAAAGTACGATTAACTAAGAATGGTGCAAAAATTATTAGATTACGTTTAATAATTATTTGGTACTTTAGGTGAGCGCTCACCAATTTGGTTTCAAGTGAAAAATGCGCAGTTCTAAGTTAGGTCCCAGTTAATCTTAGCGCAGTAATGTAATGTAGCTGCTAATTCTGTGTCAAGGAGTTGAACAAGTGCCTGAACTCGGCCTACTGTGCTAAGTGTTTTACAAGCCCCGCTTTTTTCTGTGTATCCCATTCGCAACGGGGTCGTGTGCTATTTTTGTATACCATTTAGAAATATCACCACTGTTTTTTCATCTTGGATTTAGAATCTTATTTCAAATGCACTTTGCATTTTAAACTTTAGTATAAGAAATGAAAACAAACTTATTTTATTTTTAAAGTAGGTTTAGAAATCATTTATTACATTGGGCGTACTACATCTCATCAAAATACTACAATCTGTTGTGGATCAGCCCTTACATAATATCAAGATATATATCCAGAACTTTTTAAGTACAAAGTACATTATTATGGCCAAGTATATATAAGTTGGAGGAAATTTTAGCGATCATGGCACAACACGAGGTCCGAGTTGGCGACCTTCTTTTTCTGTGTAGTTTGAAGAAGTTGTTTAGGCATCCCGATGCGTTGGAGAACTTCCATTCGAGATCTGCTGGACCCAGCTAATACAAAGCTTCTAATCACCGACTAGTGTCTTCCTTAATCATCCTGATATTACTAATCACTGAAAATGTTACAAACTATATCACATGTAGACTTTCCGATTCAGCGAAATTGAATGACTAATTACAGTTTAGCTGAGTGACTTCTGTAGAATTACATCACAGCTTTTTACACCCTCGTTGGTGCAATGGTATGACTACAAGCTTCATTAGCAGAGACCCTAGGTTCGATATCCAGGACAGATGTAGAATATCACACTTTTTACACAATCTTTTTCTAGATAAGTAATACTGAGTAGAATAACACGTGACATGCCATAACGGTGCTGTGTAGAAACCACAAGAGGTAATTTGCCTTTCGCCGGGTCATCACACTTGCATCTTAGTCTGTATCATCACTTTTCATCAGCTGATATTTCAGTCAAGCGCTAACCTGCATTCAATGCGGAAATGTATCTCCATTCAAATTCGTGGTATTAAGTTTCCTCCTATTTCCATTATTGACGAAAATTTTGACGCTATTTCCTGTTTCAGTATAAAATGACATTCAGCAAGAACCTTTATATTGAATGTCGGAAACGTTTCCGTCGTGTACATAGACACGATAGTTTGACAGCTTATCCTAAATTAATAGTTAAATTCTTTTCTACCGTCTACTATTTTTTCGTTCATGTATCATGTTGCGTTACAACTGTCCGCAGAGTGGGGCAAAGCGAAAGGCGCTCGTCAGAGCAACCAAGACCAAAATGTCGGATCCCCTGGCACGCACCAGCATTTTCACTGACTGTAACGAAACCAGATTTCAGACCCGTTTTTCAAGTGCTTATCAATCTACAAGAATCAAATCAAATCAAATCAAATCAAAATATCTTTATTCAAGTAGGCATATTACAGCACTTTTTAATCGTCAAATTTTTGTCTTTTCTTTTCTTTTCCACACTCTAATTCTAATGTACGTCTGATGATGATACTCCAGAACGACTTAAAATCTAAAGTTACGAGGGTTCCTTCGCGCCCCAATCCGAGAAGAGCCCACAACAAACTCAGAAAAAACAAAGACTAGTTCTTCTTTATTTAAAACAATTATCTTCTAAAATAAAGTATGAAATGGTTTGCTTCTTACAAACAGATTAAAAGTGCTTTCTACATAGATCCACTTCTAATATTTTGAAGTTTTCTGTCGACTCTATAATAAACACGCGTGAACTACCTTTACAATTAAATTTTGTTTTTTTTCTGTACTTTTATAAGATTTGGGAGGAGATTGTCATCGCGTCTATATAAATAAAGTCATTATTATATAAATAAGTTATATCTTAGATTGCCCGTATCAACTACTGGTTGACATGATATGATAGTTCTGTCACAACTTGAACAATGAAAAATATAAGCGTCTCTTTCTTTTTAAGTCATAATGTGTATTATCTATTTCGCTTATCGGGAACTGTTTTAACAAAATATAACACGAGACAGGAAACATAAACAAAAATAAATCAGTCACAAAGTGATCGCTACTAACGGTGCGTGTGTCGCGTCAAAGGTCGTTGCTTTGTTTTTTTATTATATAAATGATTTGAATAACAATGAAAACCCTTGAGGTAAGTTTTAATTATTAAGATGTAAGCCATAAAATTCAAGACAGATTTTTTTCAATATCTCAAAGGCAATTATCTAATAAACACAATTTTGTAAGTAGATTATGGCATCATTTTAGCATTTTGACAATATTTTTTGCTACCCACACTTTATACCAACCCGGAATTGCTTTCAACCCCAGCGGTATCCTGTTAATCCATGAGTGAGGCACCAGGGGACCTGTCCAAATGCATGCATCATTATAATATGCATGTAATGCTTACGGTAACAGACAGTTGTGGCGGAGAACTTTGTTATGTAATACAGAATTTCTTTGAAAACGGCTCTACATTATACATCTCAAGAGTTTCCGTAATTCCTCCACATGACAACCGTATTAGGTATTGTTATAACGAAATATCATTCGGGATTAAGATAATTGATGAAGCCATTAGTCATTGTAGTTTTGTGGCCGTGTTTAGTGGATTTGTTCCCGCTCCCCGAGCACGCGTTCCGCCGCTCCGGAGTCATTAATCAGTGAGTTTTTGCCTCCTCAGCGCGGGAACTCTGCAGATAACTTAGCGACGCGGCTTTCTTATGGCGAACGATGAATGTCTCGCAATTTATTCCTGTGTTTGCCGCTCCCGTTTGCTTGTTTGCCCTTTTCGACTCCAGCTGTTAAACCTTCAGAGCCTACAATTCAATTAAAACGAGTTACTTCGCTCGAGACGGTCGTGTGATCTTATAATGAAGGGAAATCTACTAAAAACAGACACACTCTTTGGATAAATTTATCACTCACTCATTCGTTAAGAAATCTTTGGAACTACAGGTCCAATTGATTCTAAATTTGGCATAATTAAACTTGTTGCGGTCGCGTCGGCAGCCTAGTGCGTTTAATATCTAATTCTGTTTGGTCAACCCCTGGCGACCCCCCCTCCCCCTCCTCTCCCGCAGTTACCGAAACACCTGCGATCGCCCTTTCTCCCGCCCGTCATGGCGGCATGTTTGTGACGAGTGGGAGAGTTGTATAAAGAACTTAAAAGAAAGTTGTATAAAGAGTAGATCCAATACTAAGCGCGAATCGTGTTACACTATAGATAGTTAGATGTTGTCAGATATATAGCGGCTACACTTAAATATACCGACAAATCATTGTGCAATATTATGTAATACGAGGTAATTTTAACAAGCGGAACAATTGTATAAAGATATTCTTTAGAGTTGTGTCTCGTGAGGTAGTAGTTTTAAGAGAAGTGATACTAAATTTTATTATATATATTCTATAGTGTAAGTTGTGTATATTTAAGTAGTGGTGAAAATAAAAGTTGTTAGTTAATGTGAGCGTGTGTTTTGATAATAATCCTCACCCTGAACAACAGAAGAGCCGAACACCGAACCAGTTAATATAGACCACCCAAATCCCGAACATTGATGAACTAAAAAACCGAATATTAAAACCCCCGAACCCCCGAACATACAGTCCACTGAAAAACATAATTAAAGACTATTGCTTTAATAACCGAGGTATTTTTAAGAATAAAATATAACGGATTAGAAAAAGGACACAAACTTACGAACGAATTTCCCCATATTTTAACAGCATAGAGAATACCTGGGTAACAAGGCAGGGAACAGCTATTACATAATAAAACAAAGATATCTTCTAGTTCGTATTAGTTTTGATTATTTTTTCTTCTTTTCGCCCATTGTCTGTCCGACAATGAAGGAAAAATATGTAACCGCAAAAACTACATCCAGCTCACGTTCCTCCCCCATCAAAGCATTCCCTGGGGCTGCATTTTACCAGATGCTATCGGAAAGAAATGTTTAGGCTTACATTTCCTTGTATGTCATGGAATTCCACTGAGGAAAACACAATTTCTCTATATGACAGCAGGCGAACTTATTATAACATTTTTTACCGCTCAGAAATACATCGAAGCGTGCATCAAATTCAAGAAGGATTTTACAGCACGTCTAATATTGTTTGGTTTTAGACGACTGATTTTGGTATTAGAGATCTAAATTTGCGTGGGTTCCTTCAGGCTCTAATCTAAGGAGAACCCACACCCAACTCTATTGGATGTCTTTTTACCATCATCATGTATAATACAAAATATTACAAATAGAACAATTCATTCACTCACACGCTTTTTTATTGTATAAAATGACAAAACAATAATCTTAAACGAGAGTTTACACTTTTGAATTTTAAAATTTGTCCGTTGTTAATAAATCTACCCTCGGTTGGGAAGTTTAATTCTTTCTCTCTTTTTAATTCCACCTTGTGACATTTTCGTCCGATATTCCTCAGTGTCTGAAGGCCAAAGTCTTCGAACGGTGCGTGTTGCCAGCTCAGAGTCACTCAGCGTGCGATGGAGAGGGCTATTTTCGGAGTTTCTCAACGAGATCGGATCAGAAATGAAGAGATCCGTAGTAGAACCAGAGTCACAGACATAGTCCTACGAATCGCGAACCTGAAGTGGCAATGGGCGGGGCACATAGTCCGAAGGACGGATGGACGTTGGGGGCCGAAGGTGCTGGAGTGGCGACCACGCACCGGGCGGCGCAGTGTAGGGAGACCCCCCCACAACGTGGACCGACGACATAAATCTATAATCCAAGCTTATTAATCTGTGGTATATTCCTAAGCNAAGACCAAAGTCTTCGAACAGTGCATGTTGCCAGTGATGACCTACGGTTCTGAGAACTGGTCGCTGACTATGGGCCTCATGTGGAAGCTCAGAGTCACTCAGCGTGCGATGGAGAGGGCTATGCTCGGAGTTAATCTACGTGATAGAATCAGAAATGAAGAGATCCGTAGTAGAACCAACGTCACTGACATGGCCCTACGAATCGCGAACCTGAAGTGGCAATAGGCGGGGCACATAGTCCGAAGGACCGATGGACGTTGGGGGAAGGTGCTGGAGTGGCGACCCCGCACCGGACGGTGCAGTATAGGGAGACCCCCCACAAGGTGGACATAGATCTATAATCCAAGCTTATTAATCTATGGTATATTCCTAAGCTGTATTTAATAATAATTTAAATGTTAGTCCAACATGGATTGCGGTATATTATACACATGTATGCTTGGACTTGCAAATGATTTCTGCATCTGTGTAGCTTAAAAAGCTTCATATTTTTATTGCTGGTGTGATATATTAACATTTCAAAGTTGAATCTCGCCGCCGTAGCTCACTTTACAGTTACAGTATTCAACAGTAGACGCTTGCGGTTTCACTACACTAATTAACTCCGCTACGCTAATGAAGTTTCAGAGATTGGGGAATTTCTGGCTTAAAACAGACACACTCTCAATTGACAAATCAACTTTACACTAATAAACAATATTAAAAGGTCCAATTGTGAGATGAACATTACATTGTTACGATAAAGATTAAAACATTTATAGCGATTTGTTTTAGATTTGCCGCTACGTAATTTAAAGAAATGTGTCAAGAATACTACATAATGTATATATAAATTAAAAGGTATTTTAAAGATGAAAATGTTGATGAACTGAAAATGTGATGATGAAATGAAAATGAACCGATAGAATAATGGCGGTTCAAAAGAAGTTATTGAGCAAAGAGTATTGTGCAAGTACACGTTTTATTTGCAAAAGCATTACTTGGTTCATTTAATTTAATTTTCTAATCTAGCTGGGTCTGGTAGGGGCTTCGGCCGTGGCTAGTTACCGCTCTAATTGCAAATGCTGCAATCACGTATAAGCGCCTGCTCATTTTTGTGGAGCAATATATATAAAAAATAAAATATAAGAGCAATTTTACTTTTGCATATCATTATATGCAAAAGTAAAATTGCTCTTATATTTAAACAGGTGTACGGAGGAATTCTTGTGTAGTGTAAAGGTGCAATGTCTGTCAAGGTTAAAGATTTAAAGGACGTGGAATCTGATTAAATGGTATGGTAGTAGCCATTCTTTGTTCTTTGATTTAAATTATAAAGTTATTAAGCCCAAGTAAACCGATTCCCGTACAAGCAAAAAGAATACGTTTGGCTACGGTGCTGTGAACAGTAAAAGTTAAAATACCTCTTACCAGGTTATCGTGCTTCCATCTTAGATTTTATCACTTACTATCAACTGAGACAATACTAACCTGTCAGTTTTATAAAAAACATTTAGTTTGTACGATGCTCAACATTTTTTGATCTTACATAGTGGACGTATGATTGATTCACTAACTACAGTGAATATTGAATGTGACTGAGTTATTACGGTTATCTGTGTAACGCTTGCAGGAGTTGAAGTCGGCTCTCGTTAATTGAGCGACAGATCTATTGTCAATGCATCACTTATATTAATTAATTAATTAATATAACAGTAACTAGTGTTCCTTCGTGCAAAAATCTGAGAAGAACACAAATTATACATATAATCATTACGTGTATAATTTCAATTCATTTTGTCTAGATTAGAGCAATATATTCACTCCTATGCATTTTTATCGCCTTTATTAGTCCCTAAAATTATATTACGATATCCCAAATACTTTTTCTATTAATAAAGAATTAAATTTATTTCATGACATATACATAGGAATATTTGTATACGTTTAATACGAGTAGGATAAGGTATTTAAAACAAAAATGTGGTGTGGCTGTGTTATGGACACTGCCGTATAAAATGTTATCATTTACGATAGATTTTGATGAGAGTTAACGATTGAAACTTGAATGAACGTCGTAGCTTCACCGAGTCGAAAGTTATACATGGAATTTCGATAAGCAACAGAATGACCTTTAAATTTCGGGGCTTCCCCTTCCGTCGCGAGATGTGATGCAGTCCTTATTCAGCGTAATAAGTCGTTTAATCCTTCAGCTATCCAGTGGGGTAATATACAGCTACAACACCAAACTGTATCTTCCGATTTCGTTGTCATTCATTCCATTTAATCGGTATAGATGCACATTTTCAAAATTGGCAGGAGTCATATTGACGGCACTCTCACTAACAGATAAAATTGTCACATTTTCTGTCCAAAATGCTGTTGTGTGATGTTGGAAACAATATATTTGAACAGCGCATAAATAGGGCACCTCCTTCACTCTGTGTAATTTTCACATATCATCATTCGAAACGTAAGACGACGTGTATTTTATTCAATTGAGATATTTCTCCTTTGAAATTTTCACCTTTTCCGGGGTTTTTTCGCGTAGAATAAATTACAATTTTCACCCGTTGAATAATGTTTCTGTGGAGCTTTGAAGTTACGCCTTCGAGCAACAGTTATTGCGCAATCTTGTGTCTCGTAATAATTTCCAAGTCCCCGTTGGTGTAATTAACTTTCATGTTATTTGAATTGTTCTTGTACAGCAATATTTATATGTTTTATAATTCAAGCTGTTGGTAATACAAAACTCCAAGCCTGCCAACATTACAGCGTCATCACTTACTCGTACGTCTTCGTATTTGTACGACCGAATAAATACCTTATATTAAATCAGTACTCCAAGTTGAACACACGTCTTTTACTTTCTCCGGTGACCATATCCCAACACAAGCTTTTATTTTTTTATTAAATTTTTTAACTAACGTTGCGGTACCAAATTATAGTACGATGTTTCAGGCTTTCCTTTACTAAAGGACTTCATTTTATAAAGTATCATCTCTAGGATGTTCTTGTGAATAATGAAGTGTTAATTTTACATGTAAATTTATATAATGCTCCATATACATTTGTCGTCATTCTTAAAAATAAGGCATTCCCGTGGGAAATATGTCTGCAACGACCTTGACCTCTAGGGCAGTGTCACGAAATAGTGTCGCGCGGGGAATTCCCGGAACAGAGCCGGGTATTCCCACATCAATCGCGGAGACTTCATTAGCGCAGCAGCCTTCATTACACGGAGCACACCGCAAAACCTTGCGAATAACTATTCTACAAACTTAATATATGACGGAAGTGACGTTTGTACTTGTTGCTTAAGTAGTTGGATAGTCAAATGGAAAGAGACGGCAATAACTCGTTAACGACACCTGCCTCGAACCGGTATCCGAGCCGACTCTAGGGGTGCTATAAAAGTAGCTGAGAGTGCGGATTCTTCGTTATCTTTATGATAACTACTGGTATAATAAATCCACCCGACTTCTGCCTCTATCAAATAGACAAACTTATTATCATTCATTAATTGTATTGTGTATTTATTAATATCATATTCTAGTTTCATTAATATATTAATTATCTTATGTTTCCTTCTGATGTCCAGCCCTACCCCTCTCTAATCCGACATATAAAACAAAGTGGACGTAACACCATTTATAATTGAAATATCATAATATATGAGAATTATTACCGAGAGATTCTGTGGTGCGAGTACTCTTTGCTAACAGAGGCCCCGGGTTCGATCTCTGGCAAGGGAAAGTTAAAACGTTGCATTTCCTGGCTAGTTGGGTGGTACCATCAAAGACGTATCGTCAAGCAAAGAGATTTGCGTTCCGGTACGCTGCTATGAAGAAACCAGAAGAGGTAAAGTACCTCTTAACTTTTTATTGCTGATGGGTTAGCGATTGATTGTAATCCAGCAGCACAGGCAGAACTCAATCTTAAAATTAATATTTATCTCAAAGCTTTACAAAATATTGCGATTACAGACGGACTATACATTATATGGTAGTGAAGATAAATAAAACAACATCATCAAGTCCTTTTAAGCAAAGAGAATAAAACGCACTTAGAAACCTTTTAGTCCATAAAACTGAAAAGCCTCAAGTGAGTACACAGATACTGTACTCTATAAGTAAGTTTTCCCCTTTTTTATAATAAAATATACGATAATTGTGATTATGTGTCATATAAAACAGTATATTCATAACAAAATAACATATTTAATATAATAAAACGATTTATCATTGACACATTTACATAGGCCCGTACGTAGACGCTCACTAAGAACGTGTTATGCCATATTACCTCGACATCGGGATATATAAGTGCAAAACGCTTTTAACGAACTTTAGTATGCTAACCGTTGGTAAAAGCTTTTTATTAGGGACTAATAGACCACCAAAGTGTGGGCGACGGTGGGTAATGGTGGTAATATCAAATTACACAAACATTAAGGATAATAGTTAGGAACGCGCGACAGTTTCAAAAGTCAACCGTTCGGACGGACCGTCATTCGAGAACTGGCGAGTACACCGCGACTCATTGACTCTGTCCAGCGCCGATAGATGGCACCGGCGTTCCGGAAACTACTAGCCTCCGACTTACTCGTATATATAAATTCCCTGTCGATGACTTCAGAAAATACAGAATCAATTTTGATGATTTATTTAAGTAACATAAGCATCAAACAGATAGCTGCTGTTACATCAATCGATGGCTCCAGTTTGAGTTTCATTTACAGGAGTCTATATCAAACTATTAACCATGCCATCTTTACATGGGTCACTTGGTATCATATATAAGCATCTCTTTTTTTAAGTCATAATCTGTATTATCTATTTCGCTTCTCGGTAACTGCCGTAACAAAATATACTTAGAGATAGCACCAGACAATAGAAAAAACATAAAATAAATCAGTTACAGAGTGACCTCTATCAAGGGTCCGCATATTTTTATGGTATTTTAAAAACTGCGAGGGTATACTAATGATTATTTGTATTTCTGATTATAAGTGATGTGAATAACAATGAAAACCCTTAAGGTACATTTTTCGCCATCTCGAAGTTTAACGCAACATGTCGCTACACCAGAGTCTTAATTTAATAAACAAAAGGTAACATTGTATAGTTAAGCTATAAGCAAACATAAAAGTCATAACATTTGGTGGCCTTTCATGAAAATTTAAGTCGCAGTTTAGCGTCATTCGACCAGCGGAACAATCGACGCAAAAACGTCCGTGTGGGGTCGGGGCAAGCGACAGTTAATTTCGTTAACACGCGCGGACAAATTACTGGGTTAAATAAAAAACACGGCCGGACAGTCAAACGGATAATAGTTTGCAGTAACCATGCTTGGTACATACGTGGTAGCTTCAAAGTCAGAACAATATCAGAAAACCTTACGAAGAGTAAAAAATAATGGATCCAGAAATGATGCATAGAAATGATTTCTGGCAAAAAGCGGAAAGCCATTCATACATACATTAATTACTATCTCCTTCGCTTCTTTCGTTCTCATTAATCATTTCATACAAGTTCGATTTAGAGTACTCTTGACCTGACCCTTATTTCAAATGTCCTGGATTTGGTCTTCCCCTTCCAAATTTCCCTTTCAATCTTGACGCATAAATTGTTATAGCCAGTCTCCTTTCATTCATTCTCTCTCCGTGCCCAAACCATCTAAGCATACCTTTCTCAATTTTTCTTTACTTTAGAACAACGCAACCGACTACAATCAAAGTGGGATAGGTCCAGAGAAAGAAGAAGTCAGTATCGTAGATGAGTGAATATTGCGATGAGCAGAGCTAGTGATGCAACACGATGTCCGCCATGCCAGTCATCTAATGTACACAATCTAGATAAATCCCTGGAAAGTTAGAGACGCCGAGGCATTTCACTCGATTAGTCCTCCTCAGCAAGTTCATGAATTATTCATATATCCCGCATCGAGTTGCATTCAAAACTATTCAGTTCCCTTTTGCATTTCTCAGACCCTCGCAACTCACTCACAAATATACCTACTTGAGTTTCTATTTGCATAATGACTTTTGAACGGTTTTTATTCAATTTGAAATCTCTTTGTTTTTGTATAAAAGCTTCATGAAAGATTAACGAAAGAAACAAATTTCACTGCGTGTACATATTAGAAAACTTGTTGTACATAAAAACANGTCTGAGCCCGAACTGCTCGTCGGGGATGAATCGCATGGCCTCTACCGTAGCCTTGAGTCTTTTTAGGATTATTATCTTATACACTTTACCCACAGTGTTGAGTAAACTAATGGGTCTATAACTAGTAGCCAGGTTACTGGGTTTTCCTGGCTTATGTATCCCTATGACAATGGCTTCTTTCCATTCGTCAGGGAATGTACAGGCTGCTAGAAGAGCATTAAAAATGAGTACCAGGAGGCACAAAAATCTGTTGGGGAGACGATTGAGCACCTTATTGGTGATCCCGTCTGGCCCCGGGGCTTTTTTGGCATGGAGTCCCTTGATAATTTCATGCACTTAATCTGGCGCCAAAATGTCCCATTTATATGCCGCAATTACGGCTAACAAACGTATACTACTGGCACAAGTGAGCGCGCGCTGGCGTATCTCTATTAAAGATTTATAGATCTATTGTGGTTTAATTTATTATTTACAATATTTGTGTATGCATTACAGTAATACGAAACGTAAAAATAAACTATACGAACAATTAATATTCCAATATGATTCTAAGTTAAAATTATATATTTACAAATAAGACAAACTATATGAGGGGAAAGTCGCTAACATTAATCATTTATTGGGAAAAATGTTAACTGTTGTCGTGGCATCGCTCTCTTAGGCAACCATCAATTATTCCTCCTTATAAAACTCCCCACGCGAAAAATAACAGTCACAATCAATGTTAAAACATCAACTTCAAACAGAAGTTGTAATGAAACTAGCAAACAAAACCGGATTAGCATTAAACCAATAGTATTGAATCGTTATACTAATATAATTATAAAGACCTCAGCATAATATATAAATATAATAGCTATCTAACAACTATGCTAAAAGGGATCTCTGACACCACAAACAAACAAACAATGTCCAACTGAGTTGGAAATCAATCTAGGTCATTATTATTGGCATGCCTTTAACATTTTAAGTATTTTTTCAATCTATCATAAAAAAAAACATTTTTAAAATATTTGGTGTAAAAGATCATGACCACTTTTTAGAACTTCAAATTGAATTAGTGAGTTATCCTTAAAACGTACATATATTTTCCTTTACCCTTCATTTCTATTTTTACGTTTTCACTTCATTTTCATTTCTTATCTGCTATTGTGACCTTTTTGAAGACCCTTAAATTAGGAATTATCCTACGGTACACTGTTTTATTATATCTCCAAGGCTTGATTTTTCAATAATTATCATTACACTTCGCCTTATCAACATACGACCTTAGCAAATTGTATACATAGAGCGATTCTCGAGGATGTTTTATGTATCTATTGGTAAAAAGCCACATGAAAATCCACCAGTCTAAATAACTCTATTCGGAGCTCTTCACGATTTCATCGAAGCGAGATTTCTCACCGCTCGTACGTTCAAATGGCAGATACTTGATCGAGTATCTATCTGAGGTATCTTAAATAATGGCAAGTGCTGACTGGAATCTCTAAAGGAAATAAATCAAGACGAATATTAATGCTCAGGGCCTCGGGTGTTCCCTTACAAAGGAATAAACGAGCTTTAGAGATTAATGCGATTCATGAAAAACACCCTGAAATGGGTACTCGTGTTTTTGGTGTATCTTTGCTTTCACGAGTAACGAATTTCGCAATATCATTACAGCTGTTCGGTAGCTTTTTCATATTTCCCACAGTTGATACATTTTTCATTGCATTGAGATTAATTATACGCTAATGTGGCCGGAAAAAGGAGGTATTATTTGCTACAAGGAAAAGGATACTTGTTACGGATCTTCCTCAAAATTAGACTATTCAACAGTGCTCTAAAAGCCTACTTGATTATAAAATATTTTGTTTGATTTCACTAACTTTGTATTTAAATCCGGACGCTCTATATTTTATGATGGCAAGAGTTAATTGAAAAAAACTTATGTGTCTTGGGACGCTCGATAGAAATAATAAATTGAAGTAATCTAAATTGAACTATTTTATATTGATATCGTTTAACTCGTTTTATGTAAATTGATATTGCAATTCTCTAATAATATCCAGTTTGATCTCGAGGCCTTTGATAGAGAATCGAGGCTGTCCCAAGTTTTTAACAAAGAAACTGAGGTTTTAAACAAAACGTATGTTTTGCTAATCACTATAAATAATTAAGATCAGTAGTTACATGACGTACGATTCTAAATCGATCAGGATTTAGTTCTGTCTAGGATAGGCTTACGTTATTTAAAGCAAAGATTCTCAATCTTTTATGATAAAGGTAAGTCAAATATTTAAGGTCAATCAAAGCTTTTTGTGAACTAAAACTTTCGTCATTTCAATGACCTAAAATTCTATGTCATATATTATAAACTAGCCGAGTCGAAACTTCGTACTGCCTCAGAATTAATAAATAAAAAAGGGTGTTGTAAATAAATAAAAAAGGTTTCTATTGAGGGTGTACGGAAAAACTCTTGAGAGTTTGTGTTTGCGCCCCTTAAAATGAATATTTGTTGTATTTCTAATGAGATAATAAAATAAATAAATATGATAATTTAAGTTGTGCTATATATATATATATATATATATATATAAATGAAACGACTACATATATAAATATATTCACTTTAATCAAAAATCCTTTAACACATTAACACCAGTTATGTCGCACTTTATCATAATTTACTATACAAATAATACACTGATTTACGACACGCGATAAACACTTTACTGAGCCACTGGTGCAACTCGAATTAATCTCCGTTGTGACGCGATCTAACACGAAGACTTTTCCGGTGGCAACGTCTTGCCGCCGTTCATTTCATGACCAATGCTACCAACCGTTTCCGTCGGAAAACATGCGACAACAGTTGTGTGCTCACAGCATATGTCTATCGGCGCACTAAACACTGAGTAGATGGAAGCGTCTGTATGAAATACGGCTAGCGCTGTTAGCGCAGGGTTAGAGTGAGAGAGAAGCAGCTTGCCTACCGCGTAAGAGAAAGGGAAGCCAGATAGACTGGCGCTGTAACACGTAACGTAACGAAGCGGTTTATTATTTTTTATTTCGTGTTAAAATGTCGACACTTCTATCCACTAGAACTGTGTAAGACGAAATTCCGACACATATCTTAGAAATGATCGTGTAATAAGAAGCCAGCAGGAAGCCATCGGCAGGCAACGGAGCCCCGCACAAACGCTGAGGGATGTATTCATCAATCAAGGGGTTATTACGCGGTCACTTGCCACTGTGTGCGTCCCCTATCTGCTCCGTCACGCCATCATCGCGTGCCTCACTTCGCTGCCGATTCGAAAAGGCTTCGTGCTAGTTAACTTAATAACGAATCGGTTATTAAGTTTAGCCATATTTTTACCTTCATCGAAACTACTGATAATTTTGCTGATACGTAACGAGTTGACCTTTTTTCCAATGCAATATTTACACAGGTGACAATAATGAATTAAGCAATTTGACAATTAAGTATTTGCGAAATACCAGTCAGTCACTTATCATGAAGCTACTCCTATCGCAACGTAGACTCTCACCAAGATTTCCCACAGGATTGGGATATATAAGCTGAAAATAATCCATACAATCTAATATGGAGAAGCTCTTGGTGAATGATAACATCTACAAAGGAGTTTGTATACTAAATTTCAGACAAACAATGTCGAAGATATCACAGTCTTTTGTAAGATAATTTTTTAGACATTTTAATAGCTGTTTTGCTATTTGGGGTGGAGATAATTTCGATAAATAGTTGATCATTAAAATGGGTCTATTCATTCTTGAGTTATAAATGTTGTAACAGGACTTCGTTTTATAAATAGATGAAAGATATACGAGTATTTAAAATAGCGTTTCAAAGAAAAGAGACGTATAAACATTTAATTACATTATAAAAAGTTTCCAGACAAAGTGTCTCAAAAGATAATCACTACAATCTATTGTAACCGAAGAGCTGTTGCATAAAAAGAAAAAAAAATGCTTTGTCTCTTGGTTAAATAAAGGTGTAGATTCAATTCCGATGTGCAAAGGGAAATGAAAAGCACGATTCAGTGTTGTTTTTTTTTGTGTTTTCATTACTTTTACAACGAAGCGAGGTTCGAACTTGTGGTGAAAGCAAAACCATGGTATACTCATGATACATAACGTATATAAGTAACTAGCAATGCCCCGTGGTTTCACCTGAGTAGATATCGATCTCTTAGCAGTGAAAAGTCTATTAAGTCGAAGTATATATACTAAATTTAAATCGGTCCAGTAATTTTGAGCTTCGTTATTATTAACTGTTAAAAATAAAAATCCCAAATGCAAAACTTTCTTCTGTTGTCTCAAACCTTCCTTAATCACGACATTTGATATTCCGGAGTTCGAGAAATTGAGATTTTTAAATTCGTTGTATCTTTTGAATGGAATGTCCGATTTTAATAATTTAAAAGGTTTTTTAAAGGTGAAACGGCATTTACTAGGATAAAAATTCATACGGAGGTATAAATACCATGGTCTGATTATTGCCAGCACTTTTATTAACATTTAAAACGTGATAATGTAGTTATAGTGGCATAATTACAGTAGTTGGGTATAAGGTACTGACGTTTCCGCAGCGCACCTTGGGTTACGTTGATGCATTTTTATTAGGGATCCCTATTTCTTTTGAGAAAGTAATATAGCCTGTCGGAGAATAAGAGAGAATAGAGAATAGAGAAGCATAAAGCACAGGGGCGTAGGGTTCTTCGCCGACATCGTCATTAATGGGATGCATTATTTAATTTCTTATTCTGTGGGCGTTTGTGGGTAATGTTGGTGCAATCAAACACTTTGTTAATTAACTCGGATTATAATGTGCAATCACTTAGTGTTCCCGATATCAATTTACACAAACTCATTTACACTAAGCTAGGAACGCGTCAGTTTCAATAGTCGACCGCCACTCGAGAACTGCCGAGAGACGGGCCGAACTGCCACTTATTGACTCTGCCCCCACGTCGATACACAGATGGCGCCAGCGTTCCACAGACTCTTGCACTCCGACATAGCATATGTCGCTCAGTAAAAATGCAGCTTTCAAATAGTGTAGTTTTTTTTTTTAATTTGTGCAGTAATTTTTGTGTGAAACTGTTCCAAAAACACAAATATTTCCTTTACGAAATATTAGTTTAAATAGTTCTCAATAAAAAAAATCACTGAACGGGTTTTCATACAATTTTCACTAACAAATAGTTTACGTAAACCATATAACAAAGTTTTGAATAAATCGGTTGAAATACAGAGAGAATTGTTGGTAGTGTTGGGAAAAATTAAACCGGCCGGGAGCTTTCATTTAAAACGATGTCTAATCTCTTAGAGCTATAATAATCCAATGTATCGTAGAACAATTCCTCTTTTATTAATCTACTAAAAATCTAAGTCTATCTTTTTAGGATAATTCATGCGTTTACTTTTAAAAAAACGGTCAAGTTCAGCGCTCTTATTGAAAACTTTTATGGTCGATTATAATCTTAAACCTTTAACATTTAAGCAACAATATAAACGCATGATTGAAAAAATTACTTGTACAAGGAATCCTCACGCCACAGCCGCACAGTTTCAATGTTAGCCTATCGTAATCGTGTAGAAGTCATCAATGTTGAGTACAAAGAAATACATTAGGTTCTGTTTATCTCAATAATATATCACAAGTATAATACATTCATTGCATGAAGCTCTAATATACGTGCGATTCCTGGGCCTAGTGACATTAGATAAAAATGTCTTTCCTGCATAAACATGAAATAGTGTACCCGTAAGGCCACAGCGTATGGCGGCCCACTTTGATGATTAGCTGGAACTGTTTGTCAGTCATTAATCAATTCCGCCTTTCGACAAAGAGAGTAGAAGCCTGTGATTAACACCTACATTGTCACCCGAAGCGCGTACTTATCTTTCTAATCACTTATTTGCTTATTTAAGACTTTTGTCAGAAATTGAGTACTTTGTTTCGAGAATAAAAATAAAATATTATTTGCTGATGTGTTATACAATTGCAACATGTTGTGCCGATGACTCTATATAGAAATAATGTTCATCTCTCTTAGAAAATCTACCAGCAATCCATTTCAGCCTTACACTGTCTCATATTTGTATACTGAAGCCTTAGACATCCTTACACTGTCATACATTTGACACTGACCTCTTAATCAGCCTTGAACTATTTTAAAATTGTACTTCAAAGCCTTAGACAGCCTTACACTGTCTCACATTAGACAATGAACTCTTAGACAGCCTTACACTGTCACACATTAGACAATGAACTCTTAGACAGCCTTACACCATTTTACACTTACATTACCTGATATGTATATAAAGTTAAAGATACACGAGCACGAGATGTCGTCTTATCGCTTCCTGGCACCCTTTACACTATCTTATATTTGTAAATTGAAGCCTTAAATAACGTAAGATTGTGTTATACCTAAAATGGTATAAAAATAGTACCCGATCGTTGTTCCATGAAATGAGGTGTCTTCAAGGAAGAGACGCGAAACGAATATTCCCCCGAGGCCATATTTTGCCCTCGATTCCTGAGGAGGTGCGTTGTTGAATATCGCGTGATACATTCTATGCTATCGAGAACTACGATTTCTATATATATAACGTCCATTTTTGTTGTAAATTAAGATATTTTATTTACGTTTTCAAATACTATACTTTTTCGGTGTTTTTCTGGCCGAAATATCTTGAGCAAATTTTCAATCCACTGAAAGGTTTAGAGGGTTTTATAACTCTGTGATTTTGTATTATTTGCGTTCGATTAGATTTTTTGTTATATCGGACCGAAACGCTGAAGAATTGTATCTTCGTCTCTTATATATCATAAAACTATCATATATATAACCGCAGTTATATTCTCTTACAAAACATATCTGAAGATAACCTGGTTTCGTACATTGGTCCGAGGACTTCTCTAAATGAGAATGTACTTTTTAATAGGCAGGGTTATGAATCAGTCGTAATAAGGGTTATAATACGTAACCCAAACGAAATTAGTTTAACCTTGCCGGGGCATACATTATGTACCAGAATCTATCATCAAATATGTACATGGCACAGTTCCAACATCGTTACACATGAGTGATAATATTCCATCAAGCGATCCGGACTATACTATCGTAGAAGGGTTGCTCAATTACTATATGTTATATCATTTTATGTAATGATACTTCACTCTGAGCAATCTACATTTATAAAAATCAATTGCTTTTCGTTAGTCTCGCTTAAACTCGAGAGTGACTGGACAGATTTGCCTGCTTTTAGGTTTTGAATTGCTTGTGTCACGCCTCATTACAGGAGACATTGCGGCCGGATTTTTTGCAACAATTGGTGAAGACATTGTTCCCGGCGGCACTGGGGAATTTTGAGCCATCGATAATGATGCCGCCAAACAGAGGTAGAGAAATTCCGAGTTTCAATCCTCCTCCCATCACGGAAAGTGAGATGGAACTAATCTGCGAACTTCTAAGGAAGAGAAAGACCGCACCTGGCCCAGATGGCATTCCAGACAAGGTTTTATTTCTCGCTTTGAGATATCTGGAGGGCTGGCTTCGGGACTTGCTCGACGAATGTCTCATCGTCGAACAGTTTCCGAAGATAGGGAGGCTTTATTTGTTGCGGAAGGGAGATCGCTCAATCGACTCTACGTCCGCAAACAGACCAATCGTTCTGTTGAATGAGATGGGCAAGGTGTTTGAGAAGATTCTTGCCACCCGTGTCATTCAACATCTTAAAGAGTTAGGGCCTGGGCTGTCCGACAACCAATTTGGGTTCCGAAGCGGTCACTGTACTATTGATGCCTTGGAATCCTTGCGGGGTCTGACTGCCGATGCAGTAGATAGGGAGAATGTTGTCCTGGCGGTGTCGCTAGATATAGAGAACGCCTTCAATAGTCTTCCACATGAGACGTTGATGGAGGCGCTTCAGTACCATAAAAAGCCTGCATATTTCGAGAGACTGTTGGCGTAGGCAGAAACCACGTCCTTCCACTTGCCACGATCCTTGCATATCTCCTTCGCTTTTTTCATTCTCATTAAACCTTTCATACACGTTCGTCGGTTTAGAGTACTCTTGACCTGGCCCTTATTTCAAATGTCCTGGATTATGTCTTGGAAGGTTCGCCTTCCCCTTCCTACTTTCCCATTCATTCTTGGCTCAAAAAACCTTTGTCAGTCTCCTTTCATTCATTCTCTCTACGTGCCCAAACCACTTAAGTATACCTTTCTCAACTTTAGTCACTACATCTTCGTTTATAAGATGAGTGAATATGAAAAAAAAACATGGAATATTGTAAAAACAACAACTTCGCATTCCCTTAGCGACTTTTCCTACCTGTCCAACATTTTTTTGTTTAGAAATCAATTCAATGATGTTTTTGACATTTGACATTGACAAGCAACAATTTTGGAACGCATCTATAACTTTGGCAAGAAACTGGGCGTGAATGTCGCATTTTTTACGAACTCTTTTTGTTCCGATTTAGTTTTGCCTACACTCTGGACTAAAGTTAAAACATTCAGCAATTATCGTTCAGCTTTTTTATTCATTGATTCTGAGGCGGTACGAAGTTTGTCGGCTCAGCTGGGATATACTTTATGTCGTATGATTTTAGGTCATTGAAATGTCGAAAGTTTTAGTTCACCGAAAGCATTGTTTCACCTAAAATATTTCACGTACCTTTACATCATAAAACATTGAAAAGCTTTGCATGATTAAACAAGCTAAGCCTAACCTAGACAGAACCAAATCCTGATCGATTTAGAATCGTACGACAAGTAACTTCAGATCCTACTTATTAATATATTTAAGATTTCAATAGAGTAACACATTCGTTTTGTTTAAAATCTTAGCTTCTTTGTTAATAAATAAAAAATTTAACAATAAAAGAACCGTCTTCAAAACAAACTTACAAATATATTATTCTATATTCAGAGTCGGCTTCAGTGAACCCTTCCCCGTGGGAATTGCAGGCGGAAGCACTGGCGGCAACTTACCAGAGCAGGGTTGCCGTAAGGTCTAGAGGTGACCGTCTAGAAATTGTCGAGGTCCAAAGAGTCAGGGCCCTTGCCGACAGGGTCCTGATTCAAGCTTGGAAGGAGCTTCTCGAGTGTCCAAGTGCGGGTGCGATCACGGTGGAGGCGATCCGTCCTCGCCTCGAACAATGGTTAGATAGGCGGCACGGATCGCTTACCTTTAGGCTGGTGCAAGTACTGACCGGACACGGATGTTTCGGAAAGTACTTGCATCAGATAGCACGACGGGAAGAGTCCTCTATCTGCCATCAGTGTGGTGCGCCTGCCGATACGGCGACCCACACTATGGCAGAATGTCCGGCTTGGGGACCACAGCGACATCCACTGATGTCCCTCATCGGAGCGGATCTCTCACTGCCAAGTGTAGTGGGCGCCATGCTTGACAGTGAGATAGGATGGAATGCAGTTGCCTCCTTCTGCGAAGCCGTCATTTCTCTGAAGGAGGCAATGGAGCGAGTACGAGAAGCTGCAGCGGATGCTGCTCCCCTAAGGAGGAGGAGGCTGGGTGGCAGGAGGCGTCTTTACGAACGCCTCTTGTCTCCTCCTTGAACATCCTCAGTCGGTTCACCCGGGAGTGTCAGAGTGAATGCGCAAGGGAGCCTCTGACACTCCACATTCAGGGTGAGGAGGGTGTCGCTGGGTTTTAGTGGGTATTCTGGCCTTGCCGGTGAGTCCCACACTCCCTGCCTAGTGGCAGGGGTGCGCAAATGCATTTCCCAGCGGGAAAAAAAAAAGCTTCAGCGAACCCTTCATATAAAAATCATCATCAAGATCGGTTCACCCAGTCGAAGTTGTGAGTTAACAAACAAAAAAAATACAGACGAATTGATAACCTCCTGCTTTCTTTTGAAATCGGTTAAAACTTGAACAGCCTCTATTCGCTATCAAAGGTCTTGAGATCAAACTGGGTATTATAATCTAGACTGGGAGGAGTCTGTTTGAGTTTGGGAGACACACTACATTTCTGTTCGTGGATTTGTAAATTAAATAGATGGCCACGTTGGCGCAGTAGTGATAGCATTTACTAGTAGAGACCAGCAGTAATATCCAAAATGCTAATCGTTTTGGTGGAATAAATTTGTTGCTAATCTGTTTTGAATTGGTTCACCGTGTATCCTGGGACTTCCCTGGGAACCTGCTTTATTAGGAACTGTGGACAATGATTGACTTATCTTTTAATAGTTTTCCAAAATGTGGTTAGTTTTCTATCATTTTTTCTATTCGTTTTTAGTCATGTCTACGAGTATTACGTTCCGTTACGTTATTTAGTAACTAGGAGAGGTATATCAACTATTACAAGGTTAAAACGATCCCATTTTAGACTGCACGAGAACCTTTTATCCTCGGTTAGCCAAAGCCGAAGACTCTAACCAGGTTAAAACAACACAATATAGACGTAAATTTAAAACAATTTTCATTTTAATGTTTCAACAGTCATTTGCAAAGTTTTACAACCGCGATTACCTTTATGAAAACGAGGGGAAGCTTTAAAAAAACATTACACCGCAAAATGGCGACAAAAACATCGTGAACAACGAAACACCTTTATATTTTTCAACTGAGCTACAGTAATCTCCCGTATAACGTATAAAGTAATGCATACGGGCAATATCGCGGGGAATCTCGTATCACGTTTTATCACAGCGGAGTTCATTAGATTTTACACTGCTTTATAAAGGGAGTTTGTAATACGCGAGAGTTAAAACTCATGCGGTACCCCGGATATGGTTATGATACTGCCTAACGCCGTCAACAATTGATAGTTCAGTCACTATTGTACTCTCAACGGATATTGTCATCTATTTCTTTAAAAAGAAAAGATGTCGAAACCCCAAGGCGCTTACGAATATTATAAACGAACTGTATGTAACGAAAAGGGCATGTCCAGGTGGCTTTTAAAAAGGTAGCATCAACTCAGCCGACATATGAGTATTTGAAAACAAAATAACATAAATAAGTCCTACCCTTCCGAACGCTCAACGTTAAATGACTGTAAATAAAACATGACAGTTACGGCTATTTTTCAATAACAGTAACTCTGGCGTTATTAAATGTCAAATAACTGCTGTTTTAACTGATATTTCTCAATAGAATACGTAGTTGGTACAAGTTATTTTTATACATAGATGTAGTATATGTCTCGAGGCGTAGTCTTTCCTATAAAATAAAAAATAATAATCCACAACAAAACATATTAATAAAAAATGTTAATCTCTTATGAAATAATTTTATTTCATAAAAATTATATTTTTTTCGCCGAGTTTTGCGTTAAAATCTCCCATCACAACGCGGGAGAGATTGGGAGATTTTAACGCAAAACTCGGCAAACGAAGTGGGGCAGAGTTGAGAGTGGGGCAATATGGCTATGGGTAACGGAACCAGAGGGGACAGATGCTCGCTGATTTCATGGAAAGGGAGGGACTCTACGTGATGAACTCCTTTTTCAAGAAACAGCCGCTCCGAAAATGGACCTGGCTGAGTCCCGATGGTTCCACGAGAAATGAGATAGACTTCATCATGTCTACGAAACGGAACATATTCAATGATGTCTCTGTGATCAGTAAAGTGAAAACTGGGAGCGATCACCGCATGGTAAGAGGCACATTGAATATCAACGTCCATCGAGAACGGTTCAGACTGGTGAAGTCTACGCTCCGACCTACTCGTGCCCAAATCCAAGACCCCGAGAGCTTTCAACTAGAGCTGCAAAACCGCTTCGACGGCCTTGAGGAATGCGAATCTGTGGATGAGGTTAACAATAGGCTAGTAGAAACTGTTCATATGGTTGGGACTAAGTACTTCAGAGCCCGTAAAAAGAAAACCAAGAGATTCTCTGACTACACTCTCAATCTCATGGAGCAAAGACAGACAATGAGCTTACAGTCAGCAGCGGACGCGTCCGATTACCGGCGTATCAACAGACAGATCTCCAAATCACAAAAACGTGATCTGCGAACCTTCAATACGGAGCGCATCAAAGACGCTATTGAACGCAATAAAGGCTCCAAAGTGTTCGCAAGAGACCTGTCTATTGGTCAGCGCCAGCTTACGCGGCTGAGGACCAGTGATGGCAAGCTCATTGCGTCGAAACCAGAGATTTTGAGCGAGGTCGAGAATTTCTATGGACAGCTATACTCATCGACTGTCAAGCCTATTGACTGTTTGGCTGCAGATCCCAGAGCCAAACTAACCCGACACTACACTGAAGACATCCCGGACGTCAGTCTGTACGAGATTAGTATGGCTCTCAAACAGATGAAGAACAGCAAGGCACCAGGTGATGACGGAATCACAGCAGAACTCCTGAAGGCGGGTGGAAAACCGGTACTCAAAGTCCTTCAGCGAATGTTCAATTCCGTCATCCTCGATGGCACAGTGCCGGAGGCATGGCATAGGAGCGTGGTGGTTCTGTTCTTCAAGAAAGGCGACAACGCCTTATTGAAGAACTACAGACCTATCGCGCTGTTAAGTCATGTCTACAAACTGTTCTCGAGAGTCATTACGAATCGTCTCGTTCGCAGATTTGACGACTTCCAGCCTCCCGAACAAGCCGGTTTCCGAAAAGGCTTTAGTACCATAGACCACATCTTTACGCTGCGGCAGATTATACAGAAGACCGAAGAGTATAATCGGCCACTTTGCTTAGCGTTCGTGGACTATGAGAAAGCCTTCGATTCGGTGGAAACATGGGCCGTGTTGAGATCTTTACAGAGATGCCGAATTGACTACCGGTACATACACGTGTTGAAGTGCTTGTACGAAAACGCCACCATGTCAGTCCGTATACAGGACCAAAGCACAGCGTCTATCCAACTGCAACGTGGAGTGCGACAGGGAGATGTTATCTCCCCGAAGCTTTTCACTGCGGCGCTGGAAGACCTTTTTAAGCTTTTGGAGTGGAACGGACTGGGCATCAACATCAACGGCGAGTACATCACTCATCTACGGTTTGCCGATGACGTAGTCATTATGGCAGAGACTCTCGAAGATCTCAATACAATGCTCGATGACCTCAGCAGAGTTTCTCAACAGGTGGGCCTGAAAATGAACATGGATAAGACGAAAATTATGTCTAATATCCATGTACCGCCTCACCCAGTCATCGTTGAGAACTCAGCTCTCGAAATTGTTGACGAGTACACATACCTGGGACATATAGTCCAGCTAGGTAGATCCAATTTCGAGAAGGAGGTCAACCGCCGAATCCAACTCGGTTGGGCTGCGTTCGGGAAGTTACGCCAGATATTTTCGTCTGATAACCCTCAGTGCCTGAAGACCAAAGTCTTCGAACAGTGCGTGTTGCCAGTGATGACCTACGGTTCTGAGACATGGTCGCTGACTATGGGCCTCATGCGGAAGCTCAGAGTCACTCAGCGTGCGATGGAGAGGGCTATGCTCGGAGTTTCTCTACGTGATCGAATCAGAAATGAAGAGATCCGTAGTAGAACCAGAGTCACCGACATAGTCCTGCGAATCGCGAACCTGAAGTGGCAATGGGCGGGGCACATAGTCCGAAGGACCGATGGACGTTGGGGGCCAAAGGTGCTGGAGTGGCGACCCCGCACCGGACGGCGCAGTGTAGGGAGACCCCCCACAAGGTGGACCGACGACATAAAGAGGGTCGCCGGTAGCCGCTGGAGCCAGGCGGCGCAAGATCGGGCCTTGTGGACGTCATTACGTGAGACCTATGTCCAGCAGTGGACGTCCATCGGTTGAAGCGTCGACGACGACGAGCGACGACGTTCGCATTGAGCACCTACATCGCGAAAAGGATATATATGCTGAATTTCAAATCAGGCCGTTGTTATAAGGAGGCTCGCCGGTAACCGCTGGAGCCAGGCGGCGCAAGATCGGGCCTTGTGGACGTCATTACGTGAGACCTATCTCCAGCAGTGGCCGTCCATCGGTTGAAGCGACGACGACATCGAAAGTTATTATGAAAATAATTAATGACAAATTCGGTAATAACAAAGTCATAAGTCAATGACGAAGTCAAATCTTTATATATAAATCTAATTGCAATAATAAATAAGAAACTAAATTGTATCTGACAAATGCACAGTGGCACTGCGTGAATAAATGAGGAGCTTCGGCGTTACGTGTGAGCTTTTACGGTACTGATCAATAAGTCAACGTATCGAACAGATTTATAGCATCATTGCACTCAATATATTAACTATAATAAAACATTTATAGAAGTAAGTCTTACTAAAGTAAAATTCCTTTTTTTTTATAACGCCTCTTATTTTTTCATCCATCTATCGCATTACAGCCTACCACGGTATGTAAGTAACAGTGAACAACTTGAATTCCCAATCATTCGTGCAAATTTCAAAAAGATTGCATCGCATCACTTGCCACGATCCTAGCATATCTCCTTCGCTTCTTGCATTCTCATCAAACTTTACATACAAGTTCATCGGTTCAGAGTAGTCTTGACCTGGCCCTTATTTCAAATGCCTTGGATTTGGTCCAGGACTTTCGCCTTGGTATTGCCCTTCCAACTTTCCCATTCACTCTTGAGTCATAAGTCGAGTCTCCTTCTCTCTACGTGCCCAAACCATCTAAGCATACCTTTCTCAATTTTAGTCACTACGTCTTCTTCTATACCACAACGCTCTCTTATCACACCATTTCTTACTCTGTCACTCAGTTTCAATTCACACATACTTCTAAACGCAACGCATTTATTTTACTTTTATGCTATTGCTGCCAAACCCAGCTTTTTTATACACAATAGAAAGAATTACTTATGCCCATCTACATTCGAGAAAACCTCAGCATTCAAAGGGTTAAACACCGATGTAGTACGTCTTTACATTTATCCCATTTTTAGAAGGACACAATGTAAATTTATACTTAATATTCAACAAAAATTATTTACCGTAATGTTGAAACAATCCCCTGGTCTCCCGGGTCTAAAAATAAACATTTAGTAAAGGGCCAAAAAAGTATAGCCAAAGGTAAACCAACAAATCATACGCAATTTGCATATGGAAAACAATCCGTTATACCACCTGAATATCAAACGTATTATTTTTATGGGATTGAACAAAGCAAATGTTAATAAATCCTTTATTTTAAGCTAGTTTTGAATCCAAAATATTTAGGCAATAGGTTATTGGAATAGCAGTGGTTTTGAGAGGGCAGAAGTCTTAGATAGCATAAAGATAAGTAAGTTGCAAAACCTGGAACATTTATAGAGTCCACGACAGTTTTTGACTGGATTAAACTTACCACCAAGTGAGAAACCAGTTCAGCTACCTAACGACATATATCCAACTTAAAAACTTCATTTTGATTAGGTTTAAATTGTCTTTTATATCCTGCGCTTGGTATTTCTCGTTTTCGTTAAATTTCGAAAAAGTTAATTGTTTTATATGTTAGTTATATATGTCGGAGAAGGAATATATAAATAAATTAATTAGTGAGATATTAGAAGTAATATGTTTATTATATTTATAGTTATCATATATATAGAAGTAATAAACTGCCTCATTGGTCTAGTGGTTAGCATGTTCGACTACAGACATGAGGTCCTGGGTTCGAGTCCCGGGTCGGGCCAATTCAAAAATCGATATTGAGTTTTCTATTAAGGTTTTCTCAATATTTGCCCGAAGTTGGGAAGTTGGCGGTGTGATCCACCCCCGTGCCTCGGAGAGCACGTTAAGCCGTCGGTCCTGCGCCTGATCTCTCTCCGGTCGTGTCGGATTCCCGTCACACCGGACTATGAGAGTGAAGGAATAGAGAGTGCACTTGTGTACTATGCCTGCCAATCCACAGTGGAGCAGCGTGGTGGGTCTATGTTCTAAAAACCCTCGCTCCTCGGAGTGAGGAGGCCTGTGCCCAGCAGTGGGACGTTAAAGGGCTGCTACTTACTTATGTTAATTAAACTAGAGTATGACACTAATTAACTACACAAAATAATTAACAAACGATAGTGAGTATGCCTATATGACAAGTGCAGAAGTCTGGTGAATTTATTATAGCAGCACTGGTTATTAAAAAGTCAACGGTCCATGCCCCTACGCAGTCTCTAAGTATGCGTACCCGCGCTCTCGGCTCCTTTTATAGTACCCTAGTGTCGGCTTCCAAACCGACACGATCCGAAGACCGTGTCTTTAAAGAGTTATTGCCGTCTTTTTATATACAGTTATAGTACAGACGTCTGCTTCCGTCATATATTTTTTCAATCGGCTAAAGTCAACAGTACAGCTCGGCTTAGATTTCCCAAGGGCCACAAAACCAGGTTACTCACGAGCCAAATCAGTAGATCTTGAAAGATTTATTTTCAGGAAACGGAAACGTCTACACAATTCCTAACGTATCTTAAAAAAAACTTATATATAATACTCTAGAGAGCATTACACAGCTAAGGGTGACGTGTTGATCTCATTCAGTACCTAATAAGTATAATATAGCAGTGACGTTGACTATAACTCTCTCATAAACGAAGAGAGCGGGCTTTATTTGCACATTATATAGTCTAACGTAAAGACTCACTCAATTTAAAAATTACTGAACAGATTTTCATGGGACTTTCATCAAAAAATAGAGTGATTCTTGAAGAAAGTTTATATATATATCTCGTCAAAGTTTTGTATAAAACCGCTGTGCAAATGTCGGAAATTTCTGCCTGGGACCACACATGAAAAGCCTTGCCTAATCCCTTAGCAATAAATATTTATCTTTTAAGGAAAAGTCACTATATCTGTTTTATCATCTACTACTAATGTACAAATCTTTACTTTTTATCAAAACACAAAAATTCAGATCAGAATCAGTAAGAATAGATATGAGCGTTATTTTCCCTCACTCCATGGCCGGCTGTAATGTGACACGCAATAGATGGATGAAAAATTAAAGGCGATGTAATAAATCCACCCCATCAAGAATTGAACCTCGAATCTTTCTGCAAGCGAAGAGAAACCATCTAAAAGTTTGAAATGGATAAACGGTGGTCCCTACGTATAAAGAGTCAACTCGCATTTTTAGATTGTATTTAGAGTATTTGACTCTTTGTACATTGGAGCCGTCGACATGCAAATGTAATTGTTTGATCACTCACCTATTTTGGCGTGAGCGAGTTTGAGTGACATGACACAGGCGAGTGTCACGGCCACCGTAGCGATCCTCATCGTGACATCGGCTTACGTCATTTTCAGTTAATATCTGGAACAAGGCGTGACATGTTACGTTTTTATTGCGTTGACACTGACGTAACGCGCCGTGACACTTGAATCCGACGTTTCAAGCAGATGATAGAACGTTATCAAATCAATTATTCCTTACTTGACTCGACGAGCCTTTTTTGAATCATCATTCATTAAAACTTCTTTACGCTCGCTTGTCCTGGGAAGTAAGCTGGTAAATGCACGACGAGAGCGTTACGAAAATTGTAATCGATTGTAGAGACAGTAAGAGAAAGAAGGTGATTATTCACGTATATTAATCGATACTATTTACCTTTGCCTCAAGTTTATAAGTTTCAACTTCTATCGACAATTTCTATGGTTGTTATATTCATTAAAAAGGTAATGTAAATAATTTAAATCAAATCAAATCAAAAATATCTTCATTCAAGTAGGCATATTACAGCACTTTTGAATCGTCAAATTATATTTTTTTTTCCACACTGATTCTAATATACGTCTGATGACGGTACTCAAGAACGGCTTAAAATCTAAAGTTACGAGGGTTCCTTCGCGCCCCGATCCGAGAAGAACCCACAACAAACTCAGTCGGGTATTTTTTTTGTTATCATGATCATTACAATATCATATTGGTTTACTATATCTTAATTAAAATTAGAGCAGTTCGTTCACTCCCACGCGTTTCTATCGTCTAAGTACTCTTGCAACTTATAATATGATTTTTCTATCAACTTTCTTTTAACAAAGACTTTGAATTTATTAATTGACATCTTTAGAACGTCTTGTGGGAGTTTATTATAGAAACGTATACAGC
>JACTOM010000085.1:0-69784 GCA_015832385.1 Elymnias hypermnestra
GGTGAGAATCACGCTGACCTTAAGTTAGTAGTAGGTCATCGACCTACCGACGACCTTGGCGAGCCACTGGACCAAACTGTAATGGGCCCAGTTTGTGTTCTCGACCTTTAGGAAGAAAAGCGTCGGGTCCAAACATCTACTGGACGCTGCCAAAATATGCGAAGGTAATAAGTAAATTTCTTCTTCGACTTTTCATTAATTTCTTCTCAGATTGTTTGATATTTATACCTGCTATTATCTAACGGTCCGTTACTTTAAGCATCGCAAGATTAAACAGTCAAACTGGACAATGTTCAAACCGTATTAACTGTGGCGTTGTTTAATGTGCTACCACACCAACATTTAATTTATTTGAATGTGATATTTATGTAATTTCATTTTTTTATTATATCAAAGCTCCATTCACTAGTCCTTCTGATTTAGCCATGTTGCGTCTCAACTCGAATTCGATGTCTTTGGGAGTTATATTCTCTGGTGGCGTTGTGTCTATGTCATTTACTTCACTTCGGACATTTTCGTTGCTAGTTTTTTCGTTATAATCGACGACTTGCCTCACCGTGGAAGAAACACGAACGGTATCTGCATCCTCCCACTGCTGGGCACGGGCCTCCTCCTCACAACGTTGCTCCACTGCGGATTGGTAGGCATAGTACACAAGTGCATTCGGCTTAACGTGCTCTCCGAGGCACGGGGGTGCAGCACACCGTCAACTTCCCAACTTCAAGCAAATATTAGTAGAAACGTCAATATCCATAAATGATGAATTCGCTATCATCACGCTGTCGCATGTTTATGGTCAGTTCACAAAAAGAAAACTGATGCCATAAGATAATTCTGCTAAGTCATGCTGGAATATATCACCGAATACCAAAATGACTTGACTCCTCCGAATATGTGGATTAAGATCTCATAAGAGGCGATAGAAATTTTGTCTATTATTAGCCAATTTATATAACGCCATTTACGCCTTCGATCCCAAATCCTGTAGTTGTTTTGGTATGTCATGATATTTTTTTTTTTATATCAGATGCATGAAAATACCCTTTATTGTTCACCTTAAAGAACAGAGTTATGATTAAAATTTACACGAGCAAATGTACAAAAAGGCGGTCTTATTGCTAATCAGCGATTTCTTCCAGACAACCTTAAGAAGGATATTGTGCAAAAGTAGATAATAATTTTTATCCTTCCCCCCAAACTAGGAGTACCCGTGTCTTGGGGGTCAGCCCCTTCTTGTATATTATTGGAACTCTGTAAATGATCATAAAATTATCATCTAATTAAGATAAAATAAAGCAAAAATAATTTAACTTGTTAAATGTTTGAATCCAATGTGGACATATGAGCGCGCGTGTGTGTGTGTGTGTGTGTGTGTGTGCGTGTGCGCGTGTGTGTGCGTGTGCGCGTGTGTGTGTGTGTTATATACTTGACTAAGATAAATTATATGGTATTTAGAAGATTATTACCGTAGTATAAATATATATAAGAGAATTCAAAATTTTAAGATGATTTTCTGTTTCTCTGTTGTAATATGAAAAACGTTAGGATAATGGTGGTTATTAGTTTATCATTTTAGTGTGGTTAGAAGGTTTTCTGTTTCATCGTAGCTTAGTTAGTGAAGGTATTTGTTGGCGGTGTTTTTACAGTCAAGTCTATTTAAATGGTATATAGAAACTGATTTATTGATAAAGTTGTGTGAGGGCCTAAAAAAATGCGGAATTTTTGTATAAATGAGGAATCATATTTTACTTCACCGTGTTGTTTTATTAATAGAGATAAACAGTTTCCTAACAGTGAGAACTTCACAATCTTGATACAACGTGTTTGTTGGATAGAGAAAAGGTTTTTTTTTTTATTTTATAAAAATTTCAAGTTGCCCCCCAACACGGGCGGGAGACTTTGTACATCTAGATATCGCATAATTACAATTCTAGTTTTAACAATTTCTATCATATCAGGATAGGCATAGACATTTCAACGCTATTAAACTTTGTGATTAATATAATTAAAATTAAAACAAACTCCTTTAATATTACAACTTTTATTATATATTTAAAAAAATAACTACTCTTACAATATTCAGTGCACAACTTGTCACGATTGCTGTTGTAACTAGAATGCCTGGGAAGGCGATAACGTAAACGTATGTCGACTCGGAGTAGATCGGAGTTGACATTCGTATGCGGTCGACTTTTACTACTGACGTCACACAGTGACGTCACACACGTTGCCTAAAAGTGCGGGCCGAGCGGGATTGATGTAGGTCAGGACGCTTATAGCTTCATTCATTAATATAGGGTTGTCAATTTTAATTTCAGTCATATATTTTTTTTTAATTTGTATGGGACAAAAAGTAATGTTTTCTGGCACGTTAATATTTTTTCTAATGTACAATCGTATATAAATAAATAAATCAAGGACGCATTGTTAAATTGTTCTATGGATCCGATGGAGTTTCCAAGGTCGCCGAGGTCTTGGTCGGAGATTCGGTTTTGCGGCAAGCCGTGGCAACTCTGTCCCGGCTGCCCATCTGTTTGTGGACGTCAATCCATGCCTCCACGGGGGATTGTTCGCGACGTTTTTAACTTTAAAACGACGCCTCGCGGCCGGCGAGTAAGTGCGACGGCGCGGGGAGAACGACGCGCGCGCGTTTCGCGATCTCAGTTCTACGATTCCCTTGTTTGAGTCGGACGAGCGTCGCTCCGTTATCGTAACTGCCGCTTTACGTAGGCGTGTATCTTTGACTGAACGGACCCGCCATTTTTGAGAGGCGAGTGCGAGACCGCGTAATAACATAGTTTATTGTGCAAGTGAGGGGGCCTTTGAAGGAACTTGGCGCAGTCCTGTGCACGGGAGCTTCCTGCATCTCCAGCTGGGTTTTCACGCACCATATACTATACACGACACTTACGCTTACATACATGTGATAACCCTGCAACGCCGGATCGGAGGTCGGCGACGAGGTAAGTCGCTAGTTTAGTGGTTAAATTTAATTAAGGCATAATCACCGAACCAGTAAAACCCATCCATAACCTCCGACACTTGGAAGTTGCCGAATAGCGGCCAATTTTCTCCGGGCCCAGACAACGGTTGCCATCTTGACCGCCAATTCCAGGATCGAACAGCCACTACCCCCGCGCCCCTAACCCCAATGGAGTCTGAGCCTTCCTCAGGCTCCTTAGACAACGAAGGGTTCCAGACCGTCATATCAAGGAGCCAGAAGCGGAAGCTGATGGCCAAAACTGACATTCCTCCAAAGAGGACAAATCTATCTCAGGCTGCCTCACAGCCAAGACAAAACCGCCGCGAACTGAGGAAGCCCATTGAGGACTCCCCAATGAAGGAACCCCGTAAAAAACAAGTCCTCCCATTTACATCCGGGAAGGTTCAGCGTGGAACACGCTTCACCGTAAGTTTCCCTCACTGGGAATCACCCTGACAGCTTGCCCAACCGCCGTTGGACTGAAGGTCTAACCAGCCACCTCAGACGACCATCGTCGGTTGACAACGATTCTAACATTGGAACATGTCCCTTAACACTCCTACGCACTAGAGAGTGAACGCCGCCTACGGGTAGTCATCCGCGGACTACCCCATGCCCTACCAACCGACTTCACCAAGGAGGATCTGGCCGCCCAGAACCTCCCTATACTAGAGGTACACCGAATGTACCATGGGAAAACAAAGAAACCCTTTAACAACTGCTTAGCAGTACTAGACCTCTTCCCTGAGGGCAAGAAGGTATTTAACGTCAGGACCATCTGTGCCATAACAGGCATCGTAATAGAAGTCCCCCACAATAGAGGCATCATAGGGCAGTGTCATCGCTGTCAACAATACCACCATTGCGCTAGATTTTGTTACGCGCGTCCCCTTTGCGTGAAATGTGTGGGCGACCACGGCACGGCCGACTGTCCTGACCGAGGAGGCGCCAAGCTGCGTGCTCTGCGGGTCCCAGGGTCACCCAGCGAGCTATCCCCATGGAAACAGGTCTAAAACTTAATAAAGAGCCTAAAAAGGACGAGACCTATGATTATCGAGGTCTGATTGGTTCTTTGATGTATGTGGCAGTTTGTACAAGACCTGACATCAGTCATGCAGTCAGTTTTCTCAGTCAATTCAATGATTCCTTTGGTGAAACTCATTGGAAAGCTGCCAAGAGAATCTACGTTATTTGAACGGTACAATTAATTTTAATGTAATGTTTTCCAAAACATGTATGAATATTTCAGCTTACGCTGATGCAGACTGGGCGTCTGACAACATTGATCGAAAGTCCTATACCGGCTTTGTTTTTACTCTAGGCGAGTCTGACATTGCTTGGGAGAGTCGCAAGCAGCGTACTGTCGCCTTATCAAGTACTGAGTCCGAGTACATGGCGTTGTCGGACACATGTAAGGAAGCTTTATTTGTTTGACAGTTTTTATTTGAAATATTTGGCACCATAACAAAAATAACAATTTATAATGACGATCAATCTGCTATAAAGATGTGTAAAAACTTTATGTTCCATTCCAGAACAAATCACATTGACATAAGTCACCATTTTATTAAGGAAATTGTTAACAAAGGTGTAGTTGAGATGAAATATTTGTCAACTGTTGTTATGTTAGCAGATATATTAAAGTTTCTTAGTGGGCTAAGAGCCTTGATGTATTTGTCAGTATGTTCAGTGTTACGAAATGTAATAGTACATGTATATTTAGCTTGCGTTAAAGGGCCAGTGTTTGAAAGAATAATATGTTTATGTGTAAACGCAGTCTAAATTGAGTAAAAAAAAAAACAATATTAACTGTCATGTGTCATCTGTCAATCTGCCATATGTAATAGTTGATAGCCCTCTCTGTCAGTTGATGTCGACTGTACTATGCATGTTCTTGTGATCTCTGCAAATAAATCTCAAGTAATCTCAAGAAGTGTTCTTATTTTCAACGATATCTTCAACACGATTCATCATTTTTTCATCTAATACATAAGATTACAGGTTTTCAATGAGTTTAGAATCGAGTATTACGCCTCGATACTTAAATACTATCTACTTATATAACATTGGACAGATATGAATGAAGCCGTTTTGGGTTCAGCGTACGTATGAGCGACTAAACTTAGATCGTTCGATTGATTGTGCCTTTTAAGCGTTGAAAAACATATGAATTTTGCTTTCTTAACATTAAGTGATAATTATTGTCATGTAACCATTTAGTAACCTTATTAAAACCCTCTTGTGCTACAAAAACTTCATTTCATGAGCAGCAAAAATCAAAGCTGTATCGTCAGCATATGAGATAGTTTGTCCTTTGTGGAGTTGGACTCGGGTGAGAAGGTCAATATATACAAGAAATAGTGTAGGGCCTAAGATGCTACCTTGCGGTACTCCATGAGCAATTTGTCGATCACTACTATTACCATGAGCAATTTGTCGGTTTTTAAAGACTATATTTAATAAAGATAGTCTTTAAAAACCTCTGACACCAATCTTTTCTAACTTACTAAGCAATATAGGCGTTGAGACGGTGTCAAAAGCTTTTGCTAAAACTAGAAAAATACATAAACATATTTTTCTTAATAGTATATATAATTAGTTAAATAATAAACAGCATCATCCTTAGACTTTCCTCTTCTAAATCCTAATTGATTGTTATTATATATACATAAGAGATTATTTAAAAAAAAAACTTACGAATCGGTTATTTATCAGCCTTTCTAAAATTTTTCCCATTGAGGGCAGAATAAAAATCGGCTGGTAGTAATTATATCTCCACTCTTAAAAACAGGTCTTACGTCGGATTTCTTTAACGCTTGAAGAAAAATACCATTTCGAAAGCAGCAGTTAAATATATGTGTTAGCCGGTCGAATTAGATTTGTATAGGTGGTGCATAAACGTATATAATACAATATATAAATAAAATATATATATACGTTTAATACAATCATCTCGTACAAGGCGACTTGTGATAGATAGTGTTCTGTGATATTATGTTTAAATTTATTTGGTGATTTCACTTATCGTGTAATCACGAGGAGAGCGTTCCAGAGCTAGATTGCTGTGAAGGAGTTTCCAAAAAATTTCGTGTGGTGTGTCCGGCGTCTTCAGCGTTAATTATGAAACTCAAACAATCAAATTTAAATAGGATTGTCTAGTGGGGTCAAATATAATATACAGTACCAAAAAGTTTATTGACGAGCAGCGATTCTGATTAGGGACTAAACTTCTACAAAGTTATGCTTCGCTAGTATATCTTTTGTTTGTTTTCAAAGACGAATAATGCCCTACAATTAATTTTAGCAGAAATTATTTACCTGCACAGGCCTGTGATAAAAATTAACAGCTGACTTTCTTGTTGAAGTAAATTCCTGTTGTACATTTAATCCGCAATTGCTTGACAGCAATAACTCTTTTGTCATGACGGCTCATTCCATCATATCTGCGCAAAACTTATCATCGTCATATTACAATTTTGTTCACCAACACTTAATAAGGGTGCAGGGCCTACATTTGTTTCACGCGCATTTTTTAAGTGTAATATTTAACAGTCAAACTTGAAAAAGTGTAAACCGAAATTTACCGTGGCGTTGATAGTTGCGCCCACACCTAAATTAATTTTATGTGGATGTGATATGTAAGTAACGCAATTTGATTTTTTTATTATGCCCAAAGCAATCTATAGTCTCCAATCTATAGTCTTATTTTAGTCACCATGTTGCCTCTTAGTGGCTGCCTCCATGAGCGAGTGAATCGCGACGAGTCCGCGCTTCTGTCGTCGGACAATCTCCACGAACGAGCGATTATTCCGCCAGCATATCGTCACGACTCGTAACGGAATCGCCGCATTTCCGCGTTGTGCTTTTATTTGTTGCTCAGTTAGGTGCCAGGCGAGAGCGAAGTAACTAGTGTCTCAGTTAATATAACAATTATTATGGATGTAGTGTTCTGGGGTGCTTATGCAAGTACACTGGTGAGTATGCAGTTATTGTTATTAACAAGAACAAAAAAGCGCCGTTGGTGGGCACATCATATGTTAGTTACTACGTCGTGAAAGTCATGGACATTTTCATGTGAATTATGAAGAATACCAAAATCAGCCAGATTGGTTTGAAGATGAATATTTAATGCCCATTCCTCTTTTCGATGAGCTGTTAAGTTTACTGTCAAGACATTATCAAAGCTAAATAGTAATATGAGGAAACGTATCGGGCCATGTGCAAGAATAGCAGTAAAACTACAGTACGTTTTAAGCAGTTTTATTTGAGTTAATCGCTTACACCAATTATTATACTTTATAAAACGTAAAGTTTCATCATTACATTTCATCAAAATATTGTAACATTTGAGAAATATCGTCATCGCTTGTTGATTTGGAGGTACGATATGAATCTTCCAATTGCATGTATTTCTTAATTACAACCATAATTTCAGTTCTGGGATCATTTAAATAATTATCTTTTATTTTGTCCATAAATGGTAGAGTAGAACGGAAAATGCCTTATTTCCCATGGTGGGGACAAAATCCTGGGTTGAACTGATCAAAACAGAGAGCAACACAAGTTTCTTGGACGTTAAGTTCCAGTTAGCGGGGGCAGGGTCCTGCTGGCGGAGCAGGACTACTTATTTTAATAGTGGACTGTCTCCATATATATGTAGCTCCCACGTGTAGCGGATAACAGTACGCGCGAAAGGGACAGATTTCTGGGTAATATAGCATTGACTATCTTCTTTCTCGCTTACAAATTAGGTGATGGTTTGAAATTCAAAACTGTCGTCACCAATACTCATCGTTATTTTGTCGTTGAACATTATTTTTTTTGTAATAGTCCAAATGTTATGCGCGAGTGTGTACTCTCGCATTACAATTGGACTAATGTTTTTTTTTTATTAGACGCGGATGGTTCACTACTGGAGGTATAATTAATCGAACTGTCGTCAGCCTCAAAAATATCTTGACTGTCGTCATTGAGCACGTTTGACGATGTTGAGCGTGTTCTATGTGTTTCTTTAAAAACAGTAATGCATCAAAATGGATATACTTTTGTCGTCTAGAGGCAACTTGAGCTGATTTTGAACATCGCTGCAACTTTCGATTTCCAATTTGTCATTAACTCAAGTCCTGAAATACAGAATAAATAAATTAAATCAAATCAAAATATCATTATTCAAGTAGGCATAACAGCACTTTTGAATCGTCAAATAATATTTTCTTTTCCACACTCTAATTCAAAAGTACGTCTGATGATGTCTTAAAAACTAATGTTAGTACTTCAAACATAACAAAGAAATTAAAAATGAAATCCCTACAAAAAAAATGATGCCAAATGATAAAAAAAGTTAGATGAGCTTTTGCAACTTTTCATTTTCGACTATCAACCTGTCACTATAGTAGAAGACAGAGGATTTAAAGCATCTGCGGAAGGCTTAAATCCCTTATTTACCTGATCGGAAAATTCTATCAAGCAACAATTTACTGGCTTTATATAAAACATGTCTTGAGCAAATAAAAACAAGAGTGGAAGCTGAAGCAGAGAGTGGTTGTTTAACAACGAACATCTGGATTTCCATTGTCAACGATGCTTACTTAGGAGTAACAGCCCCCTACATTAATACTTATTTATTTAAATCAGTGCTATTAGAGTGCACGGCTATACGTGGTGCACCTACGGCCCCAAATATTTAAGTTAAAATATTTAATTTAATAAAACTTAACACGCATTATACAAAATTTTAAATTAAAACACAAAGTTCTTATTATCGTTAGACAATGCCAGGTGATATGAAGAGTGCTGTGGAAGAAATGGGCTTTAAGCATTTTGGTTGCTACGCACACACTTGCAACTACTAATAAGTAAAGTAAAAACAATAGTTTCATATTTAAAAAAAAGTGTGTTAGAAGTCGGGTTGGTGATCGCAGTGCTGACCCTCTCTCAACGATAACGATGCTGCCCGTTATCGGTCTGTGACAATTAGGTCAGCGATGAATAGATATACCGCTATTGTGCCATGGAAACACCTGGGCACGACTAAGAGCACTATCACCATACACTTTTACAATTTTGCGTACGTTTCCGAAGCTGTTTCGCCCAAACTGGCGCAAAATTTTATCGCGACGCGTTGCTCTTGATTTCGTTTTTCCATTTTCGTGACGAGCTCTACAAACACACGTCTACTCAACTTGACCCAGCAGGCGAACTAAACAAGCTAGAGCGATGGTACACATCAATGGAGAGGGGAGGGATGCCGAAAAAAAAGAAAGGGAATTTCAAGGTCACAGGTTTATCACAAGCGCGGCAATAATATCAGCCTCATTACTTAATTGTCATACCTCGTACTTCAGGCGTGCGTGGTTTATAAATAATGACAAATTTTACTCGTTATATCGTTATTTGTTTGAATGTCGAACGGATTCGGGAACGAACACTATATTTCGTGTGGCGATTTGTCCACGAGAAGGACTGATGGTTTGTTAGAGGTAAATAATAATACTATTCTAAGCGAGACGTATTCTACGAAGTCAGTAATTGTTTGTGATACAAAACTAAGCCTGCCAACATTACAACGTCATCACTCACTCGTATGTCTTCGTATTTGTACGACTGAATAAATACCTTATATTAACCCCCGATTTTTCAATCCCCAGATAAAAGGCTGGATACTTATCTGATGAATAAAGTTATTTGACTGTTTATCTGTCTGATAACTGGTCACCCATTTTTCATTTGTCATTTATTCGCCGAATAGCTATCTAACCAATTATTTCAACTCTGGCAACTCAAATTTCAAAGAGGTGAAACAAACATATGGTATACGCAAGCGTTAGAAAAGGACAAACTATTCAATTAGCAAGTGTCGGTCATTATTTTTCCAGGTTATGTTTGATTAATTTGATTTTGTCTCAGAATTTTGTTAACTAATTTTGTTCATTAATTTTGGTAACTATGGAATCCCAAAAAAGAGAGCGTTCGGCAAACTTCACCACTGCTGAGATAGAGTTATTAGTGAATCTGGTGAAGAAGTGGAAGTTAATAGTAGAAAACAAGAAGACGGATGCAGTCACAAACAAAGAAAAAGAAAATGCTTGGAAGAAGATAGAACACACTTTCAACTCTCGCGGATTATCCACCACAGTCCGTTCTTGGAAAACGTTAAAACTTAAATATGAAGGTATAAAAAAGACCATGAAGAAGAAGTCTTCTCTGCAACGACAAGAGATGTATAGAACTGGAGGGGGGCCATCAAATGCTCCCGATTTCAATGACGAGAAAGTAGGGACTTGTAATCCCATACTACAGAAATTGGAGAACCAAGCAGCGGTTGAAATACCTGGTACGTTCGACAATCTGTGTATTATAAAATTGCTTGCAAGCTATTTATTTCTTTTGTATACCACAATTACAATATTTCTTGTGTTATTAATTTCAGATAAGGATGAGTCATTCTGCATTGATGACACTAAAGCCAATGAGGACTGTGAATCACAAAAAGGTATCTACATAATAAACTACAATAATTTCTCAATTTTATTTCTTAAGGTTTTGCGATATTCATAACATTTCTAATGCTTTCAGAAAATAAATGGACCAAATGGATTCCAAAATATTTAAAAACAAAGGTTTCAAATGTTTTAAAGAAAGAAACAGCAA
The DNA here is from genome assembly GCA_015832385.1 of Elymnias hypermnestra. Taxonomy (NCBI): domain Eukaryota; kingdom Metazoa; phylum Arthropoda; class Insecta; order Lepidoptera; family Nymphalidae; genus Elymnias; species Elymnias hypermnestra. Next base: position 10,634 of record JACTOM010000085.1, read on the forward strand.
CGAAATCGAGTGTTACACATAAATTAGATAAATTAAGCACTGCTCGGTTAGAACTTGTGCAGCTGCAAAAAGAAATGGCCCAAAACTGGACGCTATAGTATGTGACCAAGCCAGGCCAAATATAAGCGCGAAAAAGTAAATAACCTTGAATAAAAAGTATGTCTAATTACTATGTGTGCAGATCGCAAAACCCAATTTCAATTATAACAGCCAGAAAATTGGGTTAAGTAGCAAATGGTACGAAAGAACACACAAGAGGACAATATACTACCCGCCTAATGGTTGCATGGCATAAACATCTACATCCCGGATCAGACGGTTTGGTTGGAGTGGTAATGGTGGAATGTAAGGGACAACAAGAATTAAAGCGACCACTATTAAAAATTGTACCAGCTGTCGTCCTGCAAAGATATTGCGATAACTAGGAATCTATAAATGGACCCTGTTTAGCGAATTAGGGCAATTCACCATCAGAAAAATGTGTACCACGCCGACGTGCGCATCAATACGTTGAAGATGTGAAGGATGACGTCGAAGGTGCAGCAGCTCCCCAAGATCAAGTTCAAGAGGAGGAACCAGCAAACAGGCCAACAATTAATCTGTTAGGTTGGCATTCAGTATGTCAATTAGGCAAGAACCAGATGTCAGAGATGCAAACGATCTCCGAGGCTTGAGAAATATGGAATGAAATTTTTCTTTGGTACACCTTATATTTACACCAAGAAATTGATTAGCAGACATGCTTATATTGAGCACAACTTTACAACTGACATGTTCTAGGATTAGATAAGAAGACAATAGAGAATTTCTCTTGCACAAAAAACAACAATTATCATAAGAATTGCCATGGGCTGGACTAGATGCCAACATTGAGGAAAACAAAGTGGAATTTTTTTTGAGGACTCACGACGTAGTTTTACTCAAGCCGGTAGCATTTTAAAGTGCTACAAAAATTTGTTTGGCGATTCATAAGACTGGATGATGCTAAGCGTTACATTTTCGTCATCTTCATCATTTTCCTTTTACTCAAGAACTTTCTTCAGCTGAATACGGCCCTAGATTGAGTTTTCAAAGGCAGTGTGTTTCGGACGAAAACACATTTCATCCATTCCATCGAAGAATGAAAATGAACACATTTGGTTGCCACTAAGTTTATTATCATAGCCATATAACCCAAAGTTATAAAAAAACGTCATTCAAATTCCTTGTAGCCTATGACTGAATTGTTTGCCATGGGACACTTCCTTGAGCACTGCAGAAATATTCAGCAAAATGGTTCCTTTACATCCATCACATTTTATGATAAATCTTNCTTGTAGGAAGCGGAACAAAGCAGCAAGAAATGCAGGATAGGAGAGAACGTTTGCGAAGTCTGGTAATGCTGACTTTTAGTAGAAGCAGCATAAGCATTTCATAAGCATGCTGAACCCAAAATTCGTTTGATGTATCAATTTTATGAGTTGTTGAATTAAATCTATATTTTCTAAAGTTCAAAGGGTGTTTGCGTGTAAAACAGTGGAAACCTGAGAGGCGTCATCGAGAAGACAAGTCCAACTATACTAGAGTGATCAAAAATAGGACTGATCAAATGTACTACAGAAGAGCTAACTAATACTCGAAATCGTTTTTAAATGCTGAAAGCTCTGAAATAAAAATCCGAAAAACGTGAGCCGTGCCTAACAAAATTTAGTTTTCTTCACAAGTATATATGTTGCCAATCCTGTCTTAGGATTCCTCAGTCAAATACCAATCAATAGTTGATCGAAAATATTACTTCGTAATGGAGTAGTGCTTAAAATATACACTGAATAAGCTGGTTCAAGTACCAAGCTTTCATCACGTTCACCAACGACCACCAACGAAATAAAACAAGCTTTTGGATTTAATCCGTTACATGGCATCGACAAACTTACAAAAATAGTGGGTTATCATAGTAGACATTAGCAACCGTAGGCTTATTAATAGCCTTACTAATATTAGCACTATTGCTAATATTATTTCGCCCGAATTTCTTTTAACGTGTGTTAAGATTTCGACTGGTGGCAATAGTAGGTATCACAAAATATTAACGGAATTTCCAGATATCACCCGCCCCGCCGGGTAACCAGGTAGTCCAACACAAAAACCCTTCACCACATACGGACTACACCCGGTCCTCCAGTCACTTTTCAACCAGCATCACTCTAAATCCCGCAAAACCTTCGTATTTAAAAAGCTTGACACGTGTAGCCATGTTTTTCTTAGGAAAGACGGTACACGTGGGTCCCTGTAACAAGCCTATATATAAAGGGCCTTACGGCTCCCGGATTATTATCGTTCGTAGACACGTCTTCTGGAGTGATGTAGGCTACATATACACGGTGTCCAGAAAGGGTGGGGGGTATTTGTAACGGCGTTGTCCGGGTAGAACACGTCACCGCGCACCGCCGTCAACATAAAGGTACGAATCCCACCGTTTTGGCAGGAGGACCCAGGAGCTTTGGTTCGCCCAAATTGAAGGGCAGTTTAACCCTTAAATGGACAATGTTGTTTTTAAACAACATACTAAACATCACAGATAAAATTATCTTTATTTTATTTTTTTGTTAATTTTGACAACTAGTTCTTATTTCTGAACGAATTTTGTACTTTTTTTAATGTTGGCACTATCCAATATTTTTATGCATTAAAAATAAATGAATGTCAAATGTCACTTTGAAGAAAACTTTTCTAGTGGCGCGAAACTAAGTTTTGAAGCTGTGTTCGGACTTTGATAAAATATAATGTAAGTATATAACATATTTTTATTTGCTTGATTATATCTTCAATTACATGTTCATGTTGTAAAACATTGAAAATTACTTGATGCTACTGTCGAATTCCGCGAAATCTGGTATGTTGTAGGAAAACTACAATGCGCATTGCCTGCTAAATAAATGCATGTTTGGTGAAGGCTTTTTATTTTGCTTTTCAGCATGCCGCGATTACTAGAAAGCGAAATTACAAAGTATTTAGAAACTCTTGAAGATTCAGAAGATGGCTTAGACGGCTCGGACTCCGAAGTAGAGGATGAAGGTCACTATTATCAAACAGCTCGAGATGTTCTTCGGGACCTTGAAAATAGTGATGAAGGTGAGAATGCCCAGTCTGATGAAGTGGATGCTGATCCTCCTCTCGTAATTGACAACGATCAAAATATGCCAGACCCTCCTATTTTGGAAGCCGGAGAAGCAGTACCCCAGAGTAGATCACAAGGGATTTCTAAGCGACCTCTGGTTTGGCGAAAACGGAATCTTGTTACTGCTGAAGACAGCCTTATTTTTAGGGGAGAAACTCAGATAACGGAAGCATTGATGTCTTGTAACACGCCGTATGATTTTTTTTCATTTTATTTTACATCAGATCTAAAAAAGCAAATTGTAGAACAAAGTAACTTATACGCGGCCCAGAAACAAATATCCAATCCTGAAATTATAAATGAAAATATCCTAAATAAATTCCTAGGCATTCTGATTTACACCTCAGTCATAAAATTTCCAAACACCAGGGCTTACTGGAGTGATAAATTTGGTTATGATCACATAAAAAATACGATGCCGTTAAAAAAATTTGAAAAAATAAGATCCACTCTCCATTTTGCCGACAATACGCTATGCTTACCCAAAGATCATCCAGACTATGACAGGCTATTCAAAATAAGACCTCTTGAGGAAATGCTCAACTGCCAGTTTGGAAAGGTTCCCTTAGACCAAAGGCTTTCCATAGACGAGCAGATGTGTGCAACCAAAATGAGCCATTACATAAAACAATACATGCCCAATAAACCCCACAAGTGGGGGTTCAAATTATATCTCATCTGCAGTCTACAAGGATATGCTCATAGATTTGAGGTTTACAGTGGAGGCGGCTCCAAAAATAACATCTTACCTGGTGAGCCAGATTTGGGAGAGTCTGGAAATACAGTCGTCAGGTTAGCTAGAATGGTACCACGCAATGTGAATCACATTATATACTTCGACAACTTCTATACTTCTGTGCCTCTCGTCACCTATTTAGCTAAGGAAGGAATTTTCTCACTGGGAACAGTAAGAGTAAACCGATTGAGAAACTGCAAATTGCCTGACAAAAACACTATAATGAAAAAGAACGTACCCAGAGGATTCTATGAGGAAAACGTGGCGACTGTGGATGATATTGACGTAAGTGCTGTTGTGTGGAAAGATAACAAGCCCGTTAACCTTCTTTCCACTTACGTAGGAGCAGAACCAGCAACCACAGTCACGCGCTTTGATAAATCGAAGAAAGAGAGAGTTGCTATTCCATGCCCCAAAGTCATCAAGGAGTACAATGCTCACATGGGGGGCGTGGACTTATTAGATTCATTTATAGGTCGTTATCACATCACAATGAAGAGCCGCAAGTGGACCATGCGCTTATTTTATCATTTCCTGGACCTCGCAGTTATAAATTCATGGGTTATGTTCAAGAAGGTAAATAATATAAAAGGAAATGATCAACTTCTCAATTTGGGTACATTTAGACTAGAACTTGCCGAAACCCTCTGCAAATTGGGTCTACCTGCAAATGGCGCTAAACGTGGTCGACCTAGTGGGAGCACAATACAAAGAGAACTTGTAATGAAGAAGTTCCGAGGACCAGCTCAAGCAATTCCTTTGAAAGACGTCAGATTGGATCAGACATGTCATTGGGCAGTTTGGCTGGATAAGCAGCAGAGGTGCAAATTCCCGAAATGTTCAGGATTTACGTTCAAAATGTGCCAAAAATGTCGTGTATCTTTATGTGATACGAAAAAAAGCAATTGTTTTTATAAATATCATAATTTAGAATAAATAAACACATTTCAAAAACAATATCCACTCTTATTTTACTTATACTTGCAAAATGTCATTGAATGCGCAATGTAGTTTATAAACAACACTCACATTATTGCAAAAAAAAAATAGTAAATTCATGTCTAGATTTTTTTACTCATTTTTCCTAGACAGTAATACATGTCTATTACACAAATATATTTTTACAAAACGTAAAAAAAAAATCGTCCATTTAAGGGTTAAGATCACCCGGGTGACATCAGAAGCAATCTGGAGAGTCAATATTCTAAAGAGGTCAAAGATATTATTACCTCACCTCCGGCGGCGCATCGCTACAAAAAGTTGAAAGAGGAATTGATAAAACGGTTATACCGTAAAATCCAGCAACTCCTCAAGCACGAAGAGTTCGGTAACCGAAAACCATCCCAATTCCTCTGGCACCACTTGAGTTTAGCGGGACCCTCTGTACCGGAAGAGTTCATCAAAACAATCTGGTGCGAAAGGCTTCCCCCGACCTCTAAACCTTGATGGCCTCTCTGCCATCGGGTTCACTGGAGGATTTAGCAGACCTGGCTGAACGAGTCAGCGATATAGTCTCCCCGCTCCCTCAGGTCAGTGCCACCTCATCGGACCACTTTGCTCTGGGTTCCAGCATGGAGAGCATGGCGGCCGAAATAGCTGAGCTAAAAAGGGTGATTAAACCCCTAACCTTAGTAACAGATAACGCGAACGACATCATAGCAGAAACCACAGACGTTCCCGGTCGAGTTCTAGTTATAAGAAGTATCCGATCTGTTAGTACCATACGAAAATCGGATCGCAAGCTACCCGGTGCTGAAAGCCAGAGCGGGAGACTCGCAGGGCGGTCATAAACGACAAACGACTGCTCAAGATCAGCAGGTCGCCTGTTTGTTACTAACCGGAACACCAAAACGAACTACTTAATCGACACCGGCAGTGACGTGTGCGTGTTTGCACGAGCCCGACCCCGACCCCGACCCGCGGACTAAAACGTACTTCCAGTTAACGAATGGTAGTATAATCGAGACGTACGGTTACAAAAAATTAAATTTAGATTTTAGTACGCGTAAAATTTTCCCATGGAATTTTAATGTCGTTAATAGGGGTTGACTTTCTTTGTCGTAATAATTTAATAGTAGACGTTATGAACAAACACTTACTCGATAACAACAAATTTGTTTTCAGTAATATATGTTGATAAAAAATACTTAAATGTTAAAGTCATTTCCGGTGACCATACCAACCACCGATTTATACCAAATAGGACATAGTGATGGTACAATCAGGGCACAACCAGTCGACCGCCTTAATAGATGCATGATCCGTCCGTGATCACAAAACATCAAATTCGACATAATCTATCCAAAACCGTATTTTATTCTGAGGTTTATGGAACCACTATTATTTAAAAGTAATAAGTGTTGCAGATTCACAGAAAATAAAATATCGAGAGCAATTGTAAGACTATATTATGATTACATAGAAAAATTGATGATGGCGTCGAATTCCTTTTTAACAAAACCCAAATTAAAATGCCGTAAGAATTACGACGAATAGGCATTTGAGGCAGAATATTTAGTAGATTTAGATGGCCTGGAAAACTGCATTAAAAGTGAAATAACTATTTCTATAATCATTTAATAGGATAAGGATAAATACAGAGGCATGATTAATATGGCTTGATTATTGCCGGCACTTACATATTTGGGGTTGACACCGTACCACTCCACTGACTCCAGTGACTACGGATTCCCGTACAGGTACGCAAAATACCCCAAACTGGTGATCCCGCTGAACACGTGAAGAAGATGTGTTCGAGCGAATCTCAGCAAACAACGCTGTCGCAAGATGGCGCCGCACGAGCCGCCGCCGAAAGCGGCACGGAGAGCGCGTTTTCACTGCACCGTCCGACATTTGTCGTGTCGGGGTCAAGATGTCACCGTTTTGGCCGGACGAACCGGAAATCTGGTTCGCCCAAATAGAAGGGCAATTTTCTAACGCCAATATCACCACCGATGCGACCAAATTGAATTATGTCATCGGACACCTGGATCCTCAATACGCAAAAGAGGTTAAGGACATCATCATATCCCCACCGGAATCTGACAGATATCAAAAATTAAAAATCGAATTAATAAAGCGTCTATCAGCGTCCAAGGATAAAAAGGTGCAGCAGTTACTAATGTATGAGGAGCTCGGGGACAGGAAGCCCTCCCAATTCCTTAGACACCTAAAAAGTCTCGCCGGTGCAGACGTCCCCGAAGACTTCTTGCGCACAATATGGAGCAGCCGACTTCCCAGCAGCATCCAGACCCTGCTGGCGTCGCAAACACATACCGACCTGGACGCGCTCGCAGATCTCGCAGACAGGGTGCAGGACATTGTCTTACCCGGACGCCAGGTAGCAGCCACCTCGCCCGCAGCTGCAGTTCCAGCCTCTTCCATGGACACGATGGCAACAGGCCCAGAAACAGGAGCAGGGCCAGGTCCTCTACGCGGTCGAGCTCAAACTATAGAAAGTTCCCGATATGTTGGTACCACGCCAAGTACGGCACAAAAGCTAACACCTGTCAAAATCCCTGCGACTTCGAGAAGTCGGGAAACGGCCAGGGCAGTCGATAATGGCGACAGCCGACAGCCCAACAGTACAAGGTCGCCTGTTCGTCACTGACCACAAGACGAAAACCCAGTTCCTGGTGGACACCGGCAGCGACTTATGCGTCTTCCCACGAACGGCTCTCCGGGAACGACGTGAGAAGACGGACTACACACTCTCGGCAGCTAACGGAAGCGCTATAAATACTTTTGGGTATATCCAGCTCAATTTAAATATTGGTCTAAGACGTAACTTTCCATGGAGATTTGTGGTAGCTGATGTGACCAAAGCTATTATTGGTGTCGATTTTTTAAAATAATATAATTTAGTAGTAGATATTCGTAACCGTCGCTTAATAGATGTCACATCACTCTCAACCAATGCTGTTATCAATAGTTCTTTAGATACAATTTCATCTGTAAAAGTGTTAATCGGTGATTCACGCTACCATGTAATTTTGAATATGTTTCCCGAAATTACACGACCAGCAGGCACACCACACACCATAAACACACAACACTAAGCATTCCATTCGCACTACACCAGGTCCACCCGTATCTGCCACTCCTCGCAGGTTAGCCCCGGACAAACTGAAGATAACGCGAGATGAGTTCCAGCTGATGCTGGATAATGGTACCGCCCGCTCCTCCGATAGCCCATGGTCTTCTCCACTTCACCTAGCGCCCAAGAAAGACAATGGCTGGCGTCCTTGTGGGGATTACCGCAAGCTCAACGCGAGGACTATTCCAGACAGGTACCCCATTAGGCACATACATGACTTCGCACACAGCATCGCAGGATGTTCAGTCAACAAGTTCAACAATAGACCTAGTAAAGGCTTACAATCAAATTCCGGTTCACGATGATGACATCGAGAAGACCGCCATCACAACACCCTTCGGTATGTACGAATTCCCATTTATGACGTTTGGGCTTCGTAATGCGGGGCAAACGTTTCAAAGGTTTGTTGATGAGCTCACTCGTGGACTGGACTTCTGTTATGCCTACTTGGACGATTTTTTAATATTCTCCAACAGCGCTGAACAGCATGAGACCCACCTCCGCCAACTATTCCAGAGGATGAAAGAGTATGGTATTCTGGTAAACACTTCAAAATGCACTTTTTGTGCATATGAAGTAACTTTTCTAGGATATCATATCTCAGCAGTCGGAACAAAGCCCACTGAGACCAAGGTACAGGCCATCAAGGAATTCCCCGCGCCCAAAACTGTCAGAGAGCTCAGAAGATTCCTGGGTATGTTGAACTTCTACCGACGATTTTTATACCCAAGGCCGCAGAAATTCAAGCTCCTCTGAATGCTCCCGTACAGGTACGCAAAATACCCCAAAGATACTTAAAGGTAAGGAGTAAAGTGATTTCAATAACTACCGACAATTTGCAATACTGCCAGCTCTGTCTAAAGTGCTTGAATGTCTTATCTCCAAGAGACTAAAGCAGTTTCTAGAACGGTATGATCTGATCTCAAATAAACAATTCGGATTTAGGAACAACAAAAGTACTGCAGAAGCAATACATACACTAACAAACCACGTAGTCGACCATATAAACCGCGGAAACAAAACCCTCAGCATTTTTCTAGATCTGACGAATTCGTTCGACTCTGTTCCTATACCTCTGTTATTAAGTAAACTTAATAAAGTGGGGATTAGAGGAACAGAGCACGATTTCTTTTGTAGCTATCTCTCAGATAGAACTCAAGTTACGAAAATAAATAACATTCTCAGTAATGAGCTTCCAATTACCTACGGGGTACCACAGGGCAGCATTTTAGGACCAACGCTGTTTCTCATTTTCGTAAATGACCTTTGCAATTTGAGCTTATCAAATGGCCATATAGTATCGTTTGCTGATGATACATCCATCACATTTTATGATAAATCTTGGCATAACCTACAATGTGCGGCACAAAGTGGATTTAACACTGTGTTTAATTGGCTTGTTCATAACTCATTGACCTTGAATATTCAAAAAACTAAGATGATTACCTATTCAACAAGAGCTTCAACACAACCAGAACAACCTCTAGTGGTTAAAGTTCCTTCAGACCACACAAAGGCAAATTCTGAATCCACTGGCTTATCCATATCCACAGTGGATAAAACATCTTGGAGTTCTACTCGATATGCACTTAAATTTCAAGGATCATATCAACACACTTACCAGCAGAATTCGAAAAATATATATATTATATATTATTAATAAATATATATATTATATTCCGTACCCTTCGTCACGTGGCAAATATCCATGTAATCGAAAAAGTATACTACGCGTTCTGTCAATCCATATTAACATACTGCATCTCATCTTGGGGCGGTGCGGCTAAAACTACCTTAAAACCTCTATAAATTGCCCAAAGAGCAATACTAAAAGTTGCAGCCAAACGGCTGCGAAAGCAGCAACGACGTTTTTTGTGTTCTTCTACACAAAAAGAATCTGGGCAGACGTGAATTTCACAATTATTATCAGTATCATGCAGTAACGACGAATTGTTTGCCTACTGCCAACATTTGGAAAACATCCACATTGACTTCACCGAACGATACCAGGACATTTTGAACTTGGAAATACCATTAAGAGTATATAAGCTATTGTAACTAGTATTAAGTGGGCATTATAAATACATATTTCAAGGTGGAAAGACGTTTCACTTATATCCCTGCACCGAACATTATACTGGAGTGATGTAGGCTATATATACACGGTGTCCAGAAAGGGTGGGGGGTATTTGTAACGGCGTTGTTCGAGTAGAACACGTCACTGCGCGCCGCCGTCAACATAAAGGTACGAATCCCACCGTTTTGGAGCACCCAGAGCTTTGGTTCGCCCAAATTGAAGGGCAGTTTGAGATCGCCCGGGTGACATCAGAAGCAATCTGGAGAGTCAATATTCTAAAGAGGTCAAAGATATTATTACCTCCCCTCCGGCGGCGCATCGCTACAAAAACTTGAAAGAGGAATTGATAAAACGGTTATACCGTAAAATCCAGTAACTCCTCAAGCACGAAGAGTTCGGCAACCGAAAACCATCCCAATTCCTCTGGCACCACTTGAGTTTAGCGGGACCCTCTATACCGGAAGAGTTCATCAAAACAATCTGGTGCGGAAGGCTTCCCCCGACCTCTAAACCTTGATGGCCTCTCTGCCATCGGGTTCACTGGAGGATTTAGCAGACCTGGCTGTACGAGTCAGCGATATAGTCTCCCCGCTCCCTCAGGTCAGTGCCACCTCATCGGACCACATTGCCCTGGATTCCAGCATGGAGAGCATGGCGGCCGAAATAGCTGAGCTAAAAAAGGCGATTAAACCCCTAACCTTAGTAACAGGCAACGCGAACGACATCATAGCAGAAGCCTCAGACGTTCCCGGTCGAGTTCTAGTTATAAGAAGTATCCGATCTGTTGGTACCATACGAAATTCGGATCGCAAGCTACCCGGTGCTGAAAGCCAGAGCGGGAGACTGCCAGGGCGGTCATAATGGCGACAAACGACTGCTCAAGATCACCAGGTCGCCTATTTGTTACCGACCGCAACATCAAAAGGAACTTCTTAATCGACACCGGCAATGACGTGTGCGTGTTTCCACGAGCTGCAAACCCAGACCCGCGGACTAAAACGGACTTCCAGTTAACCGCTGCGAATAGTAGTGTAATCGAGACGTACGGTTACATAAAATTAAACTTAGATTTTAGTATGCGTAAAATTTTCCCATGGAATTTTAATATCGTTAATAGGGGTTGACTTTCTTTGTCATTATAATTTAATAGTAGACGTTATGAACAAACACTTACTCGATAACACAACAAATTTGTTTTCAGTAATGTATGTTGATAAAAAATACTTAAATGATGAAGTCATTTCCGGTGACCATTTATACCAACCACCGATTTATACCAAATAGGACATAGTGATGGTACAATCAGNTTTAAAAATGCACGTTCTATTGCGCCACCCTGTAGATGCATGATCCGTCCGTGATCACAAAACATCAAATTCGACATATTCTGTCCAAAACCGTATTTTATTCTCAGGTTTATGGAACCACTCTTATTTAAAAGTAATAAGTGTTGCAGATTCACATAAAATAAAATATCGGGAGCAATTGAAAGACTATTTTATGATTACATAGAAAACTTGATAATGGCGTCGAATTCCTTTTTAACAAAACCCAAATTAAAAGGTCGTAAGAATTACGACGAATAGGCATTTGAGGCAGAATATTTAGTAGTTTTAGATGGCCTGGAAAACTGCATTAAACACCTAGTCTCGCCGGGGCAGACGTCCCCGAAGACTTCTTGCGCACAATATGGAGCAGCCGACTTCCCAGCAGCATCCAGACCCTGCTGGCGTCGCAAACACATATCGACCTGGATGCGCTCGCAGATCTTGCAGACAGGGTGCAGGACATCGTCTTACCCGGACGCCAGGTAGCAGCCACCTCGCCCGCAGCTGTAGTTCCAGCCTCTTCCATGGACACGATGGCCAAGGAAACCGTAAGAAGCCTTACCCTGCAGCTAGCAAACCAGCAACCCCGTCCTCGCAACAGGCCCAGAAACAGGAGCAGAGCCAGGTCCTCTACGCGGTCGAGCTCAAACTATAGAAAGTTCCCGATATGTTGGTACCACGCCAAGTACGGCACAAAATCTAACACCTGTCAAAAACCCTGCGACTTCGAGAAGTCGGGAAACGGCCAGGGCAGTCGATAATGGCGACAGCCGACAGCCCAACAGTACAAGGTCGCCTGTTCGTCACTGACCACAAGACGAAAACCCAGTTCCTGGTGGACACCGGCAGCGACTTATGTGTCTTCCCACGAACGGCTCTGCGGGAACGACGTGAGAAGACGGACTACACACTCTCGGCAGCCAACGGAGGCGCTATAAATACTTTTGGGTATATCCAGCTCAATTTAGATATTGGTCTAAGACGTAACTTTCCATGGAGATTTGTGGTAGCTGATGTGACCAAAGCTATTATTGGTGTCGATTTTTTAAAATATTATAATTTAGTAGTAGATATTCGTAACCGTCGCTTAATAGATGTCACATCACTCTCAACCAATGCTGTTATCAATAGTTCTTTAGATACAATTTCATCTGTAAAAGTGTTAATCGGTGATTCACGCTACCATGTAATTTTGAATATGTTTCCCGAAATTACACGACCAGCAGGCACACCACACACCATAAACACACAACACTAAGCATTCCATTCGCACTACACCAGGTCCACCCGTATCTGCCACTCCTCGCAGGTTAGCCCCGGACAAACTGAAGATAACACGAGATGAGTTCCAGCTGATGCTGGATAATGGTACCGCCCGCCCCTCCGATAGCCCATGGTCTTCTCCACTTCACCTAGCGCCCAAGAAAGACAATGGCTGGCGTCCTTGTGGGGATTACCGCAAGCTCAACGCGAGGACTATTCCAGACAGGTACCCCATTAGGCACATATATGACTTCGCACACAGCATCGCAGGATGTTCAGTCAACAACAAGTTCAACAATAGACCTAGTAAAGGCTTACAATCAAATTCCGGTTCACGATGATGACATCCAGAAGACCGCCATCACAACACCCTTCGGCATGTACGAATTCCCATTTATGACGTTTGGGCTTCGTAATGCGGGGCAAACGTTTCAAAGGTTTGTTGATGAGCTTACTCGTGGACTGGACTTCTGTTATACCTACTTGGACGATTTTTTAGTATTCTCCAACAGCGCTGAACAGCGTGAGACCCACCTCCGCCAACTATTCCAGAGGATGAAAGAGTATAGTATTCTGGTAAACACTTCAAAATGCACTTTTTGTGCATATGAAGTAACTTTCCTAGGATATCATATCTCAGCAGTCGGAACGAAGCCCACTGAGACCAAGGTACAGGCCATCAAGGAATTCCCCGCGCCCAAAACTCTCAGAGAGCTCAGAAGATTCCTGGGTATGTTGAACTTCTACCGACGATTTTTACCCAAGGCCGCAGAAATTCAAGCTCCTCTGAATGCTCCCGTACAGGTACGCAAAATACCCCAAACATACTTAAAGGTGGGGAGGAAAGTGATTTCAATAACTACCGACAATTTGCAATACTGCCAGCTCTGTCTAAAGTGCTTGAACGTCTGGTCTCCAAGAGACTAAAGCAGTTTCTGGAACGGTATGATCTGATCTCAAATAAACAATTTGGATTTAGGAACAACAAAAGCACTGCAGAAGCAATACATACACTAACAAACCACGTAGTCGACCATGTAAACCGCGGAAACAAAACCCTCACCATTTTTCTAGATCTGACGAAGGCGTTCGACTCTGTTCCTATACCTCTGTTATTAAGTAAACTTAATAAAGTGGGGATTAGAGGAACAGAGCACGATTTCTTTTGTAGCTATCTCTCAGATAGAACTCAAGTTACGAAAATAAATAACATTCTCAGTAATGAGCTTCCAATTACCTACGGGGTACCACAGGGCAGCATTTTAGGACCAACGCTGTTTCTCATTTTCGTAAATGACCTTTGCAATTTGAGCTTATCAAATGGCCACATAGTATCGTTTGCTGATGATAAAGGGTGCTTTTTTTTAGAGGTATAGAACTTTAAGTTGGCATTACTGTTCAAGATGGCGACCGATTTAATAGCTGACAAGTGATTTATTCTCAGTTTTGTTTGGCAATTCATCATGAATAGACTCACGCCTGAACAACGCTTGCAAATAGTGCAATTTTATTTCGAAAATAATGGTTCTGTGCGGAATACGTATCGCGGACTGCGTCCATTTTATCGTCGACAAAATCGTCCATCAGAGCAGTTAATTCGATTAACCATGGAACGTTTTCGCAATACGTTTACTCTTATTGATAACTCGCATCCCCAGAGACGCCGTACGGTACGTACAGCAGAAGCTATTGCTACTGTAGAGCGTAGCATTGAGGAAGACCCGAATGAGTCCATCCGCCATCGAGCACAGGAATTGGATCTGTGTCCATCCACTTTATGGAAAATTTTGCGGAAGGATCTTGGTTTGCGTGCTTACAAAATTCAACTCGTGCAAGAATTGAAGCCAAACGATCATCAGGCAAGGCGTAGATTCGTCGAATGGGCCCAAAACGAGATTGCCGTTGTTCCCGATTTTCATAAGCGAATTTTGTTTAGCGATGAAGCGCACTTCTGGTTGAATGGCTACGTCAACAAACAAAACTGCCGCATTTGGAATGAAGATAATCCTCAAGTGTATGTCAAAACACCGTTACATCCAGAAAAACTTACTGTTTGGTGCGCTTTATGGGCTGGTGGAATCATTGGTCCGTACTTCTTCAAAAACGATGATGGCCAGAACGTTACCGTCAATGGAGATCGGTATAGAGCCATGATTACTAACTTTTTCATTCCTGAATTGAACAAGCATGATGTCCAGGAGCTGTGGTTTCAACAAGATGGTGCAACATGTCACACAGCTCGTGCCACAATCCATTTATTGAAAGACACGTTTGGTGACCGCCTAATTTCACGTTTTGGAGCTGTGAATTGGCCTCCAAGATCTTGCGATTTAACACCGCTAGACTACTTTCTGTGGGGCTATATAAAGTCATTGGTCTATGCGGATAAGCCACAAACGCTTGACCATTTGGAAGACAACATTCGCCGCGTTATTGCCGATATACAGCCACAAATGTTGGAAAAAGTCATCGAAAATTGGACGTCCAGATTGGACTACATCCGAGCCAGCCGTGGCGGTCATATGCCAGAAATCATATTTAAAATGTAATGCCACAAGATTATCTTTCGAATAAAAAAAAATCATGTCAATCGAATAATCCATAGTTGTTTTATTGAAATTTAAAGTTCTATACCTCTAAAAAAACACCCTTTAGAAGTAATTCAGCAAATTTATTCCACTAACTTGAACTGGACGCTACAGTATGTGCCCAAGCCAGGCCAAATATAAGTGCGAAAAGTAATTAAGCTTGAATAAAAAGTATGTCTAATTACTATGTGTGCAGATCGCAAAACCCAATTTCAATTATAACAGCCAGAAAATTGGGTTAAGTAGCAAATGGTACGAAAGAACACACAAGATTTGTGGCACCGGTGGCAGGCGCATTATCTCAGTATTATGCAGCAAAGATATAAAATGGCAAATTGCTGTTCCATCACCTGCTGTTGGAGATGTTGTAATCATCAAAGAGGACAATATACTACCCGCCTAATGGTTGCATGGCATTAAATATCTACATCCCGGATCAGACGGTTTGGTTCGAGTGGTAATGGTGGAATGTAAAGGACAACAAGAATTAAAGAGACCACTATTAAAAATTGTACCAGCTGTGGTCCTGCAAAGATATTGCGATAACTAGGAATCGATAAATGGACCCTGTTTAGCGAATTAGGGCAATTCACCATCAGAAAAATACGTGCACCACGCCGACGTGCCCCTCAAACCGTGAACGTTTAAACGATGTGAACGATGACGTCAAAGGTGCAGCAGCTCCCCAAGATCAAGTTCAGGAGGATGAACCAGCAAACAGGCCAACAATTAATCTGTTAGGTTGGCATTCAGCATGTCAATTAGGCAAGAACCAGATGTCAAAGATGCAAACGATCTCCGAGGCTTGAGAAATATTGAATGAAATTTTTCTCTGATACATTTTATATTTACACCAAGAAATTGATTAGCAGAGATGTTTATATTGAGCATAATTCTAGGATTACTAAATAAGAAAATAATAGAGAATTTCTCTTGCACAAAAAACAACAATTATCATAAGAATTGCCGTGGGTTGGACTAGAGATGCCAACACTGAGGAAAACAAAGTGGAATTTTTTTTGAGGACACACGACGTAGTTTTACTCAAGCCGGTAGCATTTTAAAGTGCTACAAAAATTTATTTGGCGATTCATAAGACTGGATGACGCTAAGCGTTACATTTTCGTCATCTTCATCATTTTCCTTTTACTCAAGAACTTTCTTCAGCTAAATACGGCCCTAGATTGGGTTTTCAAAGGCAGTGTGTTTCGGACGAAAACACATTTCATCCATTCCATCGAAGAATGAAAATGAACACACTTGGTTGCCACTAAGTTTATTATCATAGCCATATAACCCAAAGTTATAAAAAAACGTCATTCAAATTCCTTGTAGCCTATGACTGAATTGTTTGCTATGGGACACTTCCTTGAGCACTGCAGAAATATTCAGCAAAATGGTTCCTTTACATCCATCACATTTTATGATAAATCTTGGCATAACCTACAATGTACGGCACAAAGTGGATTTAACACTGTGTTTAATTGGCTTGTTCTTAAACTCTTTGACCTTGAATATTCAAAAAAACTAAGACGATTACCTATTCAACAAGAGCTTCAACACAACCAGAACAACCTCTAGTGCAGTCGTTCCCAAAGTGGGCGATAACGCCCCCTTGTGGGCGCTGCAGGTCTAGAACCTGGAAAAAGAAATTGCCATTATAGTAAAAACTAAATTTGCATCACAATAAAAAAAAATCATTTAAGTAAAAAATAAATTGCTATTACAGTAACAACGAAATTTCCATTTTAGTAAAAAAAAAATTGCCATTACAGTAAAAAATGCTATTACAGTAACAACGACATTCCCATTTTAGTAAAAAAGAAATTGCTACTACAGTAAAATAGAAATCGCCATTACAGTAAAATAGGAATTGCCGTTAAAGTAAAATAGAAATTGCCATTACAATAAAATAGGAATTGCCATTACAGTAAAGAAGAATTTGTCATTACAGTAAAAAATGCTATTACAGTAAAAACTAAAATTCAATTTTAGTAAATACAATTGCCGTTATAGTAAAATAGAAATTGCCATTACATTAAAAAGGAAATTGCTGTTACAGTAAAATAGAAATCGCCATTACAGAAAAAAAGCAATTGCTATTACAATAAAAACAAAATTTCTTAGCTATTACAGTAAAATTTAAATATTTGTCGCCAACATATAATTTAATAAAAAAATTACTAACGAGTATACTTCATGTCACTGTACGCAGTGGTGGGAATACTCACTTTTTGAACCGAGCTCCCAGGTTCGATCTCCGGTAGGGCGTTTTTAGGAAATTGCAATCTGTAATTAGTCTGAGTATAGACTTAGGGCAGGCTTCCGCTGTGGCTAATTTCTACTCTACCATCAAAGATGTTCTGCTAATACGTACGATACCATGTAGAAACTATAATAGGTAAATTGCCTTTTGACAGACTAGTGAGCTTCCATATCAGACTGTATCATCACTTAACATTAGGTGCGACCAAAGCCAAGTGCTAACCAGTCAAAAAAGGGTACCGCAAAGTTTGTAATAGCTCTTGTTTTACTGAATTATTACGTGAATGTTATGTTATATTCTATAATAAAAGTGATAAAGTTGTATCTAACCGTAACCGCCATACGACGAACCTGAAACAAAAATAAAGAGTCGTTATTACGAAAATTATATTTATTTACGCCCAGATACCCGCCAAAGTACGTAAAACATTGTAGTTATGATCAGAAATTGTTAATGGTCAATGTGAAATGTTAAAACAAATAAAACTATTGTCAACGAACATCAAACGTTCGAAAAGAGACTTCACTTTCAAATTTAATTTGATATCTGATGGACTATTTAATTTAATTGATTTCTAAACGACGTGACGAACATCAAACGTTGGACAGATAGGAGTAATCTCTAAGGCAGTCATCCCTAAAGTGGGCGATAACGCCCCCTTGTGGGCGCTGCAGGTCTCAAGGGGGGCGGTAANTTATTTAGCTAGGAGGCCTCTTAAACAACGACTGCAAGAGCTCTCGACTCTCAACAATAACTTGTGAACATCAACTAATATGAATTAAAAGATTGCGCAAACTCAGTTCTATATTTCTCTCCGCGTAGTTCACATATCTGTCCTATTTTATTGAATATAGAAAAAATGAAAATCATGTCAATCGGTCGCTCCGTTTCGTAATGAAAGTAGACACAAACAAACAAATAAAAAGGCAACAGACATACTTTCGCATTTTAATAGTTATTAGTACTCGTAGATATCTATAATGTTTTAACAAGTTTTTGTTAAATAACCCGAATGGTACATTCCTGTATCAGTCGGCTGGTTCATTGAATACTTGTTCGGACTTGTTGAGTACGATTGAGCGTCGAATGAGATAAACGAGTTTATGCATGTTTGTTTTATTCCTGTCGGTGCGTGCTGCTTAAGCATTCCTATATAAACGATGTAATATTTATTATATTTTCATTTGTGGTCTCGCGCGCAATAGATGAGCAGTACTTACGCCTCCTCTACACTACTCGCGGAGTTGAACCTATTTCTCAAAGCAAAACAATGTCGGAAGTAAAAAAGAAGATACGGCAATACTGTGCGAAATATATTAAATTCGGATTTATTGAAAATCCCACAAACCCATCGTCGCCTTTGTGTCTTCTATGTCTAAAAACATTTTCGAATGAAGCAATGAAGCCTTCAAGACTGCAAGATCATTTGAATAAAATGCATCCAGATAAGAAAGACAAGAATGTAGCATATTTTCAATACCTAGAGAAGAAGCATAATACTCAGCCAAGTGTAGCAAAACTATTTTCGGCGGCTGCTAAGCAAGATGACGACGGACTTCGAGCTTCGTACAATATCTCTTTCTTAATTGCTCAGAAAGGCAAACCACATAACATCGGAGAAGAGTTAATATTGCCAGCAATAAATGAAGTAATAACTACTGTACTTCATAAATAGGTTGAAGATATTATCAAAAAATTCCTTTGAGTATTAATTCTGTGCAAAGACGAATTGATGAAATGGCTGAAAACATTGAAGAATTATTGTGCGATCACCTGAGGACAAGTCAATTCTCAATTTAGCTCGATGAGTCCACTTTACCAACTAATGAAGCATTGTTGTTGTCTTACGTGAGGTTTATTAAAGATGAGAAAATATGTGAAGAACTATTATTTGCTAGAAATTTAGAGACCGATACAAAAGGTGAAACCATATTCAATACATTGGAAAAGTTTTGCGATGAGAAAGAGATTCCTTTGAAAAATATTATTTCAGTTGCTACGGATGGCGCTCCGGCTATGACAGGGTGCCATAAAGGCTTCATAGCGTACTTAAAAAATAAAATTCCAGATGTCCTTGGTGTACATTGCGTTATTCATAGACAACATTTAGTTGCTAGAAACTTAAGTGAAAAACTATTTCAATCACTGCAATACGTCATCAAAGCAGTCAATAAAATCCGCAACAGCTCTTTGAATGATAGATTATTTCATCAGCTTTGTGTTACTAATGGCGAGGATTTCAACCGTTTGTTGTTTCATACTGAAGTTTGTTGGCTATCAAGAGGCAATTGTCTGACTCGTTTGTCTGAATTGTTTTACAACCTGTTTGACTCTGTTATAGAGTACTTGGAAACCAAAGATACAGAATTGCACGACAAGCTCATAACATCAAAGAATGATATAGCTTACATGGCAGATCTGTATAAATTGTTCAACGACATGAATCTCCAACTGCAAGGCGATAAACTAAATTTAATTAAAACAAAAAACGTCGTTGCTGCCTTCGCAGCCAAACTGCTTCTACACAAAAAAAATGTGGGCAGACGTGAATTTCACAATTTTCCAAATTTATCAGTATCATGTAGTAACGACGAATTGTTTGCCTACTGTCAACATTTGGAAAACCTCCACATTGACTTCACCGAACGATACCAGGACATTTTGAACTTGGAAATAGCAGACTGGGTGTTGGATCCGTTTTCAAATGTCAACACAGCAATGTCACCTCAGCTGGAAGAAGAACTTATCGAATTGACAACAAACGAGGAAATAAAAATCAAGTTCAAAAATGGTTACCAAGAATTTTGGCTACAAAAACCGATCCCGCAATTGTACCCTGGATTGTGGTCAATCGTTCAACGATTCTTGAGAGCATTCCCATCGTCATATTTGTGTGAACGTGGATTTAGTGCTGTGACAACACTGCTTACTAAAAAGAGAAATCGTTTGCTTGTTACCAAACGTGGCGACTTGCGACTGTTCTTGAGTAAATTGGAACCTGATATCAACAAACTTATTAAACAGCATCAGATTCATCCTTCACATTAGTTTTTATATAAGGATTGATTATTTTAGCTATATTTTTAATAAAAGATACTCTGTTTTAATACTATAAAGTTGCGTTTCAATAATCATTCTTATTGGCAAGTGGAGCCCGTAAGAGACTTGAGACCTAAGCGCTGTTGTATGTTACCTACTGCGCTCAGGTTTCAAGTTGCGGGTTATAGTAAAAGATTCGTTTAGAATTCGTTAATATACATATGTATATGTTGAAGTTATAGTGGTTTTTAAATAGGTGAAAAAATGGGGGCGCTAAACTAAATATTTATTCTCAAAGTGGGCAGTAGACAAAATAAGTTTGGGAACCACTGGTCTAAGACGTAACTTTCCGTGGAGATTTGTGGTAGCTGATGTGACCAAAGCTATTATTGGTGTCGATTTTTTAAATTATTATAATTTAGTAGTACATATTCGTAACCGTCGCTTAATAGATAACTCCACATCACTCTCAACCAATGCTGTTATCAATAGTTCTTTAGATACAATTTCATCTGTAAAAGTGTTAATCGGTGATTCACGCTACCATGTAATTTTGAATATGTTTCCCGAAATTACACGACCAGCAGGCACACCACACACCATAAACACACAACACTAAGCATTCCATTCGCACTACACCAGGTCCACCCGTATCTGCCACTCCTCGCAGGTTAGCCCCGGACAAACTGAAGATAACGCGAGATGAGTTCCAGCTGATGCTGGATAATGGTACCGCCCGCCCCTCCGATAGCCCATGGTCTTCTCCACTTCACCTAGCGCCCAAGAAAGAAAATGGCTGGCGTCCTTGTGGGGATTACCGCAAGCTCAACGCGAGGACTATTCTAGACAGGTACCCCATTAGGCACATACATGACTTCGCACACAGCATCAGAGGATGTTCAGTCTTCTCAACAATAGACATAGTAAAGGCAAATTCTGAATCCACTGGCTTATCCATATCCACAGTGGACAAAACAAAATATCTTGGAGTCCTACTCGATATGCACTTAAATTTCAAGGATCATATCAACACACTTACCAGCAGAATTCAAAAACATCTTTATATTCTGTACCCTTCGTCACGTGGCAAATATCCATGTAATCTTGGGGCGGTGCGGCTAAAACTACCTTAAAACCTCTAGAAATTGCCCAGAGAGCAATACTAAAAGTTGCTACATTTCGTCCAAAACATTTTTCGACCAGACTCCTTTACAAAACCTGTGAAGTCCTAAGTGTACGCCAACTATTTATTCTGCATATTATCCTTCATCAACACAAAGATACACCTTATTCTGCTTCATTAAATTCCCGGACGAATAAAGTTTGCACGCTAAATAGGGTCAAACTGACTTTTACGAAAAGATTTTTCTTTACTTGGGTCCCCTTTTGTACAACAAAATTCATTCTTTTATATAGGTAATGCTACTATCCAAAGCCACCTTAATTATGAATTATTCTTTTTGGACCGTGTAAAAAACCTCAGCCTGATAAGTTGGATAGAGTACAATCCAAATGTTTGAGAAGAGGTCCTTGGTGCAATATAATCTCCCTCAACCAATGCATTGCAGGTAGAGTCTGTAGACCCTCCACTTTTCTTGCGCAGACAGTTCCTGTGTGACAGATTTACGAGTATTTGTAAAATTCTCCAACTTTCAACACACCCTTCTCTTCCCCGACTCCAACAGCTTTCCTTAATAGAGAAATCTCGCCAAAGAACGTCTTTTCTTTTAAAAATTTAATAGATTGCTTCATCCGAGAAGTTGACTCACCCTTGAATCCAATCTTTCTGACTCCATACAATGCAAAAGCAAATGCGAACCTACGACGCTATATCGACTGCTAAGAGACGACTGCTACGACGGTGGATTGATAAGTTTCCGGCCTGACCAAGACATGGCGCCACTAGGCCTACCTTGAGGTGGCGTTCTATAGTACCATCCTTAGATAGCTTGTAGCTATAGTTTCAGTCCGATCGCCATGTTAGTTTAGGTTTGGGAGCACGCTGAACAAGACGCCTCTGTGATTTTCGTAAAAATGGAAAAGCTGAAAATTCGTGCTGTCATCAAATACTTTTACTTGAAGGGGTTAACGCCGAAGGTAATTAAGGAAGACATGGACTCAACACTGGGGAGATCCTCCCCGTCATATTCAACCGTTAAGCAGTGGGTTTCCGAGTTTAAAAAGGGTCGAATGAGCACCTCTGATGAGCCTCGCACAGGACGCCCCATTGAGGTCACAACTCCAGATATGATCGAAAAACTCCATCAAATAGTGCTGAAAGACAGCAGATTAAAATTGTACAAAATATTTTGCACCAACCTTTGTATATGGAAAAGCTCTGTGCAAGATGGGTGCCGCGGTGCTAACAATCGACCAAAAATTGATTCGAAAGAACATTTCTACCGCCAATTTGGCGTTGTATAAGCGTAATCCAAGCGAATTTTTGCGTCAATTCGTAACCGTTGGCGAAACTTAGGTCCACCACTACACTCCTGAAACCAAAGAACAGTCTAAACAGTGGATTGGACCAGGGGAACCAACTCCAAAGAAGGCAAAAACAATTTTTTCGGCGAACAAGGTTATGGCTACTGTTTTTTGGGATGCAAGAGGTATATAGACTAACCAACACAAGAATCAAGCATGTCCGCGGCCATGGAACACTTCTCATGATAGTCCTGATTGGGACCACGCGCCCCTCTCATGGCAGGGACCCGTTGATATGTACTCAGAACAATCCTCCGGTTGTATACAAGGTTCCTCCAATAAACCCCTGCGAGACAGGGCCTATGAATGAGACCCGCCTAGTAGTGTCATATAATAGACCTATCCACAATAGAATATCCGGATGGAGGATGAGAATCATGGAAGTAACATGTGAAACCCACTTCTTCTTCTGGGGGTCCTACACACATAACCTAAGATATGAGAAAACCCCTGTTGTGGAGTTTCCCAACATGGACATAGGTCTGATTTGCCCTGAGGGAACTATTAGATACATGGATGATTCTACCCTGGTAGACCTAATATGCTCATTTAGTTGGCCCACCAAGGCAGAAACCACAAGAAAAGTATGTTACATAGAGAAGGCCACCCTTTTATCCTTTGATGGGGTTATTACTGTTGAGGGCCACTCTGTTATAGAATGCCAAAGCCCCATATGCTCTCTATCATCGTCGGAGATCTTTTACCATACCAAAGACATACAGGTAAAACAGACAGTTTGCCACCCACTACAGTGGGATGGGATTCTGCAACGATCAAGTATGTATCATACCAACCCTAGAAGAGGCATATCCTGTTATAAACATAGTAGTAGCATCTTCGGCCGGGATGCCTATGCAGTACGAGAGCATATCAGGCTCCCGAGTGTGGGTATCACTAAGCACTTACCAAGAGGAAAACACCAATGCAGAACTCCCAATAGTTGACGCAGCAGTGTTATCTAAGATTGAAAATATAGATGAAGAGGTGAACACATTGAAAGGGGAAGTAACCCATATATGTAAGAGTATAAAAGCCCTATACTCTTCCATACTGAGCCTGGCAACCGCGTCACCCTCTATAGCAGCTACTTTATACCTAAATAGAACAGATATCTATGCGCAATATGTTTCCGGCTATCTGATGGTCTGGCCTTGTGTGACAGTAGACAGATGGAGCTACCGAAATACAACAGGATGTACAGCATATATCCCCATTCAATATGCCACCCAAAGCGGAACGGCTTAAGGATATTTAGATCCTAGGGATAACAGGGTCTATGATGAGAGCCCAGCTGGACCCTGTAGGATACATTACCTGATAGAAGGGCAAGACTTAGTAGGGGTACAGCAGCGACTACATGATCTACCTTATATAACTAGGCAATCATTTGATAGGAAAGAGACAGGTCCTCTTTTTGAAAAAGTAGTCCTAAAGGCCTCTACATGGGCCATGTCTAGTTCGGCCATTAGAGAATCACAACCTAGAGAATTCTCATATGCAGACCTAACACGACCTACAGGTGACACAGAAGCAACTTGGCTAGAGAGCGAGATGGGGAAATCATATCCTTTCTTGGCTTATATAATCCATCTGAAGACAGCGTCCCTTTGTGGATTATTAAGCATGGCTGTTACATTAGGAGTTCTAGGAAAACACCTGCTCTCAACTCGAACTGGTATTGAGAAACTTGTATCAGCGTTAGGGATCTTATATAGAGGATTATATACATTGATTACCTTGAAAAGGGTAAAACTATCACTGGTCAATACTGCGCAGACTTATTGCAACGTTTGACCCACGAAGTGAAAATTTAACGACCTCATCTGGCGAAGAAAAAAGTCTCGTTTCATCACGATAACGCACCAGCGCACACGTCAATCGTTGCGATCGCTAAAATCAACAAACTGAAGTTTGAATTGATGCCGCACCCTCCCCACTCTCCAGACCTAGCCCCGAGAGACTATTATCTGTTTCCTAACCTCAAAAAATGGCTTGGCGGTAAGAGATTTGCGGACAATGAAGTAATCGAAGCTGTGAATGGGTATTTTGAGGAGCTTGACGAAACAGTCTATAGAGATGGCACTACTAGACTAGAACACCGCTATGAGAAATGTATCAGCCTTGGAGGAGATTATGTTGAGAAATAAAAATAAAAATTTCTTAAAAACGTTGTTTTTCTTGGTCAGGCCGGAAACTTATCAATCCACCCTCGTATATTCGTTGTAAAGTAAAATCTGTATATTGATTACATTATGAATGTGTGTATCTAATAATCTGAAAGGAGGTAATTAAAAACTAAGCGAAGTAAAACTTTTTTAACCTCTAACATAAATAAAACTTTTATATCAAATTGGTATCCAAAGCCGATAAACTGACATTAAAAAGTAGCATGCTCTAACGCGATTGGTCGAAAAACTGCTGTTCGCTACGAGTTACGAAAGACTACCGCCAATCTTTTTAAGTCGTCTTTGATCGTTGTGAATTGTATCGCAAATTGCAATCCTTAGTTGTATTTATCCATTTATAATGGCGTCCAACAATGTTGAAGAAATCGTCGTTTCTGAAATTATCCGCGATACTGCATCAAAAGTGACTTACAAGAGATTGAGGTTCTTTGGAAATGTATTTTTTTTTTTAAATACACCTTATATTTAACGAGAAGTTTTATATAATTTAATAGTTAATATTAAAAGTAAGCAGCCCATCGATATCCCAGTGTTGGGTACACATCTCCTCATTTATAAACCCGCCACCCTGCTCCACTGGAGGTAGGCACTAGGCAGGCTACAGAGACCTTGGATCTCGTGAAAAAACATCCAGTAGTGGTAGCCCGTCAGTTCTCACTGCGTGTTAACGCTTTCATGAGTTTCTTAAATAGAAAGAATATTAATTTAATAACCAAAAAAAGGCCCGATCTTGGGGCGCCTGGCTTCAGCGGCTACCAGCGACCCTATTCATATCGTCGGTCCACCTTGTGGGGGGTCTTCCTACACTGCGTCGTCCAGTGCGGGGTCGCCATTCCAGCCAATTAAATTCAAGACATAGATTCACATGTGGTGCCAACCAATTATATTCAAGGCAAAGTTGGACCCGTGGTACCAACGAATTATATTCCTTTCATCAATAAACACATGGTACCAGCCAATTTCATTAAAAACGTAGATTGACATGTGGTGCCAACCAATTACAATCAAGACAAAGTTGGACACGTGGTACCAACCAAATCAATCCAAGACATAGATAGTCATGTTGTACCAACCAATTAAATTCAAGACATAGATTGACATGTGGTGCCAACCAATTATATTCAAGACAACAACGTTGGACATCTGGTACCAGCCAATTATATTCTATCCATCGATGGACACGTGGTACCAACCAATTAAATTCAAGACATAAGACCGACACGTGGTACCAACAAATTATATTCGAGACAAAGTTGGACACGTGGTACCAACCAATTAAATTCAAGACATAAGACCGACATGTGGTGCCAACCAATTATATTCAAGACAAAGTTGGATACCTGGTACCAACCAATTATATTCCTTTTCTTTCCTTTACTTCCAATTACTACCAACCAATGGTATTTAAGACATAGATTGACATATGGTACCAACCAAATCAATCTAAGACATAGATAGTCATGTGGTACCAACCAATTATCCAAGACATAGATAGTCATGTGGTACCAGCCAATTATCCAAGACATAGATAGTCATGTGATACCAACCAATTATATTCAAGACATAGATTGATATGCGGTACCAACCAATTACATTCAAGATAAAGTTGGACACGTGATACCAACCAATTAAATCCAAGACATAGATTGACATGTGGTGCCAACCAATTATATTCAAGACAACGTTGGACACCTGGTACCAACCAATTATATTACTTTCATCTATAAACACATGGTACCAATCAATTATATTGAAGACATAGATGGTCATGTGGTATCAAACAATTAAACTCGAGACAGATGGACATGTGGTACCAACAAATTAAATCCAAGACATAGATAGTCATGTGGTACCAAACAATTAAACTCAAGACAGATGGACATGTGGTACCAACCAATTAAATTCAAGACATAGATTGACATGTGGTACCAACCAATTAAATTCAAGACATAGATTGACATGTGGTACCAACCAATTATTTTCCAAGACAAAGTTGGACAAATGGGACATTATGTTCAAGACAAATACAATAGTGATAAATACATAAAAGTAAAAAAATAATAAATACAAAAACATATTCTAACGTGAATATGTCGACTCAGTGTGCCTTCCAATATGAAAAATTCATATCATTTCTTGAGATTCTCAATCTCTATTTCTATTTTGAGGCAGATTATATCATTCAAGTGCCCTTAAATGTGAGTGGAAGGCAACTTCCTGCTCATATGCGTGAGCTTGCTCTGAGGTGATTTTTGTCATGTAAACCAATGTCTTCTGATGAAGTCAAAAATCTAATCAAGATTTTAGATTGTAGTATTTCCATTACAGATTTCATGAAATTCTAATGTCAATTCAATCTTCATGTAGTTTATCCCACTTTAAGTGCTTTCAAACGTGTGTAGAAAACAGTATAGTTACTATTTGTGTTCACACATGAATTTCATTATTGAGATTCTTAGTTTCAATCTGCTGGTTTATGTTTCGCAGCTATGTGCCTTTTAAGTGCCCTTAAACGGGAATAGGAGGCGGCACACTGCTCACAGGCGTGAGTTTGCGCTGGGGCGTGAGTTATCATGTGCTCTTGTAAACTCACTTTGTAACCAAATTTCTTATTGCAGATTTTACACTGGAATGATAAAAAGTAAAATTATATAACACCTATATAGTGTAACCTTAATATAAAGATCCACAATATATGTCTAGATATAAATATAACTATAGAACTACCCGTATTTAAGCACCTTCTATATTTGTGAAGCAATGACTTGCAAGTTACCAGTGTCCTGAACATTTTGATCAGGCTTGAAGGACCAAAATTTACAGGACACAGGTAACTTGGGGCTTAAATAACCTTATAACTAAATAAAAGAACAAAGATTGCACATTTACACTACACAAGGATTCCTACACACTCTTATCAAATTTAAGAGCAATTGTACATTTTGCATGTTGTTGCTTCACACCTTTATGTATATAACATAAATTAATGAAAACCCTCTTTATAACAAATTCTTAATCTGTCATTTACTGTTATTGGCCTCTATTTCTTTTTTATTTATATCTTTAACCATTTCCCGAGAGCATAAAACAGAAGTTTTGAAAATATTTTTTTATTGTCCCGTCCCCCCCCCCCCCCCCCCCCCCNCCCCCCCCGTTCCTATTAGGTGTTATAAAGCCTGTAGCCTTCCTTGCTAAATGGGCTATGTAAAAGTATAAGAATTTCCCATTTCTACATATCATGGGCATGTGGGTTCTATCCTTTGATAGACTGATTATCTGTAACTCTGTCGAGTCTATTTATGGCATTTAGCTCAAAACAAATGGCATGAATTTCAAATTGCTAACAATTAATAAAATATTTTTTTGTTTGAATGAATAAATTTGACATTCCAATTTTTTTTTTATATGTAACGAAGCATGTCGGATCGCTAGTAAAATTATATAATAAATTAACTGGCAGCATAAAAGCATTTAATTTATCTAAATTCAAAACAATTCAATATTAATCAAAATTAATGAATCAATGTTTCTGTAACGACAGAGACTTCACGATGAATAAATAGAATTACAGTTACAATGTATGACCGTGTTTGGCAAATGAAGTGCATTTAAAAAAAACTCTTCAAGATTACAAATATCAGTATATTTACCTCATGCATCTTAATCCCAAGGTGTCGTTGCTGATGTGCTCTCAAATTGGAGCTGGATATGCATCTCTGAGGACAGATACTGCATCTGTATGGCCTTTCACCTGTGTGCTTTCTGAAAGAAAGAATATATATAATGACAATGTAATAGCAAAAAGATGTATATGGTAAGCAGCAGCTTAATAACATCTCACTGTTTGCTACAAATCTCCTTGCTCATAGAAGAGGGGATTTTAAGGGTATAGACCCACCAATCTGCTCCACTGTGGGTTGATATGTTATATCTGAAGACTGGGCAGGTTGCTAGTTATATAATCAAATCTTTATATATAAAATATTACTTATGTATAAAGAAATAAATGGCTAAACATATTTTTCATTTATATTCCTTATATTTTAAGTTTAACTTAATTTTTTGTTGTGGCTACCTTAAAAGTTTGCACAGTTCACAGACTTCTAGATATACGTTTTTATATTATAAGCACACTAAGCATAGTAACTACTGGTGATATTATTAAATAAATAAATTATCGCTCAGAAGTCTCACAAAATGTTTTCCATAAGTAACATTTAACCACTAATGTAGAATACGTTCATTTCTACCTGCTCTGTATGATGACATGAAAAGACCACATAAAAACAACACTGAAAGAAATCAACCTTTTGTTCAGAAACAAACTCTGGCTTCTCGGCAGGCAATCTGCTCTTTGGCTGCCAAATGAGGTAATAGCATACTGCGTGTTCAACAGCAAGCATTATAGGGGCCTAAGGCATTCCAAAACGTTCTTGGATGTAGGCTTCACAAAAGGCTTCAAAAACTTAAGTAGGAGACAGGTAAGGTATGCAGTGGCAATTGCAACGGGCCACTAAAGTACAAAGAGTATGTTAAAAACCATGGGCAGTGCGGAAGACTCTACTTGCACAGCCTGCAATGAGGAAGAGTTAATAATGCACCTACTGTGTGAATGCAATTGTTTAGCTAAAATACGAATGAGTCTGCTGGGAGTAGTCTATGTGCAACCAGATGGCTTTAACAGCTTCAACCTAAAGCCTACTCTCAGACTTTTGGAATGGGTCTTTGAGTACATTTAGGGGAGACTAAAGGATCCACAAGGGTAGAAGTGCATCCACTGCTTCAGTAGGCCCCACCACAAAATAATAACAGCAAGCACAATTAATATCTCCAGAGATTTCCTGGCTCTGATACCACGAGGTACCTACCATCTCTGGGCATTACACAGCTAAATACAAAGAACAGGATGCTCTTATATCAAGACAACATTAAAAGATTGTAGTCAGCAGGTGTGCTGAGAGTTAGAATGAAGAGTAAGAAAGGACAGTTAAAGAGGTAAGAAACTGAGGAGTTTTAGAGATGAACAACTGAAGAGAAATAGTGATGAGAAACTGTGGAGTTTCAAAGAAGAGTATCTGATGAGTAGTTTGAGCAATGGGCAACTGAGAAGAGTTAAGAACTATGAGAAACTAAGGACAATTAATGAGATGAGACACTGAAGAGTTTCAGAGATGAGAAACTCTGGAGAGATAGAGTGATGAGAATGAGAAACTAAGGAGTTCGAGCAATGAGAAACTAAGGAGTTTGAGAGATGAGAAACTGAAGAGTTTCAGAGATGAGTAACTGAGGTGAGATAGAGTGATGAGAAACTAAGCAGAGTTTGAGCAATGGAAATTTGAGGAGAGTTAGAAGTTGGGATTGGGCACAGAAAGGGCTCTTGTCCCTACTGTGCCCAATCTCAAATTTCACACAACACACCTGATTATACTCAAGCGAACTAGCAGTTGTACAGAAAGAAAATATAAAAGTATATATAAAGAATTATTACCTAATATGAACAGTGAGTGAGGAACGTTGTGTTGTACGGAACCCACAATGAGGGCATTCATGCTGCTTTTCCCCTGTATGTGTCAGCTTATGCTTGTACAAATAGTCCTTCCTTGTGAATACACGGCCACAACTCTAAAACCACAAAAAGAAACCATTAATTCGGCCTCCTTGGATTTTATGTGAGAGTAGCTTCACTAGCAGAGGTCCTGATTCTCTTTAGAAAATTGTATACTACATATAAAATTATGCTGTGTAGAAAACCCTAAGAAATAAATAAACTCTTAAGAGGTAAGCATACTTTCATTTTTGATTATAATGTCATATACCATCAAATGAGATTAGACGAGTTTGTATAACAGGTGAATCTTTGCACACATGAATAATGGTTAAATTATTATTTGATATCATTAAATAAAATATAATAAAATAATTCGAAATAAAAGTTCCCACAGGCATGCTTACTCATAGGAGGGTTTTAGAATACAGATCTTTACTGTTCCACTGTGGGTACAAGTGTACTCTCTAATCATCACTTTCATAGTGGTATATAATGATAATCCCAAAATAATCAGAAAGAGATCAGGTGCAGGACCAACAGCTTAACATGCTCAACGAGGCACAGGGGTGGAGCACACAGCCAACAAAACAACTTCAGGCAAATATTGAAAAAAAACCTTAATAGACTAAATTCACACAGCCCAGGACTCGAACCTAGGACTTCAAGTCTGTAACCGAACAAGCTGACCTCTAGATCAATATAATACAACAATTAATAAAGACACATTGAAGTAATAGTCATAATTGAAAAATAATCTTACTTCACAAACATAATTTTTCATTTCAGCTTTATTTTCACACACATGATCTTTCAGTAACTGTTTAGTCCTATACAACATGTCACATTTCTTGCACTTGAATATCTCTTCAGGCAATTGGACTTTAACATTTTTCCTGTGATCCCTCATGTGGGCTTCATACATACCTCTTCTTGGCAAGTATCTATCACATATATTGCATTTATAGCCATCTTTGAGACCCTTACAGAAATTATTCTCATGTCCAAGACGAGTTTTGCGGTTTTTGAACAGCTTATCGCAGCCGAAACATTTAAATTCACCTCCACTTTCAATACCATGGCATTTTGAATTGTGCGAAGTGAATTTGTCTGTATTTCCGAAGTCTATTCTGCATATATTACAGTATGTTGGTGTACGTTTAGGTTTGTATTTCCATTTTACTTTGCGCTCAATTCTCACACTGGATTCACTGTCCGAATCGTTTAAACATAAATTAAAGCTACCTTTTGTATCACCTGATTCATCAATGATTTCCAAAGTAGTTTGAACATTTTCTGGACTTTCTTCAGGGTTATTGAGTATTTCAATTAATTTCCTTTCAGATTCCTGGCAAAGTTTCTTGAAATCATGGAATTCTAACAGTTTATTAGAACAATCTTGACAGAGTCTGTTTGGGTGAAGGCATTGCGATATATCAATGTCCAAACATTCCTTTATTTTTTCCATTAAATGGTTTTCTATACCGTCTGTAGTTATTATGAGTAATCGATTAAATGCCTCCATTTTCCAACAAAATCGGCACACGTCCTCCCGTTGAAAATACTGGTAATTATGCACGTGTGGATTTAAATTCATTGGTACAAAGCCTAATAGCTAATAGCTTATGGCATGTGAAACAAAACGAGAGCGATAAACAATATCGCGTTATCTACAGTTAAAGTTAAATTATCCTTTCTAACGACAGATATTTAAATTAAAATGGTATAATGATTTTTCACTGCGGTTCGGCGTATAAAATAAATCTAAAATAAGTCTTTAAAGGCGCCATTTTGATTTTCTTAGAGATAATACCATAGACCTTTGCTAACAGAAAAGGTAAAGGTTTTATATCATACAGCTTTCTTTGATTTAAAAACTTTTTTAATAAAGCTTCGCTTAGTTTTTTTTAATAAAAAGAAGCTGTTAAAAAATTAAACTATTTTTGTAGCCTTTCAAGTCTATAGCCATTTATTCAATTCATCAATATTACCATGGGAATAAAAATCATAGATATACACATTAATTTGATGTTCCTTTCAATTTAAATTACATGTATACTAGCTGACCGAGCAACGTTGTTTTGCCAAATAATTACTATAATCGCTATTGAAAAATAGGGGTTGGTGATGGAAAGATGAAGATTAAGGACTTTATGTATTTTTGAGTGCTGTATCACATACAACACCCAAAATTACATATAGAATAGAAAATAAAAACAATAAATTTCTCACTTCACTTCTACACTAATATTATAAAGAGAAAACATTTGTTCTTGTATGTATGTTAATAACGTTTTCACAAAGATACTGAAACAATTTATTAAAAATTTCACCAATAGAAAGCTGCACTTCCACTGAGCGACATAGGCTTTATTATTTTTCCAAAAAAATAATAGAGATCCCTAATAAAAATGCTTAATACAACCCGAGATGTGAAAAAATTGCTCACAAAATCTGCCAGCGCATGCGCTGCGGAAACTATTGAAGATGAATAAAAAAATGTTATACAATATTAAAGAAAGTATTAATATCTACAAAAAGTCCGTGACACCATATGTCCCAACTACTGTAGTTATGCCACAATACAACAACGACAATAATCAAACCACATCATTCATACCTAATCCTTATCACCTGTTTCCACTGCCACGAGATCGGTATTTAAGTGAAACCGCGGGCAGTGCTAGTCAATTATAAAAACAATAACATAAAAAAATGTGTATGTACTTAGTACGTGCGTTAGAAGGAATACTTGACGTAACAAGATAAAAATCTTTTCAAAAGGATATAATATTGAAAATAGTTAACTTGAGGGTGTCGGTGTCGGCGTTCACCATAAAAATTTATTCTCATCATTTTTCCCTAACGCGCCAAAAGTATAGCTTCATAAAAAGTAAATAAATATCCATAGCTATTAGTTTAAGCCTAACAGGGAAAATGGAGAATACTTGCTTCGCTACCAAAGGACTTGGATACAATTTGCGGACAGGAAAATGCTTTATCTAATTTCTTACACCCAGTTTTTGAAGTTTAACTTCTTTAGGCGTAGGAGGGTAAATTTTTTACGGATAAAACACGTTATTAAACGTTACGAAAATGAGCAACGTTTTTTTATGCAACTTCGTTTTAAGGTTACAAAACAAATAAGATGTGACATTTTAATTTGCCACTCGTCATTTGAGATTTCAATAAATTACTTGTATTAATTTTCGACATTTTAATTACAATTAAATTCTTAGTCTTTCACCCCTCCCCCCCCCCCTTCCAAGTCTAGGGAATCTAAAGTTTTAGATTTGTATAATGTAAACAAGACTTAAAAATTAGTTTGCCAAAGAAGTTTCACTTCTGACATTTCTGATTCTGACACTTCGTTTCAGTTTCACATATATATAGTTCCACATCGTCGTCGTCGTCGCTTCAACCGATGGACGTCCACTGCTGGACATAGGTCTCACGTAATGACCGCCACAAGGCCCGATCTTGCGCCGCCTGGCTCCAACGGCTACCGGCAACCCTCTATATCATCGGTCCACCTTGTGGGGGGTCTGCCTACACTGCGCCGTCCGGTGCGGGGTCGCCACTCCAGCACTTTTGGTCCCCAACGTCCATCGGTCCTTCGGACTATGTGCAATCAGTCTAGACTATCAGCTGATGTGTTGTAGTCAGTTGTCCTTGCGAGTGTGTCCTCCATTGAAGACACTCATCTTCTTACAATCTACACCCTCTCCTATAGTCTCAGGATGTCATGCCTTTTGAGAAGCCTGGGATAGTTCCACATGGTTCATTTTAAATTACAGACACCCCATTTTATTTTGTATCAATTAAAAATTTCAACATGATACATATAGTGTATGATTAGAGGAATTGAATAAAATTAAGAAAAAATATACAGATTTTATTAAATGCAGGAAAACATAACCCGTAATTTCAAGACAGTTTATTTTTAAAAAATATTTTCAATCGCTTACAACTAAAACTTAAGCATAAAATAAAACCTACGACAGGTTTAAACATTGTCTTGCTGTAAAAGTTAATAAAAATTAATTTAATTGGTTGTAGTTTTAAAAACAGAACCATACTTGTGAAATTAGATTTTAAAATTGATCAAACTGAACATTAAAAGCCATAAAATTTAATTTACAAACGTTTATGAATTTTAAAAACAAAATCGAACCTAAAATTACATTTCAAAATACATAAAGTTGAATATTGAAAGTCAGAAAATCCGAATGTATTTTGAAATCAATAAAACTGAATGTTAAGGTCAAATTTTATGTATTTGAAATCAAATTTTATAGAGGTAATTTCAAAAATACATAAAATAGAATATTATGGATTTTTATATTCAATTTTAAAATCTAATTTTATGAATTTTGAAATCAAATTTTATAGCTTAGGTTTTTATTATCCATTAAATTGCATTTTAAAATTAGACTTTAATTTTAAAACCCAAAAGTTTAAGCTATTTAAATATATACAGGATTTTAAAATACAATATTATACCTTCGTAATAACTATTTCAAGCTTTCTTTATCTCCCTATAATAACATGATAACTCTGAAAAATCTCATTTTGACTTCTAAAAAGCTCTTTTGAATAGTCAGTAGTCTGTCTGTTGGTAATACATCTATCACCAACTTCACACTTGATGGTCATCAAGCCTATATGGACATATGGACTTCAGGTATAGGGTAGTGCCAGCAACTCCAATATCAGCATCATACAGCTCTATATCTGAAGCTCCTTGGTTCGTTAAAAATGAACACAGTGAAAGAAGAAATGAGATTATACTCTAAAAACTATAAGCAAAGATTGGAAGTGCATCTGAACCGCTTAGCAATACTGCTAATAATACAGGACTATCCCAGGCTCCTCAAAAGGCATGACATCCTGAGACTACAGGAGAGGGTGTAGATTGTAAGAAGAGGAGTGTCTTCAATGGAGGACACACTCACAAGGACAACTGACTACAACACATCAGCTGATAGTCTAGACTGATTGCAGATAATTAATAGAAGAAAAAAAATCTATCACCGGTTTGGAAAGTTAATTCTGCTGAGAAGAAACTGGTAAGGAACTAAATGGTTACTCCTTTTAATATAGTTTTTATATGTTACAATGTGTTCAGCTTTCACAGGCAACTGGAATGAAGTCCAAACATCTTTGTCGGTTAAATAATCCTTTGTAATAGGATGTTATTAAGATATTTCTAACAACTATTTGGAGGCAAACCCACAAGTGATTCTGGTATTTCATCAAAAATGTGTATGTTGAATCCGACAAATTTCTGAACTGTCCTTCACTCTAAAATATACAAGTTTGTTTTTATTTATTGTATTAAAATTGTGTGTTATATTCTTTTTGCTGTATAAATTAATATTATTATGAATATATAAAAATGTTATTCAATATACAAATCAAAATACATGGTGCGATTTTATTTTTCTGGAATATATTGCAAAAATTGAGAATAATAATATTTATGTATTTTTAAAGAAACGTTTAGGTAGTTAAAACATTATTGAAGTAAAAAATTGTATTCTTTAAAGATGAATGCATTAAATGAAATGTTTTAGATAGTAATTAGTTATTTAAAGAAACATAGGCTTTTTTCACATCTGAATGTAATGCAAGATTAAATTAAGAGTTGGGTTCATCAACCCGTGGCCTGTGGGTCAATGCAACCCGTAGGCCACTGTGGCGAGCTCCAAATGTGAGAACAAGTGGCAAGCTGTGAATTAGAACAATAGTTTTAAAGTAATTTTTTAAAATTGTCAATTTTATCATTCCAATTTCTTTAAAGAAATATTATATAAAACATGATTTTTACTAAAAACTAAAGCAAACCTGTGATTGAGGAGTGTTAATATTTACCTGTTATTCAAGACCTTGGTAAACACCAATTGCATCAATTTAAAATCAATTATTAAGAACAAAACAAGAGGCTATAAGATTTGATTTCAAAATTCATAACATGAATATTAAAATCCATAAAATTGTATTTCAAATATCCAATGAAATATTTCAGATTTGAATATATTGTTATGCAAGACCTGGGTAAATATCAATTTTAGCAATTTATAATCTTAAAATCAATTATTTTTAAAATTACTAGATTTCATTTGAAATTTCAAGTAATAATTTTTTATTGATATACTAATGTAATTGCAAAAATTTGTAAAATATTCTCGTTAGGTATAAACGTTTTTATTAATTACCTATAAACAATAGTGTTGAGTTTCCTGTCCTGTTTATCATGGAAAGATAATCTTACACTAAAGATTTCTTATATAAAATATTATTTACACAATTCCATAGAAATTAACTCTCATTCTTCTTCTTTTTCTTGGTGTTTATCCTTCTTTTTCTTCTTCTTCTTTTCTTTGCGCGCTGAGTCATCTGCCGTATCAGCAGCTTCAGCTACAGGCTCAGCCTCAGCTGCTGTTTCCACCTCAGCACTCTGTTCTGCATCACGTTTCTTTTTCTTCTTCTTCTTTTCAGACTTAACTTCTACAGAGTCATTAGGATCTTCTGCATTTGCTGTGCTCGCTGTCCTCTTCCTACTAGCTTCTTCTGTCTGATTGTTACCATTTTCTGGCACCTTTTTCTTATAGTCTACATAACTGTTGAGCCACTCGGACGGAGTGTTCTCATTCGGTTTACCATATTTATCCAGTTTCCCTTGCTGGATTAACATTTTCTTCTGCGATGCTTTAGGTCCTAAGCCCCATTTTCTAGGGTAGGTATCCCTCTCCATTATAACTCTTTTCAATTTAGCAGCCACACCATGATCGCAGGAAGCCATCGTTGATGTTGTCATAAGTGCTACAGCTAGTGCAACTGCCTCACCTTTTGCTGTCACAATAACTATTTCTTGGTCAACTTCAATACCATCTTCGTATCTTAGTATACCAGGTAAGAGGACCTTAGCACCATAGCACACAGCATTAACCGCACTGTCTTTAATAAAAATTCTTTTATGAGCTATCAATAAACCTTCCAGAGGCTTGATTACACGACGTAGATATGTCTCATCTTTGTGGTTTTCATATGCCCATTGTGCGTCCAATATGTCATGCATGCTCACCATACCTTCCTTCTCGCCCTGGATACCAGATCTAACACGACGAAGCTCAATCATCTGCCCACCGACACCTAGCATAAGACCCAAATGTACACACATAGTACGTATATAAGAACCAGCTTCGCAGCTGACCCAGAATATTCCAATATTACGTTCGTGATCATAATCTAGCAGTTTACTATCATACACTGTACGTACTCTAAGCTGCCTTTTAACCGCTGATATTAAGGGAGGCCTTTGGAACAACGCACCTCGTAATTTTTCCAATCCTTGAGTAACTTTTTGTAGGTTTTCCACAGCTGAATGTAAGTTAAATATGGCAACATACTCCTTACCGGCGTTCTGTTGAGACTTTACCAATCTGGTAGCTCTGTCTATACAGACGATTAAGCATCCGGTTACCTTAGGGTCAAGAGTACCTGAATGCCCTGTCTTCTCCACTTTTAATATCCTTTTAATCCAAGATACTACTTCGTGGGAGCTTGGGTTACTTGGTTTGTCAACGTTGATAAAACCGGATTTAACATATTCTGTAATGGAACGTTTTAAAGGTGAACTTCCGAATGGCAATGGGGTATAATGGTTTGTTCGCACGTTGAGACGATCGAAGTTCTTCAATAACAGAGGCCAGTAAGCTGTATCTAGTTTAGATATACTCTCTGAAGGTTCAATTTTAAATTCCCTCAGCTTTTGGAAAGCGCCCAGAGTCACGCCTTCCTTGTTTTTCTTTTTTTTCTTCTCGGAGAACACCTCGGTCCCTGATGGTATTACTTCGGTCATTTTTACTTTTTGTTTTTAATTGTCTTTAAACAACACTAAAGGTAATACACAAACAGTCTGCACATAAGTTGATCAATAATGATTCATTTATAATTTTAAACGTAATAACTAGATTGTTTTTAAGCAACACGTGTGAAACTAGAGGTTATTTTGGCTTTCGGCTTCATGCATCGTGAAAACTGACAACCTCGCGGTAAGCGTGTGTTGTATGTTAATTTGATAAGTTGGTCACACTGTGTATATATACTTTGTAGCCATAGATTAAAAATCATAAATGATCAAAGGTAAGTTGTAATTATATAAAAATATTAAATTTAATAGTTTATACTATATATTGAATTGCAACCGTTATTATATGATTCGTATGATTAAATAATAAGATACGTAATTTTAATCTGTTTAGAATTTGCATCTACATAATTCTGGGAAATACATCGAGGCAAAGCGTGCTACATAGGATAAAAAAAGCCATCAGTCACCCCAACCCTCTCATTAGAAATGCCGACTCTTATGAGATTAGGCTAAACATCCTGCCTAGGAAGAGGCGGTCCAAACACGTCTTTGACGACCCCGACGACCAGATTAAAATTGACAACACCCCACGCACTATCACACATACACAGCGTCTTCGCGAGTCAAAGACGAGGTCCCCGCTATCTGACGAACCCGGGCGCGGCCCCCAGTCGTGGAGCCATAAACGTCAAGACTAAGCACCTGTCCGATTGTCCTTTTCAGCAGCAGTAAACGTTGCTCTAAGCCTAGGTCCGAGCCTCGCAGGAGGCGCCCTTAGGGCAACGTTTCCCCCACGACGCAGCAGGGCCCTTCTACGGGCGCACCCCTCAACTAAGCTTCTGCGCTCGCCACCCCTCTCGTTTATGAGTCAAAGCCAGTACGGCTAACAGCAACTACACACTTCGAAGAAAAAGGATAAAAATATTAGATCTTGATTCTATGCAAAATGATACAAACTAAAACTTACAAATTAATGATTTTAAAAGAATGACTATTCAGGTTTTCCTCATTAGAATTAGCTCTGCGCTAGGAGATTCATTACCAACTTACAAACTATTGATGAAAACTTTTTAAAATTGTTTACGAGATATTACATGTCAGAAACAAAAAAAACCACAAATTTGTGTTAAATACATATTCTTATTTTATTATAATGGTCTTATTGTTACTAGCTAGAAAATTCTCTGTGAGCGAAGAAACTAAATTACAATCAAATGACCGATATTTTCATTTACTGATTATTTTAATAAAAATGACTTTACAAATCTTAATACATATGATATTATTGAGTATATTTTTGCAATTACTATGTATAATAATAATAAATGTTGCAATATTCACTGTTAATGTATTGTCATCAGAAATCTTTGCCTACGTCAATAAAAGATTAAATAAAAAACAATTAACGTCAAATGTGTTGTCAAATAAGTTTTGAAAACCCAAGTCCGGCGTGTTGTTTTAGATTATGTTATAAGTTATAACTATATAAACTGTTAAAAGAAACTTCGTAATATTATTAAACTAAGTAACAATGGCGGGTGTATTATTTGAGGATATATTTAACGTTAAAGATATGGACCCGGAGGGTAAGAAATTCGATCGAGTCAGTCGACTTCACTGTGAATCTGAATCGTTTAAAATGGACCTTATATTGGATATAAACTCATGGATCTACCCCATGGAGTTAGGGGACAAGTTTCGTTTAGTTCTAGCGACGACTTTAAGGGAGAACGGATACCCGGATGGTGGTGAATGGAACCCTTTAGAGACAGAAGGCAATAGAGCAGACAGCTTCGAATATGTTATGTATGGGAAAGTTTACAGGTTAGTATTGAAAAAAAAATTCTAATTACTGCAACAATAGGTTCTTATTCTATATGCAGGTGAAGGTGCTGACCTAGTAAGTTACTAGCGTTAATACTAGTGTATATAACTCCCATAACAGTTAAATCACTTCTAAGAAGACAGTAGACAAAGAATTAGTTAATTTATTAGTAATTAATTTATTATTTAAGAATTTAGAGTTATATAAAGAGATAATCATAATAACCTTTTTAACTATAAATTTTACTGTGTCTCAAAGTGGTTAAATGACTTTTGACTGGTTATGAGTATTGAGTGTTATGTTTTTCTCAAATTTTTGGTAATAGAGTTATGTCACAGCTTTTTTTTTTACATTTATTAAAAGTTAATGGATAATTATTAAATTCATTGTACATCTGCATCTAATATCTACCAAATTGGTAGTTATTATATATAATTATATTGAGGTCTATATAATAAGAATATTAAATATAGACACATACACATTTTTGGATCCCTTTATAAATATCTACGTTAATACAAATTCATCTCTCATTATTTGTTTTTATGTACTTGTATCAGTGATCGAAATTCGACAATAATTAGTTTAAATGATAAATTTTAATTTTATTAAGGTTCTATTGTCAAAGACTATACTTTTATGAACACAGATTTTGCAAAACCATTTTGATTGCCTATTTTTTTCATAATATTCGATGAAATTTAAATAATCAAAACCAAAAAATAGTTTTAAAATTATTTTGTTATATAAACAAAAAGCATTTGATTAAATATTTAAGAAATGATACAAAACTTCTCTGTAAAAAATGTTTTATATAAAAACTCTTTTATCTATATATTAATCTATTCTCAATTTCACCACAGATTATTAATAAACAAAAGAGTGTAATATGTGTCAAATTTTATTGATTTAATACTCCTTCTATGTAAACATGTATATGTGAGAAATTTCTTTGGAAAATCAAGTTGTCTGTCTGTTCAGAAGAAACCGGCAAGAAGCTCAACGGTTACTCTTTTAAATATATTTTTATAGCATACAATGTGTAATGTTTAGTTGGAATCAAATCGCAAACATTTCTGTCGCTTAAATAATCTTCAACATTATAATATGCATTTTGTTAAAGGATGTTTTTGACATATTTATATATCTTTAAATTAAACAAAAAACCAAAATCGAATGCTTTATCTTTTTGACAATGTG
The DNA here is from genome assembly GCA_015832385.1 of Elymnias hypermnestra. Lineage (NCBI taxonomy): Eukaryota > Metazoa > Arthropoda > Insecta > Lepidoptera > Nymphalidae > Elymnias > Elymnias hypermnestra. The sequence continues at coordinate 52,300 of JACTOM010000085.1, forward strand.
TTTGCTCTACCCGACAAATGATTTCTGAACCTTTTGCATTCTATAATATTGTGTATTTCATTATTTTTCCTGTAGTCATGAATAATATTATGGATATATAAAATGATATGCATATGTGATGGATACAATAGAATATCTTGTGGATTACCTGGCATCAATATATTTCACAACACATATCAGGTGTAAAAAAAAAGCTCACTGCTCGGTGCACCCTGTTTTGTATAATTTTACTGCATTTTTATTTAATTTTATTATTGTTATGTTCACTTATAATTGACTAGCAGACCGGACAGACTTCGTTCTGTCAATAAGATTTTCGAATGTGGCAGCTTTCAGTTTTACAAATACTAAACAAAACACAATCGATTAAATGACACACAGAATCTTTTTTGTTTTGAAACAATATAATTCATGTCACAACCTTGTGGATGCGTGGGAGTGCGTCGGTGAATGCGTGGGTGGATGCGTGAGTGAATGTGTGGGAGTGCGTGGGTGAATGCGTGGGAGGGTGTGTGGAAACGTGTTTATAAGTATTGAAGTGACGTTAGACATTTTGCCGGTCTTTGTGCGCTTCGTAGCAGAAACAAATGACTGTCCACATATTTGAAAAAAAAATGGTAAAGGATTGATAGAATTCAAAAAATGAAAAGCCTAAAACCTTCTACAATTAATTCCGCGTCGATTGGTCATGGTCTCATGCCGATTGGTCCAGTAGTTTTCATGTTCATCGATAACAAAGAAAAAAAAAAAGAGTTGCTTTTATATATATAGATATATGTATAAGTTAATGTGTCCTAGTTTTTTGTATTATGAATGCTATGTACGTATATTGTTAGTGTCCTTATATAAATAAATATTCAATGTATATAATTGTAGGATAGATGGTGATGAGGTTGCCATGGAGCCAGCGTCAAGATTATCAGCATACGTGTCCTTTGGCGGGCTCCTAATGCGTCTGCAGGGTGACGCAAACAATTTACACGGTTTCGAAGTTGATCAGCATATGTATTTGTTAATGAAAAAGTTGGCTTTCTAATTTTATATGTGTTTTATTGCCTTTAACTTCTCAATAATGATCTTGTCTTATTTAAGTGAAACTCCTTTAGAATCGAGATCTGAAACCGGATGCAACAGAACACTTACTTCACAAAGTGGATTTATTCGTTGTTGTTTATAAGATCACGGGTAGTTAACTAGCGGTCCGCAGGCCACAGGTTGCCGACCCCTGGCTTAATGTCCACTTACATCAGAGTGCGTTTAGTCTGTGTCATTTATTAGATCCGGGGTAGCCAACTAGCGGTCCGCGGGCCGCAGTTTGACGACCCCTGGGTTACAGTACACTTCACAAAGTGGATTTATTCGGGGGGTTGTTTATAAGGTCAGGGATAGCTAACTAGCGATCCGCAGGCCACAGGTTGCCGATCCCTGGCTTAATGACAACTTACATCAGAGTGGATTTAAGCTGATCCCTCTCTGATCGTGTCGGATTCCCGTCACATTGTACTATGCGTGTGAAGAATAGAGAGTGCACTAGTGTACTATGCCTGCGCCAATCCGCAGTGGAGCATCATGGTGGGTCTATGCTCCTCTGAACCCCTTTCTCAATGATTGAAAAGGCCTGTACCAGTCGTGGGACGTTAATGGGCTGCTACTTATATTTTGTCTGCCATTTTGAAATAGGCGCTATATTTAGCTTATTACACACAAGATAGATTACGTTTTTTCTTGTTTATCGTAGCGAAATAGATGGCGCGATTTCTTGCTCATCATATTGAAATGGATGGCGCTATATTTGTTTACCATTTTGAAAGAGATGGCGCTACATTTAACAAATTACATACAAAATAGTTGCCGCTATTTCTTGTTCATCATATTGAAATAGATGGCGCTATATTTAACCAATTACACACAAAATAGATGCCGCTATTTCTTGTTCATCATATAGAAATAGATGGCGCGATTTCTTGTTCATCACATTGAAATAGATGGCGCTATATTTGTTTACCATTTTGAAATAGATGGCGCTATAGTTTGCTTACCATTTTGAAATAGATGGCGCTATAGTTTGCTTACCATTTTGAAATAGATGGCGCTATAGTTTGCTTACCATTTTGAAACAGACGGCGCTATATTTATCTAATTACATACAAAATAGATGCCGCTATTTCTTGTTCATCATATTGAAATAGATGGCGCTATATTTTACTCATCATATACGCTACATGTATTTTGCTGAATTTTTTACTTATCACTATAGGTGTTCCTCTGAATAAATCTAGAAACAAATGTTTCAGCACTGGATTTGGGACAGAACAACGTCTGCTGGTCAATTATCAGTAAAATATATATAAATATCCGTAATAGGAACCCTATCATTACACCTACTATTGATCAAACACTTGTAGGCGTGTTGCCTCAATTATATTGCACCCTGCTGAGATTTATTCATATTTAAATTCAAATACATTGGGTAAAACATTAGAGTGTATTTTTAATGTGTGATGAAGTTTGTTTCCAGTGTGGTCGTCGCTTCAACCGATGGATATCCACTGCTGGACATAGATCTCACGAAATGATGACCACAAGGCCCGATCTTGCGCCACCGGGCTTCAGCGACTACCCTCCTTATATCGTCGGTCNGTCGGTGACTTTGGTTCTGCTACGGATCTCCTCATTTCTGATTTGATTTGACTCCAAGTATAGCCCCCTCCATCGCACGCATGAGTGACTCTAACCTTTCGAATGAGACCCATAGTCAGGTATTGAAACGGTCTTTAATAAAATGTCACCACTTTTAAAATGTAGAAAAGTAGTTATAGTGGCATAACTACAGCAGTTGGACATATGGTATCACAGACATTTTTGTAGATATTAATACGTTCTATAATATTGTACAACATTCTTTTTACAGCTTGGGTTACATTAATGCATTTTTGTTAAGGATCCCCAATTTTTTTTTTTGAGACAGTAATAAAGCGCATGAACAAACACACAAATGTTTCCTCTTTATAATATTAGTTAAGACATCTCTTAAAGGTCAATTAGAGCGCGAATAAATCAATTAACAAAGCATACGTTCAGTTTGAGGGTATTATTTAAAAACAATGCCGTTATAACAACACGCGTGCTCGTTAACGCCACGTGGCAAGAGGGGATCAAATCAATACGTGCATTATTGCTAAATTATATATATCGGGGCAATTACATCAACATTATTTACAAGCATTTTCTTAATGTTAGAATCATCATTTATTGTATCTACCTTCAATTCTATAAGCAAGCTCCCCACTGTTAGACTATATAAATATAAATTTTAACAAAAAAAGAACCGCCTTCAAAACAAGCTTACAAATATATTAATATGCTCTAAAAAGTGAGAAATAATTGCGTATTCTTTTATAGTGTTCTTCGTATTGTTATATTCGGAGTCGGTGTCAGCCAAGGTACCTACATATATAGCTATCATCATCAGTAGCAGAGCAAAGTGCACCAATTTAATATTAGCTGTGTTTTTCAATTGTTTTATTTTTCTTATAGCAAATATACCATTTTTTATTAGATTATTTAAAGATGGTTTTATTGGAAATTTTTGTCAATACATACATACATACATAGCATCACGCCTCATTCCCATAGGGTTAGGCAGAGACAACATCCTTCCACTTGCCACGATCCTTGCATATCTCCTTCGCTTCTTTCATTCTCATTAAACCTTTCATACAAGTTCGTTGGTTTAGAGTACTCTTGACCTGGCCGTTATTTAAAATGTCCTGGATTTGGTCCAGGAACGTTCGCCTCGGTCTTCCCCTTCCAACTTTCGCATTCACTCTTGACTCATAAATCCTTTTTGTCAGTCTCCTTTCATTCATTCTCTCTACATGCCCAAACCATCTAAGCATACCTTTTTCAATTTTAGTCACTACGTCTTCTTTTATACCACAACGTTCTCTTATCACACTATTTCTCACTCTGTCACTCAGTTTTAATCCACTCATGCTTCTCAACGCTCTCATCTCTACCGCATTTATTTTACTTTTGTGATTCTTCTGCCATACCCGACTTTCACTACCATACATAAGTATTGGCACCAACACTCCTGCATGCACAGTCAGTCTAGCCCTTTGAGACACCATCTGGCTATTCATTATATAGCTAGACCTAAAAATTGGGTTTTGTCAAATTTACTAATTTCTTGTATTAGTTGGTGCAAAATATATGCAGTTTATTGTCCTCCAGTTCAATGATAAGTCATTGAAAACTGTTGTTCTACTCTGGAGAGTGTTTCGTTAATTTTATCTGCATTATATTCCTTTTTTTCAATCTTAAATAATACAGATGTATCATCGGACAATGTCAGTGTTCTTCTCCAGGATATGTTGCAAGTCGTTTACATACACAAGAAATAAGAACGGTCCCAGTATTGATCCTTGTGGCACTCCTAGTCTAATTGTAGCTTCTTTAAAAAAGCGTTTACACATACTCTCGTTTTTCGATTTGACAAAGAAATGATCAGGTTTAAAGCTTTATTATTACCCGAGTAATTATCTATACCGTGGAACTATGGGGAGGTCGGTTACTTTTCAATGTTGAATTCATCTGAACTAATTTTATTAAATACTTAAATTAAAGTAACTAACATTGATAAGGATTGATATTGTATCCGTCTGAATAACTTTCCTTTTTTCGTCGAAAATAAAACGGATGTAGTGAGTTATTCTTAAAAGATAGATGTGTGCCACTGTGGAGTTTTTTGTAGATCTATATAAGAGGATTAATCCCACGATACATTGTTTTGTTATATCTCTAAGGGTTTAGGCAGCGTTTTCGATAAAAGCTCCTAGAAGGGTTGCAATAATTATCGTTATATATCAACCACCTTACACAAAGCCTTGAAAATACACACAAATATAAATCACTCTAATCTGTGGTGAAAACCGTATGAAAATCTGTTCAGTAGATTTTGATTTTACCATTAAGATACAGACAGACGCAAAGTAGGACATCAATTGAGATTTATGTCTAATAATTTATATATTTCATCGAGAAACCACCACTTGTTATAAATCTTATAAAACTATATTACAAGTGATACATAAGTATCAGTCCTGTTTCCACTATTAGTACAAAACTCAGTCAAGTTTCCACCAATAATACAAAAATCAGTGAAGCTTCCACTATTTACAAAAGACAGTGAAGCTTCCACTATTTACAAAAGACAGTCACGTTTTCACTATTACTGCAAAAATCAGTCAAGCTTCCACTAATACTTCAAAAATCAATCAAGCTTCCATTATTACTTCAAAAACCAGCCAAGCTTCCACTATTAGTACAAAAGTTAGAAAAGTTTTTTTTTTTAAATTGTCAAGCTTCCACTATTCGTATAAAAATCAGTCAAGCTTTCTCTGTTACTTACTAAGTTCCCTCCATTAGCTCGAAAATCGGTCAGCCTTCCACTTTTCGTACAAAAGTCAAAAACGTTTCTTCAAAAATCAGTCAAGCTTCCATTATTACTTCAAAAATCAGTCACGTTTCCACTATTTGTACAAAAATAATTTAAGCTTCCAGTATTACATCAAAAATCAGTCAAGCTTCCACTTTTAGTACAAAAGACACTCACGCTTCCACCATTCGTACAAAAATCAATCAAGTTTCCTCCATTAACACGAAAATCGGTCAGCCTTCCACTATTAATACAAAAGTTAGAAATGTTTCGTCAAAAATCAGTCAAACTTCCACTATTACTTCAAAAATCAGTCACTTTTCCATTATTTGTACAAAAATCATTTAAGCTTCCAGTATAACATCAAAAATCAGTCAAGCTTCCACTTTTCGTATAAAAATCAGTCAAGCTTTCTCTATTACTTAAAAAATCAGCCAAGCTTCCACTATTACTTAAAAAATCAGCCAAGCTTCCACTATTACTTCAAAAACCAGCCAAGCTTCCACTATTAGTACAAAAATTAGAAACGTTTTTTTTTAAATTGGTCAAGCTTTCACTATTCGTATAAAAATCAGTCAAGCTTTCTCTATTACTTAAAAAATCAGCCAAGCTTCCACTATTAGTACAAAAGTTAGAAACGTTTTTTTTTTAAATTGGTCAAGCTTCCAATATTCGTATAAAAATCAGTCAAGCTTTCTCTATTACTTAAACAATCAGCCAAGCTTCCACTATTACTTCAAAAATCAGTCAAGCTTACACTATTAGTACAAAAGTTAGAAACCTTTCTTTAAAAAATCGGTCAAGCTTCCACTATTCGTATAAAAATCAGTCAAGCTTTCTCTATTACTTAAAAAAATCAGCCAAGCTTCTACTATTATTTCAAAAATCGGCCAAGCTTTCACTATTAGTACAAAAGTCAAAAACGTTTCTTCAAAAATCGGTCAACCTTCGACTATTAGTACAAAAGTCAGTCACGTTTCCACTATTACTCCAAAAATGGGCCAAGCTTCCACAATTAGTTGGAAAATCAATCAAGCTTCCACCATTAGTACGAAAATCAGTAGTTTCCATAATGACAATGCTGTCAACCCTAAGTATCAAAGGGAGGCGACAAATTGGTTAAATTTGTAACAAAATGGCGCTCGCCTAACGAGATGTCGTTAATTGTATACCCTCGTTTATTCCACTTTATTTTAAGGTAAGGGATATACATGTAACTGCGCTATATTTTATCGATTCGAATTAAATAAAATGTAACAGCTGGCTTACAGTTAATGGTAGAAATGAAGTCGGAAAGATCGATAGAAATTATTGGCATCCATAATTCAATTTTTCCAAACTGTGGGCGTTGGTGCAATCTAACCCTTTATTAATAAACTCAGATTATAATGTTCAATCACTTAATGTTACCGATATCAATTTACACAAACTCATTAACAATTATAGCTAGGAATGCGACAGTTTCAATAGTAGACCGCTCTGGCGGCCCGTCACCGGAGAACTACCGAGAGACTTGCGCCGTACTGCCACTATTGACTCTATCCCATGCCGATAGACAGATGGCGCCAGCGCTCCACAGACTACCGCACTCCGTCTTATAATAGTAAAGCCCCAGTTGAAAGTCTACTAAGTCGGGCTATATATATATATATATTTTTAACGTAAAAGTTTTATTTCACTTAGATTTGAATTACTTCCGTTCGCAGTATAAAAATACTCAACAGGCATTGCAAGAATTTTTTAAATCGCTCCAGTAATTGGGTCGCTAAAATTGATATTTTTAAATTCGTTATAATTTTTAAATGGAATGTCCGATTTTAATAATTTAAAAAGTATTTCACAGGTATTGAAACGGTCTTCAATAATAGACCAAGTATTAATGCAGAGGTATGAATAATATGGTTTGATTATTGTAAACACTTTTACTAACTTATTTAACATTAAAAAAGAATTAAATATTAAATATATTTAAGGTTAATGTTTCTATAATATAAATTATAATATAATATTTATTTATATAATATATAACTCTCGATATAAATACATATAAATATTAAACCATATTTTTAATAATATACTCTGTGGCACGTTGACACTTTACAATATATAATCTGTGATCATTTGAAAATTAAGTTCTTTAAGATACAAAAATGCGCCGCCTTCCAAATAATCGAAATTCAAAATGAAAGAGTCAAACAAATTACTCAATAAAAAATATATGCATAAATATAATGACAATTACAAATCACGGTTAAAATATTCATATAAACTTTAATATATTTTTAATGTTGTATATTAAAATGAATAATTTATCTCTCTTATAATACATTTTAAACAATATACTCTGTGGCGCGTTGATAGTTTAATATTTATAATCTGAAATAATTTAAAAATTTAGTTCTTTGCAATAAAAAAAGGGCCGCTTTCAAAATAATTGAAATTCAAAATTAAATATTTCAAAATGACAGAGTCACGAAAAATCTCTTAGTAAAAAAAATATCCTCAAATCACGCCTCATTCCCATAGGGGTAGGCAGAGACAACATCCTTCCACTTGCCACGATCCTTGCATATCTCCTTCGCTTCTTTCATTCTCATTAAACCTTTCATACAAGTTCGTCGGTTTAGAGTACTCTTGACCTGGCCGTTATTTAAAATGTCCTGGATTTGGTCCAGGAACGTTCGCCTTGGTCTTCCCCTTCCAACTTTCGCATTCACTCTTGACTCATAAATCCTTTTTGTCAGTCTCCTTTCATTCATTCTCTCTACATGCCCAAACCATCTAAGCATACCTTTCTCAATTTTAGTCACTACGTCTTCTTTTATACCACAACGTTCTCTTATCACACTATTTCTTACTCTGTCACTCAGTTTTAATCCACTCATGCTTCTCAACGCTCTCATCTCTACCGCATTTATTTTACTTTTGTGATTCTTCTGCCATACCCAACTTTCACTACCATACATAAGTGTTGGCACCAACACTCCAGCATGCACTGCCAGTCTAGCCCTTTGAGACACCATCTGGCTATTCATAAAAGCATGCAGAGCACCATTTACCATATTCCCTGCATTCACTCTCCTTTCGATATCACTTTCACATGTTCCATCTTTTGTAAATTTAGATCCCAAGTATACAAATTCTTTCACCTCTTCCACTTACCCATCTATCAAAATATTGCATTGATAATAATACATTTTTAACAATATGGCACAATTATAGTTTATTACACATAATCCTAAACCTTAATAGATTTTTAAAAGTAAATTAAAACTCTCGATAGAAAAAACATACAAAGCCTTATTAATATATTTATTAATATTTTATCTCCCGGTAAAAAATAAGGCTAATTCTCAATACAATTTTTAACAAAGTACTCTGTGGCACAATGATAGTTTATTATTTATAATCTGTAATAATTTAAAAATTAAGTTCTTTACAATAGAAAAACGCGCCGCCTTCCAAATAATTGGAATTCAAAATCGGTATCACCTTCGTATCTATTGGTTGGAATGCGACCAATCAGCGCTCGCCACTCCGTAGGCGGGAAGAGGCAAACGTCAGATGCAAATGACGTTTTTATTTTTTTTTCACACAAACCAGAGCTCTTTGTTTGGTCTTTTAGAGCCGGAATGGTTATTTTATAAACGTTCTTTATTATGTTGACGTTGGATTATGAATGGATGCGTCGTTTTTACGTTAACGATGTAATATTTTAGCAATCTCGCATAGCGCTCACTGAATTATATTAAGTAAATGAATATTATGATACTGTTAGTGTCTTTACGTAATAATCTACTGACTGACTTCAAATTTTCAAATTCAATATAATTCAAATTTTTAATGGGTATTTGTATTTTATTTTAAAGCCAATTACATACGACAAATCCGACGGTAACTCGTTAATATTCGTTATAGCAAATTAACAGTTGTCAAGGCAGCGCCTGTTAGCGTAAGTCTCGAATCCTCAGTCGGATTTATCCGGGACACCAGGATGAATGTGAAAGTATAACCTCTGGTGCTTGATTCATGGATGAGGAGGGTTTCGCGGGGTTCTAGTGGGTATTGCGAGGTTTTCTTGTGGAGGTGAGTGCATAAAAGCATTTCCCAGCGAAATAAGAAAAAGTTAACAATCGTTAAAACGTATTGGAGGGGTCATTGATAGGAACGTTATAGAGATAATTAAAGGGGATTACGAAAAATTAGTTAAATCGAGGAAGTCGATGGTTTCTCTGGCGTATTGGTGCGAGTGGTGTTCACATCGATAGGAGAGGTTTTGAGTTCGAGTCTTGACAGGACAAATTTAGGAATAGAATGCGATATAACCCTCAAAATAGCACACAACAGACAAAATATGTCTATGGCTATAGATATCCTGCCTCTGGTTATAGACTGCCTCATTGATCTACTGGTTAGCATGTTGGATTACAGACATGAGGTCCTGGGTTCGAGTCCCAGGTCGGGCTAATTCAAAAATGGATTTTGAGTTCTCTATTAAGATTTTCTCAATAATTGTCCGAAGTTGGGAAGTTGACGGTGCGATCCACCCCCGTGCCTCGGAGAGCACGTTAAGCCGTCGGTCCTGCGCCTGATCTCTCTCCGATAGTATTGGATTCCCGTCATATCGGACCGTGAGAGTGAAGGAATAGAGAGTGTCCGCTCTCTCATATGAGTGAGGAGGCCTGTGCCCAGCATTGGGACGTTAATGGGCTTCTCGTTACCTTTTTTATAGAAATCTTACGAATAATAAACTCTAGAATTCTAACAATAGTGTTTTTTTGTGTTTAAATTCAGTTTTTATTTTAATTTATACTATCAAATAGAATCTTAAAGCAAACTAATGTGTCAGTATTTAGTAATTTAATTTTAGTAAAAAAAAAAACCTCCTTCTCTCTTCTAATAAAATAAAATGTAAATAAGAACAAATATAAAACGACGTTATTATATTAAATTAAATTAAATACTATTTAACTAACGATTGAAAAGGGTTTGAGTGGGTTCGACTGGGTTTCGGAGGGTTTTAGTGGGTTCCCAACGAAATTATTATTATTATTATATTTATCTAATTTTTCCGAATCTGGATTGGGAGGTTACTTGTAACTATCTTATCAGCAAAAAGAAACCATTTGGTTTTGATTAAAGTCGTAGAATAATTCAGTCTCTACTTTTCTGTTTAAAATATGAAATTAAAGCTCCAGGAAAGAAATAACAATAAAAGTTAAATAAATTCATCGTAATATGTTATTTTTATCATAACACGAATCTTAATCCAACAGTTTTTATTAATATTAGCCCTAAGTGCGGTATAAATGAATATTATAAACTCTTTATGGAAAACAAATGTTTTAAGCTTGAAATATTTTGCAATTCCGTACAGTTGCACTGTAAGATGTAACTGGCTTTCAAATAAAAAAAGGATCATCAAAATCGGTTAATCCACTCGAAAGTTATGAGGTAGCAAACATAAAAAATACTGTCGAACCTTCTCCACCTTTTTTTAGGTAATACTTATTGTAATTTATTACGTAAAAATACAGTTGAACTCTTATACATATAAATCAGTGGCAAATCTAAGCGTTAAATGTGTCATTATTATCGCAAAGCTCAGGCCGGTGTCGCCCCTCCTTCCCTCCCTAACCCTCAGGACGTGGGAGAGAACGGGAGTCAGTGTTGCAGTGACGCCCGCGTTGACGTGACGCGACGTTCAAATTATGACCTTTCACCTTTGACTCAGTGCGTGTATATGTGCCGAATTAAAAAAAAAGTGTGAAATGTGTCCATAAATATATTTGTCTATGGTACTTATGTCATTTAAATTAGTGGGAATCCAGGGCAGTGACCTTGATACCATTAAGTAGTATTTGTGTATATACTACATTATATTATAACATTTATATCTCTTGAATGGAATGTCCGATTTTAATAATTTAAAAAGTATTTTACAGGTATTTGAACGGTCTTTAATAAAATAGTATGAGGATTAATACTGTGGAATGAATAATATGGTTTGATTATTGTCGGCAAAAAAGTAGTTATAGTGGCTTAACTACAGCAGTTGGACATATGGTATTCTAGACTTTTTGGTAGATATTAATACGTTCTATAATATTCTAGAACATTTTTTTGTTCTATCAGCAATAGTTTCTGCAGCACGATGAAATATTTTTGTGACATATTATTTCACACCTTGGGTTACATTATTGCATTTTTATTAGGGATCCCTATATTTTTTGAAAAAATAGTATAGCCTATGTCGCTCAGTGAAAATGCAGCTTTCTTATGGTGAAAAAATATTGAAAGTATTCCAGTAGTATTTGTGAGAAAATATTACAAACATATGAAAAAACACAAATTTTTTCTCTTTATAATAAAGTCACCTAATCTTTTCAGTTTATTTCTGTGTTATGGGGTACAATAAAGAGTATTATATCTATCTATCTCCAAGCGTAGGTAAAGAGATTTTTATATATAATAATATAATAAAGTAATAGAAGTATTTGTTTATGATACTTATATAATGGAAATAAGTGGGAATTCAAGGCAGTAACCTTAATTCAATTTAAAATATAATGAATTTTATAAAACATTGTAGAATATTATGATATTTTTGATGAAAAAAATTATGTTCTGTCTTATTTATTTATCTGTATCCAGTAGGTTTCATTTATGTAGGTATATTCTTACTGGAATCTATCTATTTAGTTTATATAGCATTAATCAATTCCAATAATTAATGTGAAAGTTGATTTTATGATATCAAAGAAATATTTAATTAATTATAATATATTTAATTAGATTTACTGTAAATATAAGCTTCGTTCCTAACAGTTTTTACAATTATATAAAGGTTTACAAAATTTTTTTGATGGATTCCTATTTTTTAATGAAAAATTATATATAACACGTTTTTAAAAATAAACAGTGTAATAATAATACACAATAATTAATCTAGAGGTCGTTTTTCATAACTAAAGAAATTAATACTTCCGTTTAATAAAAAAAAAAATTGATTTTAATTTTATAAACATCCAGATAAAATAAAAATTGAACAGTGGAATTAAAAATATAACCTGTATCTAAAGCTAGAAAATACATTAAAAAATAACTAATTTGAATTTGGAACGTTTTTAGACTCCTTTTTAAAAATATCCGTAAATTCTAAGTTTAAAATGGGAATTAAAAAGACAGAGAAGGTATATGGTATAAAAAATAATATATTCATTTAGATTTACTGTAAATATATATATTTATCTTAAACAGTTATATTTATTGTTGTTTTATAATCATACAGATAAAATATAAAGTGAACTGTGGAATAAAACTATATAACCCGTATCTAAAGCTAGAAAATACATTAAAAAAACAACTAATTTGAATTTGGAATGTTTTTGGACTCTTTTTAAAAATGTGTGTGGATTCTAAGTTTAAAGTGGGAATTAAAAAAGCAGAGGAAATGGACGCCGGGCGTTTAAGGAAGCATCTCACAGGTTTCTTATAAGGTAATAAGTATTTAATAATAATTTTTTAAATGTTATAACACGAATTCCAATCTTAACGTTTTTTTTAGATTGGAATTTTTAAATTCGTTATATCTTTTGAATGGAATGTCCGATTTTAATAATTTTAAAAGTAGTATTTATAATAGGATAAGGATTAATACAGAGTAATTAATAATATGGTTTGGTTATTGTCAGCACTTTTAAATGTAAAAAAGTAGTTATAGTGGCATAACTATAGTAGTTGGACATATGGTATTGCGGACTTTTTTAACTGACTTCAAAAAAGGAGGAGGTTATCAATTCGTCTGTATTTTTTTAAAATGTTTGTTGCCTCATATCTTCCTACTGGGTGGACCAATCTTGATGATTTAGGGTCCCATTTCTTTTTAAATCCAGTTCTGATGATGGCATCCATGGGAAAACCGGAGAAGTGATAAATTTGCATTAAGCATGTGCGCGACAAATAGACGAATAACTCAAGATCACGCCAACCGATTTCGATGATTCTTTTTTATTAAGTAAATACTTAAGTAAATATTTCAAGGGTTGTTTTATGATAGTTTGGTTAGGTTCGGATGATGGATGCCATGACAAAGTGACGGAACTCTTCAATTCTTAGGAACAAAGTAACGATACTCGGCAGAATCTTTTATAGGCTATCCGGATATTTGAGTCACCTACCGTAACATAGGTATGGTCAAGTGGTACTCGTAGTTAAATATGAAGATCAATGGAACTCCTCAACGGCCTACAGCAAGGGTGCGATTTATGGCAGATGTATAACTGTCTGTAATCAAATGGCAATGACCTATGCTGCATTGCAACCTTTTACGTATTAGTGTTGCGCTCGATTACCATATAAAAGACTGGTGATGACGGGGTGGCAAAACAACGGATCTGTAACGTATAAGCTTGCGGGTTCAGACTTGCTAAATTTCAGACATATTCAGACAAACGCCTACTCTGAATATAAGTATACGAAGAACTCAAAAAAAAAATTCGCAATTATTTTTTAACTTTTTGGAGCATATTTGAAAGAGTTTGTTTTGATGGCGATTCATTTTTTTTTGTTAAAATTTTTATTTAAAACAATTTGTTCCCTCTCACTATATTTTAAGAAAAGAATATTGAAATTTGATTGAATCGACCATTCCAACATTTAACGCGACCAAAATCCCTAGAGTCCGAACCCGGACATCGTTTTTAAAAAAGGAACGTTAGCTTTCTAATTACAAATAAGCTTCAGTTAATTTATGTATACGTAGAGAATATATAGCGACATATCTATACTAATAAACCTGTTAGTTTTTTGTTAGTTTGAACGCTTTAACCTCAGGAACTACTGGGTTGAATCGAAAAATTATTTTAGTGTTGGATAGCCGTTTAATCAAGAAAGGCTTATAGGCTATAATGTTGTAAAATGTACTCCTTTTGAGCACTTTCGTTGCGTGCGCTGCGGAAACGGTTAAAGTTACGCGATAATCATGTATGACGGAATCGTTCCTCTTAAAAAGTTTTAGAAATAAGTCTGACATTGGAACTGTCTATCTTTTAAGGTAGACTCATTATAACCTTTTTTATTGTAAAATTTGTTTTCCCACTCTTACGTGATGGTAATTGATGATACTTTCTAAGAAGGTAACGCGTTATCCCGGTATGAGGTATTTTTTGAAGTGAAACTTCTTTAGTCGCATGAGGGTAAAACTTTTACGGATCAAACGGGTGATTAGCGTCACAAGGAAATGACACATAATAAATATAATAAATAATAAAGGAAAAGGGCATCCGGAATTAATTCTACTAACCCTTAGATTGCGCATGTCAACCACCAGTTGATATGATACGATAGTTCTGTCTCAACTCGGGCAATCAGATATATAAGCATCTCTTTCTTTTTAAGTCATAATGTATTATCTATTCCGCTTCTCGGTATTTGTGGTAACAAAATATGCGTAGAGATAAGACCAGGCAACAGAAAAAACGAAAAATAAATCAGTTACAAAGTGACTATTACTAACGCTGCGTGTGTCGCGTCGTTCTTTAAGTTTTTTGTGTTTGTTTTTATAAACTGTGAGTGTTTATTAGTGATTATTGGTGTTTTTGATAATATAAGTGATGTAAATAACAATGAAAACCCTTGAGGTAAGTTTTTATTCATAAATACAAGACCGCCTTTTTTCAAAATCTCAAAATTTCGCGCAACTTTACGCTAAACCAGAGTATTAATTTAATAAATAAAAGATAACATTGTAAAGTTTAACTATTAGAAAACCGACCCGCGGGACAATCGACGGTTATTTCCGTTAAAAAGCGCAGGCAATTACGGAGGCCAATAAAACGCGACCGGACAATCTAAGTTATAAATTACCCATTCAATAACCAACACTTATAAAATTCCGTCATTGCACTCGTCCAAAAACCCTCGAGTCCAAAACCGGGCGTCCCTTTTAAAAAAGGAACATCAATTAATTCCACAAACAAGTAAAACGCAACGCAAACAAAAACGTACGAGCCCCTTAAATCCTCGGGGGTGCCTGGCGCTGATAGGGCACGTTCGAGAGCAGAGCCCTGATTGGCTGGCGACGGGGGCTGACACCCCCGTGCGGACCAATCAGGTGAGGGCAGCCACCCTGCTTCGATTTTTGAAATTCCACGTTAATACTAACAAAAGGACAGTTTATATTTTGGAACCTGTTATCTGAATGACGACAATTATTGAAATTTTGAATCGTTATGCCCTTGTATCTTTTGAATGGAAGGTCCGATTTTAATAATTTAAAAAGTATTTTACAGATATTGAAACGGTCTTTAATAAAATAGTCATTTAATAGAATAAAGATTAATACATATACGAATAATTTGGATTGATTTTTGTCAATTGACTTTTAAAATGTAAAAAAGTAGCTATAGTGGCGTAACTACAGTAGTTGGATATATGGTATCGAAGACTTTTTTGTAGATATTAATACGTTCTATAATATTGTAGAACATTTTTTTGTTCTATCATCAATAGTTTCCCCAGCGCAGGCGATAGACGATTTTTTGTGACCAATTTTTTTATACCTTGGGTTACATTAATGCATTTTTATTAGGGATCCCTATTTTTTTTAAGAAAGCAATATTGCATATATCGTTAATTGTAAATGTAGCTTTCTAATGGTAAAAAAATTTTTGAAATCAGTCCAGTAGTTTTTGTGTGAAAACGTTACAAACATACATATCTTTCTATAATAACGTACGGTATGTGTTTACAGGTAGAGTGGTAACTAGCCACAACCGAAGCCTCCAACCAATTCAGATTTAGACAAATTTAACAATATTCTTTTCGGACTCGTCAGAAGTCTGTCTGAATCCGCTGAGAATAAACCAGCGAGAAACTCAACGGTTACTCTTTTAAAGATAGTTTTGTATGCTACAATGTGTAATATATTGCTTCTTGGAACCAAGTCCAAACATTTCTATCGCTTAAAGAATCATCAACATTATAATATGCCTTTTGTAAAAGGATGTTTGCGGTATCTTATTAAAAAAGAGCGAATGCTCAACGCGACAAATGATTTCTGAACCGTTTTCATTCTAATTTGTACATTTCTTATACCAAACGCCCCACTCAAAAAATAATAAGTCCACCAATCACAGTCGTCGTGAAAACGACGACTGAAAAGAAGTTTTAATTAAAGTTGAGAGTTTCCGGAATGGCGTTAAACCGGATGTAGCAAACATTATACTGATATAATTACAAAGACAGCATAATAAACAAATATAATAATTTAATAGCAATTTCTTGTATTAAAAATGTGTATTTATTTATTTATTCTTATTGCACACAAACATACGGATTTTGAAAGAAAACACTAACAGAATTTTAGATAAGAGTGTACAAAGGCGGTCTTATCGCTTGAAGCGATCTCCTCCAGACAACCTTGGAGATAGTAGCCCATGAAATTACTGGGTAAGTGCAATAAAACATCCTACTATAATTTCTACTACTAAAAATGCAAGCGTATTTCAATTATTTTGCGGTATAAGTGAATATTATTACGGAAATATAAGATTTTATTAAATATATATTCCGAGGGTAGTGTGAGAATTGATGTTTGTTTGAATTTATCTGTTAGAGAAGTACGAGATCCCAATTGGTATATGGCACGTATTGTACTGCATCAACTTAACTGGCTATGAGATAAAGAGAGAGAAAATGTGTGCTCGCACCTTTCTCTGCCTCTGTGGTAATATACGAAACTTAACTGTTTATGAGATATAGAGAGAGAAAATGTGTGCTCGCACCTTTCGCTGCCTCTTTGGTAATACACGAAACTTAACTGTCTATGAGATATAGAGAGAGAAAATGTGTGCTCGCACCTTTCTCTGCCTCTTTGGTAATATACGAAACTTAACTGTCTATGAGATATAGAGAGAGAAAATGTGTGCTCGCACCTCTCTCCTCTGCCTCTTTGGTAATATACGAAACTTAACTGGCTATGAGATATAGAGAGAGAAAATGTGTGCTCGCACCTCTCTCCTCTGCCTCTTTGGTAATATACGA
>JACTOM010000085.1:71802-206849 GCA_015832385.1 Elymnias hypermnestra
ATTGCCATTTGATTACAGACAGTTATAGATTTTGCCAAAAATCACACTCTTACTGTAAGCCGTTGAGTAGTTCCATTGATCTTCATATTTAACTAGCACTTGACCATACCGAAGTTACGGTAGGCGACTCAAATATCTGGATAGCTTATAGAAGATTCTGCGAAGTATCGTTGATTTGCTCTTAAGAATTGAAGAGTTCCGTCACTTTGTCATGGATTCCATCATCAGAACCTAACCAAACTATCACAAAACAACCCTTGAAGTATATCCTATCTTGAGTTATTCGTCCATTTGTCGCGCACATGCTTAATGCAAAACACTTATCCGGTTTTCTCATGGATGCCATCATCAGAACTGGATTATAAAAAAAATGGGACCCTATAACGAGGTGCACCTTTCATTTAAAAATCATCAAGATCGGTCCACCCAGTCGGGAGATATATAACCTCCTCCTTTTTTTGATGTCTGTTAATAAATACGATTGTTACAACAACAATAATGTTCAAACTTATAAGTTCGATTGATTATGGTCGAATTTCGACCACTGTACGACCGCTGTATAATAATATAAGTATAACACCCATAATTATTGTTTGCGATATTGAAAGTGCACGCGGCGAACGAATTATCACTGATCCTGGCCTAAGTGGTCGAGTTTTGCTGAATAAATACTTCTGATGGAGGGATTCGAGCCGCCATTATTGTGTCCTTTTAAAGTGACTCATAATATCAGGCTGTTTACTCACACCCAACGCATTTTAATGCAGCAATAGATAGAGCGATTCCAGAGGAAGTCAGCTTTCTTTCGCTCTGCGTATGCTATCCAGAAAAGTTGACCAAAAATCATTCGTCGTCGTCGTCGCTACAACCGATGGACGTCCACTGCTGGGCATAGGTCTCACATAATGACGTCCACAAGGCCCGGTCTTGGGCCGCCTGGCTCCAGCGGTGTGATCCACACCCGTGCCTCGGAGAGCACGTTAAGCCGTCGGTCCTGCGCCTGATCTCTCTCCGGTCGTGTCGGATTCCCGTCACATCGGACTATGAGAGTGAAGGAATAGAGAGTGCACTTGTGTACTATGCCTGCCAATCCGCAGTGGAGCAGCGTGGTGGGTCTATGCTCTAACCCTCGCTCCTAGGAGTGAGGAGGCCTGTACCCAGCAGTGGGACGTTAATGGGCTGCTACTTACTTACCGAGCTATTTTAAACAACATAGTATTATTTTTTATACAATTGAATAGATTAAATACGTTGTATATTTCCTGTAGATCAAAACAGCCCTTAATGGTATTTCATTAAGATATATATCTTGAAAGTTATCAAAGTTTTTACTAATATAAACTTTGAATAAAATAATAGACAATGGAATGTCCGATTTTAATAATTTAAATATTATTCTAAAGTTATTGAAACGGTCTTAATTAAAATATAAACAGGATAAGGATTAATACAGAGGTATGAATAATATGGTTTGATTAGTGTCAGCACTTTGAAAATGAATAAAAGTAGTTATAGTGGCATAACTACAGTAGTTGGAGATATAGTATTGTAGACTTTTTTGTAGATATTAATACGTTCTATAATATTGTAGAACATTCTTTTGTTCTATCATCAATAGTTTTCGCAGCGCACGCGATGACAGATTTTTTTATGACCAATTTTTTTATACCTTGGGTTACATTGATGCATTTTTATTAGAGATCCCTAATTTTTTTGAGAAAGTAATATTGCTTATATCGCTCAGTGAAAATGCAGCTTTCTAATGGTGAAAAAATTTAAAAAATCGGTCCAGTAGTTTTTGTGTTAAAACGTTACAAAAACACAAATTGTTTCCTCTTTATAATATTAAGTTTTGACAACCACTTGTAGGTCCAATATAAACGTCAAAATGAAATTATGAAAAACAACATGGCGGAAGGAATAAAGCCCGCGCTTTGTAATGATTATTTATGGTTATTTTTTTTTTAAAACAAAGGCCCAAAGCCATACATCTCTGGTATTTAGGGCAACGAGAACAAAGGCCCTGTTTTTGGCTCCAGTAATACGAGACATGTTTTGACGCCGTGAGGTAGGGTTGTTACAGAAATAAACTTAGTTTTTATATTTGACGACTTGTTATCGCTTGACTGTAATCATGTCAGAAGTGAAACTTCTTTAGCAAACAAATTTTTATGTCTTATTTATATTTATATAAAACTTTATATTTCTGAAACTTATTGTCATTGTCGAAATAAATTATGAATTGACGAGTAGCAAATTAAAATACCACATGTTATTTGTAAATGCTAAAACTAACTAACCTTCAAAGGAAATAGCATAAAAACGCTGCACATCTTCGTGACGCTAATCATGCGTTTCATCCGTAAGAAAGCCTAAAGAAGTTTCACTTCAAAAAGAGCAGTACATAAGGCAAGTAGCAGCCCATTAACGTCCCACAGCTGGGTACAGGCCTCCTCACTCAGAGAGTTTTTAGAGCATAGACCCACCACACTGCTTCAGATTTTGCAGCAGATTGGCAGGCATAGTACAAAAGTGTACTGTGACACGACCGGAGAGAGATAAGGCGCAGTACAGACGGTTTAACGTGCTCTCCAAGGCACGGGGTGGATCCGTTGGGTTCATCACAGCATTCTGCGGGGTAGGGGCCTGGAGGCAGGGCCTCATTGCCCGGGCATCTTTCCTCGGGCACTCAGTAAATGCCCGGCACTCTTTTTTGCCCGTATTTCATATGGGCTGGATCCCTCCGGCGACGCTAGCGGGTCCATCTTGGTAAATTCCGAGGGGGGTATGTTCCGGGTGGTGCTGCTACCGCGTCATCTTCGCCGCTATCACCTACGGCTGGTGGTGGTGATAGCAGGATCTCACGAGGCAGAGGGCGCCCGGTATTTGCCGTTATTTGGTACTGGATGGAGGTCGTGGAGGTGTGTGTGCGGAGAGTTATCCGCCTGGCTGAACATACTTCTCGCAAGCTGGCAGACAAACGCCTCCACGGTAGGCGTTCTGGTATCACAATGGATAACGTCATTCCTTCCTGACGTACCGCAGAGCTCTTATCTGCTCGGAGCTCGTACCTGCAGCCTTTTTTTCTGATATGCTGAGCAGAAGGTGTACCAGGCAGGGGTCGCATACGTCAGTCTACAGCGAACAACCATTGAAAAAATATAAATAGAAATCTCCCGGGACCCGGGACCCGGGATTAGAACCCAGGACCTTTTTTTTTTTTTTATTGCTGACAGATTAGCGCTTGACTGTGATCTCACCTGATGGTAAGTGATGATACAGTCTAAGATGGAAGCGCGCTCATCTGTTAAGAGGCAATATACCCCTTACGGTTTCTACACAGCATCGTACCGGAACACAAATCTCTTTGTTTGGCGGTACGTTTTTGCTGGTAGGGTGGTAACTAGCCACGGCCGAAGCCTCCCACCAGTCCAGACTCAGACAAATTAGAAAATACAATTTCCTAAATTCGTCCTACCGGGGATCGAACCCGGGACCTCCGCTAGCAAAGCGAATACTCGCACCACTGCGCCAGCGAGGCCGTCAAATCTATACCTCATGTCTATAGTCGAGCATGCTAACCACTAGACCAATGAGGCAGTACAATACGTGCCATACGAGTATACCAATTGTGGTCTCGTGCTTCTACGTAACTACGTATCGTATATTACCAAAGAGGCAGAGGAGAGAGGTGCGAGGACACATTTTCTCTCTCTCTCTTTATCTCATAGCCAGTTACATTTCGTATATCTAACACACAGTCTATTACCTAAACTCGTATAATTGGTAAACGTTTTACTTCAGTCGTGTGGTCTCAAGCACAGTTGATTTATTATTTTTAATGTTGTAAAAGGCTGCCGACATTTTAAGTTATTATTGCTCTTTAACCGCCTATTTATTTATTAAATTCACACAAATCCGGGTAGCACTCAAGCGAGCGCGTGCTCCTCGCAAACATTATTATTGGACCGAGTGTTGTTAATCCCTGCAAATCCCCGGATAGATTAGCATGCAGGCATTGGATTATACCGAGAAATGTTTAAGGACGACTTTATTTGTTTAATATTAACACGTTTAGAGTATGGTACGTTTGTGTTAAACGCGAATATTAAAGCGTGGCAAAAGACTAGAGTTTAAAACGCTTATATTAGCTGTGCTGTGCTGTGTCGACATTATACCGAAGACGACATTATACCGAAGATATCCCGGACGTCAGCTTGTACGAGATTAGTATGGCCCTTAAACAGATGAAGAACAGCAAGGCACCTGGTGATGACGGGATCACAGCGGAACTCCTGAAGGCGGATGGAAAACCTATTCTAAAAGTCCTTCAGCGAATGTTCAATTCCGACACCCTGGAAGGTACGGTGCCAAAGGCGTGGCATAGGGGCGTGGTAGTTCTGTTCTTCAAGAAAGGTGACAACACCTTATTGAAGAACTATAGACCTATTGCGCTGCTAAGTCATGTCTATAAGCTGTTCTCGAGGGTCATTACGAATCGTCTCGCTCGCAAGTTTGACGACTTCCAGCCCCCCGAACAAGCCGGATTCCGAAAAGGCTTTAGTACCATAGACCACATTTTTACGCTGCGGCAGATTATACAGAAGACCGAGGAGTATAATCGGCCACTTTGCTTGGCGTTCGTGGACTATGAGAAAGCCTTCGATTCGGTGGAAACATGGGCCGTGTTGAGATCTTTGCAGAGATGCCGAATTGACCACCGGTACATACACGTGTTGAAGTGTTTGTACGAAAACGCCACTATGTCAGTCCGTATACAGGACCAAAGCACAGAGTCTATCCAACTGCAGCGTGGAGTGCGACAGGGAGATGTTATCTCCCCGAAGCTCTTTACTGCGGCGTTGGAGGACCTGTTTAAGCTTATGGAGTGGAACGGACTGGGCATCAACATCAACGGCGAGTACATCACTCATCTACGGTTTGCCGACGACGTGGTCATTATGGCAGAGACTCTGGAAGATCTCAATGCAATGCTCGATGACCTCAGCAGAGCTTCTCGACAGGTGGGCCTAAAAATGAACATGGATAAGACGAAAGTTATGTCCAATATCCATGTTCCGCTCCACCCAGTCATCGTTGAGAACTCTACACTCGAAATTGTTGACGAGTATACATACCTGGGACACATAGTCCAGCTAGGTAGGTCCAATTTCGAGAAAGAGGTCAACCGCCGAATCCAACTCGGTTGGGCAGCGTTCGGGAAGTTCCGGAAGACTTTTTCGTCCAATATCCCTCAGTGCCTGAAGACCAAAGTCTTCGAACAGTGCGTGTTGCCAGTGATGACCTACGGTTCTGAGACGTGGTCGCTGACTATGGGCCTCATGCGGAAGCTCAGAGTCACTCAGCGTGCGATGGAGAGGGCTATGCTCGGAGTTTCTCTACGCGATCAAATCAGAAATGAGGAGATCCGTAGCAGAACCAAAGTCACCGACATAGCTCTACGAATCGCGAACCTGAAGTGGCAATGGGCGGGGCACATAGTCCGACGAACCGATGGACGTTGGGGTCGGAAAGTGCTGGAATGGCGACCCCGCACTGGACGACGCAGTGTAGGAAGACCCCCCACAAGGTGGACCGACGATATAAGGAGGATCGCCGGTAGCCGCTGGAGCCAGGCGGCACAAAATCGGGCCGTGTGGGCATCATTTCGTGAGACCTATGTCCAGCTGTGGACGTCCATCGGTTGAAGCGACGACGACGGCTGTGCTGTGTGTTGCATTTTCCGAAATAAATTGAAAATTTAAAGTTTACTAAGTCAGACTATAGATTTATTGAAAATTTGAAGTTTACTAAGTCAGACTATAGATTTATTACATTCAGAATCTAATCGATATACAGAGTTTACAACGAATATATATCTAATACATTTTTAGACGGTACAGTGGTTCCAATATCTATTAGCTTATATCTTTTAAACTATTCAACAGATTTTAATGCAATAGATAGAGTGAATAAATAGGAAGGTTCATTTGTATAATTAATTAACAAAGTTTAGCATCAGAAATTTAAAGTAAACTTAACCCCCATGATGACTTCTCTAATGGAACCTCCTTAGTGCATTTGACAATATAAAACCTTTTCAATGTAACCTCATGACGTTTGACATAATTGTCAGCGCTTGAC
Organism: Elymnias hypermnestra; assembly: GCA_015832385.1. Taxonomy (NCBI): domain Eukaryota; kingdom Metazoa; phylum Arthropoda; class Insecta; order Lepidoptera; family Nymphalidae; genus Elymnias; species Elymnias hypermnestra. Next base: position 77,947 of record JACTOM010000085.1, read on the forward strand.
AGAAGAGTGTGTATGGAATGTTTTTTTATTGATTTAATGTATTTTAAAATTCGTTATATCTTTTGAATGGAATATCCGATTTTAGTAATTCAAAAATTATTTTACAGATAATGAAACTATCTTTAATAAAATATTATTTGTTGGTTTGATTAAGGTCGACGCTTTTGTTAATTTTTAAAATGTATAAAAGTAGTTACAGTGGCATAACTACTATAGTTGGATATATGGTATCCCGGACTTTTTTATAGATATTAATACGTTCTATAATATTGTAGAACATTTTTTTGTTCTATCATCAATAGTTTCCGCAGCGCACGCGATAACATATTTTATGTGACCAATTTTTTCACACCTTGGGTTACATTAATACGATTTTATTATGGATCCCTATTTTTTTTTTAGAAAGTAATGGTGAAAAAAATTTTGAAATCGATCCAGTAGTTTTTGTGTGAAAACACAAATTCTTCTTTATAATATTAGTTTCTTTTAATGATAGTGTGTTTGTATGGCTGCATGACATTGTCAAGTACCCATAACACTACGTGAATAAAAAAAAAGTACCTACAGTCTATGCCAAGATTCAAAATTGGAACGTAAAATTTTTAATGAGATACGAGTTGGCTGGCAAATGCTCCGGTTGTGTTAGTGTGAGTTCGGCCTTGTCTTGTCTATGGATCGTAGTACTGGGCGTGAATTAAACAAGGCCCCGCCTTTACAACGTCTCTCATAACAGATGATTACATACGCTACTATATTATAGAAAGGTTCAAGTTTGATTCCTAGCAGATTAGCTATTTGCTGTTGAAAGCCTATATTCCTCAACACTTCACTATAAAAAGTAGCTAAGATCTTTTAAACTACTCAACGGATCTTAATGCAGTTTCCAGCAATAGATAGAGCGATTCAATAGAAATGTTTATATGTATTAAACATATATATTATAGCACAGAAAATACGATAAATTTATACATTTGTAATACGAAGTAGCAAGCATATTTCTGTGTGCTTAAATCGCAAACGCTGACTAAACCTTACAAGATAAATTAAATTAATGTTAAACGGAATTGTACATCATAAAAATATCTATAAAAAAGTCCACGACGGTATATGTTTATCTCTAAAGGAAAAGCCACAGTGTCCATTTTTATCTTTTACATATTACAAAAATAATGTGTTAATTACCAAGCTACTTTATACAATACAGCGATATTCTTTATCCAATTGAATAGATTACATATGTAGTATATTTCATGTAGATTAAAACCGCTTTTAATAGTATTTCAATTAAATGGATATTTTAGGAGATATCTAAGATTTAACAAGCGAAGGCAAAGTTCCATAATCACGTATTAACTTTCGTATTAAAACCTTTCACAGACTGTAGTTACTTATAGCCATAGACAACTTATGTTTTTTTTTAATTTTTGACAGATAATGCTTGGGTTTAATCCAAAATGATGGTGATTGACCTCTTCAGATGTTTACACAGCATCGTACAGGAATGCAATGTTTTAACTTAGAAAATACAATTACCTAAATAAATTTTATTTAATTAAGTTAGCAATATTATTAAAGTGAAACAATTCATTATCAATCTAAGCGCGTTAACAATTTAAAACCTAATTATTTATTTTGATTACAACCTCTTTTTCCTTCGTCCTCTTTCACGGGATACAGACTAATAACCATCATGTTCATAGGTTAATAAAATCATTTAAAAAAAAGTTCTTATTCGGATTTAGGCCTATAGAAATAATTACATTTAAATTTCACTCACAACATAAAAATGTACATACAAAGACATAACATGCAATTGCATATTTAAATTAAATTTAAAATAAATAAAATTTAAATTTAAAATGTTATACATTGGTTTTAATTTATAAACTAAGTAAAACTACGCATACATATTTGTTTTTTTTTTCCTTTTTTATTTTGGCATGATGAAAATGACATAACCTTAGAATTATTTACCATTTGTTCATGTTCTTATTCTGTGTTTGTTTTGTTATTTGTGATACACTCTAATTACTTGTAAATTTAAATTGTAAACTGGATTAGGTACCTTTGAACAATAATAAATAAAAAAAACTATTACATCAGGTACATTTTTTTGTAATTGTTGTTATTATAGTAAGTGAATTTAATTCATTGCGATATAAATATATCTATTTCAAAATCATCAGAATACTTACAGTGTTTCTTCTACATCGATTATAATAAATGTTTAGTTTAAGGTTTTATTAAAACTACGACGTCCATTTTTAAAACAAATAAAATATGTTATCTGTGCCATAACAGTTTGGGCATGACACCAATATTACAAATTTCACACCGATTAAACAATCTTATAAATACTTGCCAAAATATATACGCTATTGGAAATTAGATCTTATGTGCTTGCAATAAAGTATTTTAATAGTTTTATTGATTGGAATCAGTTAAGGTTGTTTTGTACGTGTCCGAATAATGACAGCGCGGCAGTAGGTCTTTTTCAGTGTCGCGATTCCCACGCACTCGGTTTGGGTGTTTTAATGAGTGAACTTCGTCACTAATTGTTGTTTTCATAGCGGGTGGGCTCTGTGTATGCAAAAATTGTGAGAAAAACACCAATTCATTGTGTTTAATATGAATGAAATAGAAATAGCCTTTCAAAAATACCGTATTTCATTCGATTCATATTCAAACGAGTAGATGAGTCACCTGATGTTATTTGTACTATCTGTTATACCTATATCAAATCAAATCAAGTCGCTAAGAAACAAATTCAAGGCAGTTAACATAATGACAGTTCACTGCGTATACGTATTAGAAAACTTGTTGTACGTACACAAAAACATTGACTCTTTTAATAAAAAGAGTGAATGTACATCATATAACTTACGAAACAAAAACAAACTTGTTGTAAATTCTAGTAGGCTGCATAAGATTAACAACTCATTTAAGGGTAACTGTATACGTTTCTATAATAAACTCCCACAAGACGTTTTAGAAATGTCAATTAATAAATTCAAAGTCTTTGTTAAAAGAAAGTTGATAGAAAAATCGTATTATAAGTTGCAAGAGTACTTAGACGATAGAAACGCGTGGGAGTGAACGAACTGCTCTAATTTGAATTGAAATATATTAAACTAACATGATATTGTAATGATGATGATAACAAAAAAAAAAAGAATACCCGACTGAGTTTGTTGTGGGCTCTTCTCGGATCGGGGCGCGAAGGAACCCTCGTAACTTTAGATTTTAAGTCGTTCTGGAGTATCATCATCAGACGTACATTAGAATTAGAGTGTGGAAAAGAAAAGAAAAAACAAAAATTTGACGATTCAAAAGTGCTGTAATATGCCTACTTGAATAAAGATATTTTGATTTGNNNAAATCAAATCAAAATATCTTTATTTTTTCTTTTCCACACTCTAATTCTAATGTACGTCTGATGATGATACTCCATAACGACTTAAAATCTAGTTACGAGGGTTCCATCGCGCCCTGTTCCGAGAAGAGCCCACAATAAACTCAGTCGGGTGTTTTTTTTTTTGTTATCATCATCATTACAATATCATATTAGTTTAATGTATTTCAATTCAAATTAGAGCAGTTCGTTCACTCCCACGCGTTTCTATGGTCTAAGTACTCTTGCAACTTATAATACGATTTTTCTATCAACTTTCTTTTAACAAAGACTTTGAATTTATTAATTGACATTTCTAAAACGTCTTGTATACATCTGCGCGTAAAGAAGTTTCCATAAAAGTCTAGTGGTGTGAATTGGTTTTACTTAAAATTAAATAAGTAGCAGCCCATTAACGTCTCATTGCTGGGCACAGGCCTCCTCACTCCGAGGAGTGAGGGTTTTTAGAGCATAGATTTTGCAGGCATAGTACACAAGTGAGAGATCAACCGGAGAGAGCTATTATTGCGCTAACTTGGTAAATAGGCTTACCTCTTATAGTTTTTTCACAGCATCGAACCGAGGACCTCTGATAATGAAGTGCGTTAGCATCATTGCGCCAACAACACCGTCGAATTGGCGGATCAAAACTTGACTGGATGAATTAAAGGTATTTTATTAACGACTAGCGGCCCGTCCCGGCTTCGCACGGGTAGACATAAATGTTATAAGCATGATAATTAAAGCGACCATGAATCACTAAATTAGAAAAAAATTGTATGCTTATCTTAAAGCCTACCTGTAGATGTGTTAAAAGAACTGGAAATATTCAATGTACTTCGAAATACACAATGGACCCCCTTCTCCCGCACTGCCCCTCTCTCGTCGAGTTAGTTACTCGATGAGCTGCGTGGCGGCGTCCGCCGGCATGTATTTTTATTTTAATTTCATGATATCTTTTGAATGGAATATCCGATTTCAATGATTCAAAAAGTAATCATCAGGTATTGAGACAGTCTTGAATATTAAATTATTTATTTGGATAAAAATTTATAAATGGTATGGATAACACGGTCTGATTTTGATCGGCGTTCCTATCAATTTGTCAAATGTAAAAAAGTAGTTATATTGACGTAACTACAATAGACATATGGTCTCGCGAAGTTTTTTTAATAGATATTGATATATTCTATAATATTGTCGAACATTTTTTTGTCCTATCATTAATACTCTTCACAGCGTATGCGATGAAAGACATATTTTGGCAAATTTTTTTAGGTATTTCTAAAGATTTCTATAGTATGTTACTCAGTGATAATGTAGCTTTCTAATGAAAAAAGTATTATTAAAATCGGTCGAGTACTTTTTTTTACATACAAAAATACAAATCTTTCCTCTTCATATTTGTGTAGATTGAAAATGTGTAAGCATATGTAACTATACGTAGGGGGAGAGTGTGAGCTAATGGTAAAAAATTACAATGTGGGGGAAGGATTTCTTTTAATGGTACCGATTAAATCATTAAGTATAATAAATTACACATTTCAATACCTATAGAAGTGTTGCGTTATTGACAAATGAGGTTGTAACAAAGAGATCTTATAGCGTGTACGTGACGCGGAATGCGATGCCCGAATTACATTAGTACGATAGACGGCTTGTCTATGGTGCATTTGTTTTGGCGGGAAGTTGCTTTATGACAGATTATAACACCGCGGAAGTTGCAAGGAATTATAAGAAAAACGCATTATAATATAAAAAAATAATTGAGAGGAAAAGTATTTCATTTATAAAATAAAATACGCTTTTATTGCATTAAATTTAACTTTACATTTAAATATAAACAGGTATCTATTTTCTTTTATTAACTGCCTCATTGGTCTAGTGGTTAGCATGTTCGACTACAGACATGAGGTCCTGGGTTCGAGTCCCGGGTCGGGCCAATCCAAAAATGGTTATTGAGTTTTCTATTAAGATTTTCTCAATATTTGCCCGAAGTTGGGAAGTTGGCGGTGTGATCCACCCCCGTGCCTCGGAGAGCACGTTAAGCCGTCGGTCCTGCGCCTGATCTCTCTCCGGTCGTGTCGGATTCCCGTCACATCGGACTATGAGAGTGAAGGAATAGAGAGTGCACTTGTGTACTATGCCTGCCAATCCGCAGTGGAGCAGCGTGTTGGGTCTATGCTCTAAAAACTGCTCTAAAAACCCTCTCTCATATGGAGGAGGAGGCCTGTGCCCAGCAGTGGGACGTTAATGGGCTGCTACTTACTTACTTATGTAATATTGACAAAAAACACGTGACATTTTTATTTACAATTCGTCATTTGAGATTTCAATGAATTATTTAGTATACATTTTCGAGAATCATTTTAATGACAATTAAATTCCTAACATATTTTCCTTATTCCCTACATATAAGTCGCGGAAGGCTAAAGTTTTAGATTTGTATAAATATAAACAAGACTTAAAAATTAGTTTGCCAAAGAAGTACCACTTCTGAAACGTGTACTTTTTACGCAGGCACTTTTAATCTTTGTTTTGTAAGTAAAATGTATTGTGTGACGGTCTTTATGTGACGGTTGGGTCTTCACTCTACTCAATACACTTTACTGAGAAACAATCTTTAAATACTTATGTAAAGGAGAATCTATAATATAAAAATGAATCGGAAAATGTGTTGGTAAGCGCATAACTTAACAATGTCTGGGTCAATTTTGACAATTCTGTTTTTTTAATGTTCGTTGACGTCCAAGGATGGTTTTTATAGCGAGAAAAGTTCGAATAATTGCAGGGGAACAAACGTTTTATAACTAAAATGTAGAGTCAATTGGACCTTTATTGCTACTCAATAAAGTTCATAACAAATTACAAGTACTCAGTTGTCTAAGCTATGTAGGTGTGTTCCTAACGTCAAAGAGTCAATTTGCACTTTATTGCCGTTGCGCAAAGTTCAAAATCAATTGAATGGTCACAAAAATGTAAGAGCTATAGTTATTTAGCACTGCTATAATTTCATTTCGAAAATCATTAGTAAAATAGAAATCTGCGACATTCCAAATCTTTTTGATAGAACGAAGTCTATCGACTCTGCTAGTTTAATTTACATAAGCATCAAATGTATAGCATAGTCTTTTATGTCTCACATTTAAAAGTATACACAGATGAAGTTGAGGGGGTTATTAGTAAATAAATAATTAATAAAATGACTTATATTAAAGTTTGTAATATAAATAATCAACTATAGATAAGTTTCCTTCAAGTATTTCGTAAAATGAATGCAATACTGAAGTCCAAGGTGACAGATAACAATAATATTAATATACGGTTTTAAAATTATTACTTATAAAACGATAACAGCAATAGACAATGATTCAAGAGGAAGGTTTTTATGTATACTTATTATAGTACAGAAACAGATGTTACAGTCTAAGATGGAAGCGCGCTAATCTGTAACTGGCCACAGTCGAAGCTTCCCACCAGTCCAAACTCAGACAAATTAGAAACTACAATTTCCTAAATTCGATCTATCGGGGATCGAACCCTGGACATCTGCTAGCAAGGCGAGTACTGGCACCACTGCGTATCTTAGAAGGAATCAATGTTTTAAAAAGTGGCTGCGCAGCAGCTGGTGCAGAAAGTGGCAAAATTCAATACCGGAAAATTCCAAGCGCATATTACATATAAAACAGAGATAGTGAAGCGGGCTCAGTTTAAAATGTCGTTTAACGATTAACATTTAAGATTTCCAGTGAAAACACAATAAAACGGGGACAATAGCACAAAAACAATATGACCCTCGTGCCCCTACGTGAGGTTGAATAAATAGACGCTTTTGTCTATGGCATCTCGGATCGAAGATGATAACATGTCAAATTGACACTTGAGTTTTTTATTAAATTCGTTTAATGGCAACGACATTCATACGATACAGCCATGGGATGTACGGGTATTGATTTATCCATTATTTAGAGCGTAACGGATGGTAAAATTAAATAAAACACAAATTATTAAATGTTATTTTCAAAATGAGTCCTCGGGAGCTACGTCTGTTAATTATATGTTCAAGTGGTCGCAGAGAGGTCGAAATTAAATTATAATGTTGAACATTATTAAGGTTCTGTAAAAGACTACACTCAAAAAAGTAACAATAATTTATTAAAATGAGTCCCTATGTCTCTATTTAAAGCATCACGCGTGCAAGGCTGGACCGATTTCGATAATTCTTTTGTTGTTCTGTTCGTTATAGTCAGGAAAAGGTTCTTAGAACACCGGAAATTTTAAGTAAACTTAACAAAGTAACTTTTCGGATGTAACCTCCTTAGTGCTTTTGACAATATAACCCTTTTAATGTAACCTTATCACGCTTGATATAATTGTCACTTTGACAGAAGCGTATATATGCGTGTGTAATAATATTTTTTAATTGATTTAAGGTAATTTTTATAGATAATTTCAATAAAGTATCGTCATTGTACACTCCTCTATATAAACTATAAGTATGGAACATTTCATATGCCTCTGACAGCGTAGTTTTCGTAAAAAGAGGCATAAAGTTTTTGCTTCACGTATTAATATATAGATAATTATTAGACTATAACATCAATAAAATAAGGAAAATCTCGTATCCAAATGTCCAGCAAATCTAACAAAAAATCAGTCTTTATGGTATGCATATGGTGGCAATATAATTTTGAATCCAGACTTTTAACGTATTCTATTAACCTTTTATCGCTTGTTTGTTATAGTCAGGAGAAGTATCTTACGAAAGAATTAATTTACAAAGTTACGTGGAACATCAGAGATTTTAAGTAAACTTAACCACCATAGATAGATAGATAGTTAGATAGTATGCTTTATTGAACACCACAAGAGAAACAATAATAATACAACGACTTCAGTAATTCTAGTGTACAATGGGCGGTCTTATCGCTAGTTAGCGATCTCTTCCAGGCAACCCAACGTATAGGGAGACCGTCAGAGAAAAAAGAGTAGGTAGGCGGTGTTAATAAATAAATAGACATACTCATATTACTTAGAATATAAACATACACAAATACTTATAATATACATAATACGAATACACTATCTATGTCTAAATTAAGCGAAGTTAACATTATTCCGATAAAGACAGATAGTGATTCACTACATGTTCCTTAAATGTGGAGATACTCTGGCACTGCCGAATTTTGAGAGGAAGCGCGTTCCATAGGTTTATGGCACTATCCGTGAACGAGTTATCGTAGAATTTAGTTTTACAGTGCTGTGACCATAGTGCACCATAGTGACTTTTCTAATGCAACCTCCTTAGTGCTTTTGACTATATAAAACCTTTTTAATGTAACCTCATGACGTTTGACAGAATTGTCAGATTGACAGAAGAGTACCTGTGAGTAATGTATGTGTTTTTTATTGATTAAATGTATTTTTATGTGGAATTTTGATAAAATATCATCATTTTGCACTCCTTCTATATAAGTAACGTCGCCCATTAACGTCGCACTGCTGGGCACAGGCCTCCTCACTCATATGAGAGAGGGTTTTTAGAGCATAGACCCACCACGCTGCTCCACTGCGGATTGGCAGGCATAGTACACAAGTGCACTCTCTATTCCTTCACTCTCATAGTCCGATGTGACGGTAATCCGACACGACCGGAGAGAGATCAGGCGCAGGACCGACGGCTTAACGTGCTCTCCGAGGCACGGGGGTGGATCACACCGCCACCTTCCCAACTTCGGACAAATATTGAGAAAATCTTAAGAGAAAACTCAATATTGATTTTTGAATTGGTCCGACCCGGGACTCGAACCCAGGACCTCATGCCACTAGTCGAACATGCTAACCACTAGACCAATGAGGCAGTCCAAGACCAAGTATAAGTGTGAGTAATTAAATACTCCTCCGTCAGAGAAATTTTCGTAAATTATAGTGTAATGGCGGATTGGTTTAGTAATCTTTTCTTATATCTTTTTTTTTACACAGCATCGTATCGGGACACAAATCTCTTGCTTGGTACGTTTTGGTGTTAATTAGCCACGGCCGAAGCCTCCAGATAAATAAAAAAAACGAACTTAAAACCTCTGTTAGCGAAGTCGGAAATCGTGACGTATAAACAATCTTCCAGTGTTTTTTTCTTTATACACATTCTATTAGATCTAATCATGCGGGTGCAAGTGTTTTGCAACGCAATATTTCGATAGATTGTATTTTAGATGTTTTTTGTAATTTTATGATCCTAATTGTCAAGCTATGTTAGATGTGCAGCTTTTTTAATTCTGATTCGTTCGAAGGTTACGTAATTTTTAATATCTACAAACTAATTAATAATTTTATATATTGACAAAGAACACGTGGCATTTTTGTTTATAATCAGTCATTTGAGATTTCAATAGATTATTTGTATTAATTTCCGACAATAAGACCTGTCATCCTGTATGGATCAGAGTGCTGGGCCACCAAAGGGGAGAATGAAAGGAAATTGCATGCAGCGGAGATGCGAATGTTGAGATGGATGTGTGGAGTGACAAAATTGGATAAGATTAAGAATGAGTATATTAGAGGAAGTGTGAAAGTAGCACCAGTGACCGAGAAGTTAAGGAGTGGAAGGTTAGCCTGGTATGGACATGTAATGAGAAGGGAGGATAGCCATGTATGTAAGAGGGTTCTAAATATGATGGTAAGCGGCAGGGCCGGGAGAGGGCGACCAAAAAAAGTGTGGATGAATTGTGTGAAAGAGGATATGTGTATTAAGGGTGTGAATGTAGAAATGACAGCGGATAGAGAGAAGTGGCGAAAGGTAACATGCTGTGCCGACCCCACCTATTGGGATAAGGGCAAGAAAACAACAACAACATTTAATATTTTAATGACAATTAAATTCCTAACTTTCCTTTTCCCTTCTGTATCATATAGAGATGTGAAATGTCAATCTCATACATTTTTAAGCGTTAGCAATCTTGGAAATTGACGTTCTCTGTGGCCCCTGATGATAACTGATGATACAGTCTAAGATAGAATAGTGTTAACCTGGGAAAAGGTATTTCAATTTTTTCGCTTTTTACTGTATCGCTTTTTCGTAGTAGCTAGTACGATGGTTGCTCTAAACATGGGATAACTAAGTCAAATATCCGTTATTTGCTACTTGATAAAATAACAAGTATAGAAAATAACTGTTATCCAAAATAGGGTTTTTAAGTTATTGTCAATATTTTAAAATAGAGTGAGCGGGTATTATTGTAACTTCAAATTGTAAAGAAGCAATGACATTATATATACAATTCTAGAGGGATTATATTTGTTTACCGCGATAAATAATAAGCTATAACGTATTTTATTCGTTACTTGAATGGGTACTAGATTAAGCAATAAATACTATAAATGGATTACATGTAAGTTTTTATGTAATGAAACCGATGAATATCTATACAATATAATTTTGAGTAACGTAATAACTGAATAAAATAACAGTAATTGGACGTAAAATAACGCCAGAGTAACAGTTATTGAAATAAAAGCAATAACTTCCATGCTTATTATGCTCTAAAAACCCTCACTCCTTAAAGTGAGGAGGTCTGTGCCCAGCAGTGGGATGTTAATGGGCTACTACTTTGAAAATGCTCTAAAAACATTCAATTCCTTAATATTTCAGACATAATGGACATGTCATCATACAAAATGATGTAAAAGTAAAAGTGATTATGAATATAGGCTTCTATATAAAAATTAGGTAATAAAATATTCACTTTAATCAGCAAGTTTTGTTATAACATCTAAAATATCGTAAAAATAACACAAAACAATGTCTCACGAGCGAACGAAATGGGGACATCATAAGAAAATGGCTGACCGCGCGGAACTCGGGCGTTCTTTCAAACGAAACACGGAAGATTCCAACTTAACTAATCATTTATTCCGACTTCAATCGGATTAAATTATACATTTTAATACATATTTCTTATAATACATTACAATATTGATATATATTTTAATTAATATTAGCACTTACCAAACTCCTTCATCATTTTTGTAACGCCATGTTTTATGGCACTGGATCCTAGTCCTTTAAGCTTGACCACTTACATAAAAAGGTTTGTTAAAATATTGCCTTGGTTTATCTGTTAATTTTAAAGTTATATTTGGTTCATTTTACTTGAATAATATAAGAATCTACTGAAAATATATGTTATAATATCTATGCCTTTTTTATTAGAGAAATAAATTAAAAGAGGCGTTCTAAATAATATATTCTAAATATTAATCTACAAATTTTTATTACTTTTTTTTTTCAACAGAATAGATAAATTTCTTTGTGTATGTTATATATAAAAAGGAAGGTGTTTTATACAGTATAATGTACATGTTATTTGAATTAAAACAGATTCTTTATGGTTGACATATTTGGAAAAAGGTTCTTTATAATTTACACTTCAATGATATATATGAATATAGGAAAGAAAAGGTTTATAGTTGACACTTCAATGACATGCATGAAAAAGAGAAATGAAAAGGTTCTTTATAGTTGAAACTCTCATAATATTTATGAGAAAGAGAAATTAAGTGTTTGTTTATAATTGAAACTTCAATGACATATATGAAAAAGAGAAATGAAAAGGTTCTTTATACTTAATGAAATCAAATCAAATTAAATATATTTTATTGCAAGATCAAATGTACAACACACAATCTACCATACAATGGCGTGCAACATCTATTATAGTACAAAATAATATTAATTTGAAATAATTGCTTCATCCTTATGGCAGGTATTTACATTTTAAAAATAATATTCAATAACAATAAAATACATGTATTTTTTCTACTGTAATATTACTTTGTGTAAGCTCAATGTGTAGAAAAGTGTAATATCCTAAAATAAAATATTATTTATTTATTTATTAATAAATAATATTACAGTTTTATATGAAAACGTATCAAAACAGTATGAGTGAGCTTAAAAACTGCGTCTCGTATGAATTATTTTATTTATTTTGACTTTCATTTAAGTAATCCTTAACACTACAATTATACATATAAAAGAAGAGAAAAGGTTGTTTATAATTGAAACTTCAATGACATATATGCAAAGAGAAATGAAAAGGTTCTTTATACTTGACACTACAATTATACATATAAAAGAAGAGAAAAGGTTGTTTATAATTGAAACTTTAATAATATTTATGAGACAGAAAAAAGATTATTTTTTTATAGTTGAATGATTAAAAAAATTAAAAAGAATACCTATCAATATTTATTCTTTACTTAACTAACAGACAAAACGATTATTTATATTATGTGTACTAATAAGTTTGTTACAACGTATGTAATATTGTAAAACCATTGTTGTACATAATTAGTTCAGTTGAAGTTGACAGTTCGGTTGGCGCGCTTTTCCGCACCGCCATTTTGTGTGAAACGTTCGGAAAATGTGAATTGTTTATTTGTGTCGTATTAATTATAACGTTATTAAATAATTATTGAATAGAAAAATGAAGATTACAAGGAAAGTTGGTAGGATATTTTATAATTTTTATTAATCATTTACATTAAAAGGTAAGTTTTATATCCTTTGTTTTAAGGGATTCTGTTTCGCGCATTATATTTTTCTATTGTTGACTAGTTGATGCAAAGGTCGATACATATACAGTCAAATATTTGAGGAAAATTTTATAATAATTAGGTAAATTAATTCAACAAAACTACTATATTACAATTGTAGTGTGAGTACTTGCTTTGCAAGCAGAGGTCCCGAGTTCGATCCCCTGTAGGGCGAATTTAGGATATTGCATTTTCTAATCTGTCTGAGGCTAGACTGGGAGGCTTCGGTCGTGGCTAGTTACCATCCTACCAGCAAAAACGACCCAATCAAAGAGAATCTTGTTGCGGTACAATGCTGTGTAGAAACCGTAAATAAATAGTCTCTTACCAGATTATCGCGCTTCTATCTTAGACTATATCATCACTTACCATCAGGTGTGATCACGTTCAAGCGCTAACCTGTCAAGAATCTCCAGAATTATGAATTAACAGCTAGTATATATATAGGAACTGCATCTGTTCCTCGTTACTTTATCTATCTAATATAAGAGGTTATAGTGAGTAAACCTTAAAAGATGGAGATTTGCTATTATATACTTTTTTATTAAACTTTTAAAGGGCAACAATTCCATCATACATGATTTTTGTGCAACTTAAACCGTTTCCGCATCATAACCAATTAATTAAAAAACATTAATCTGATCTATCGCGTAATATGTAAAAGATAAAAATGATTACTGTGAGTTATCCTTTAGAGATAGACATATACAATCGCAGACTTTTTTATAAATCTTTTTAAGATATCCAATTCAGTAGTACATTAATATGATCTATCTCGTAAGGTTTAATCAGTTTTTGTGATTTAAGCGCACGAAATGTTATTTCAGACATCTCATTACAAATCATTGAATTTCTCAAATTTCCTGTACTATAATATATATGTATTATATATATAAATCTTCCTTTTGAATCGCTCTATCTATTGTTAGAAATTGGATTGAAATCCGTTGAATAGTTTAAAAGTTATAAGCAAAAAGACAGCGGAAGCGGCTTAATTTTATACTATGAAAAAATAAGCTTTTGGAGATATTAAAGTTGTGAATGGTGTTAAATATGATTAACCTTGTCACACTTAACGAGTAACGCTGACTGTGTGTGAAAATATTGAGAACATATAACACGGTTAAAGAAACTGTGTCAAGTTTATATAAATCAAATGGCTAAGCGTGCAAATTTCGTACCTCATTATCAATAAATAAAAAAAACTGAATGATAATTGCAGAATGTTTCAACTTTAGTAAGAAATGTGGTCAAAAATTAACCGAAACAAATCGTAATCAAACGAACGCGGCCTTTACGCAGAGAATCCCGCCAATCTCCGTACAATATTATAGCTGCGTTCAGAAATTGTTAGTTGTCAATGTCAAATGTCAAAAATAAAAGTATATTTTTAAATTGAATTGATTTCTAATCGACTTTTGACTAAACTATTTGTAATCAAACGAACGCGACCTATACGCACAGATTCCCGCCGTTATGACAAATACTATAGCTGCGTTCAGAGATTGTTGATTTTCAATGTCAAATGTCAATATAAAAGTTTTTTTTTTAATTTAATCGATTTTTGATCGACTTTTGACTAAACTATTTGTAATCAAACGAACACGACCTTTACGCACAGATTCCCGCCAAATTATGACAAATATTATAGCTGCGTTCAGAAATTGTTGATTTTCAATGTCAAATGTCAATATAAAAGTTTTTTTTTTAATTTAATCGATTTTTGATCGACTTTTGACTAAACTATTTGTAATCAAACGAACACGACCTTTACGCACAGATTCCCATCAAACATTATAGCTGCGTTCAGAAATTGTTAGTTCTCAATGTCAAATGTCAAAAAGCAAAGTATATTTTTACATTTAAGCGATATATAATCGACTTTCAACTAAACTATTTGTAATCGAATCAATAGTTTTTACTCTATCCCAAGTATTTTATTCAAACTCGCTTTTTAAACCCTGTTCTAGATAATAATTAATAAAAATCTGTTTAGCCGTTCTCGAGTTTTAGCGTGACTAACGAACAAAAATTGAGTTTTGTATATAGATATACCTAATGCAAAAATACAGTGACAACTTTCATGTAACAATACAAGTATGATATGAAGTAACTAACTGTGCCCGCGACTTCGACGTTTGTAACGTTTTCTCACAAAAACTACTGGACAGATTTTTAAAATGTTTTCACCATTGAAAAGCTGCATTTTCGCTGAGCAACAAAGGCTATATTACTTTCTCCAAATAAATAGGGATCCTTAATAAAAATGCATTAATGTAACCCAAGGCGTGTAAAAATTGGTCACATCAAATCTTTCATCGCGTGCACTACAGAAACTATTGATGATAGAACAATAAAATGTTCTACAATATTATTGAACGTATTAATATCTACAAAAAAATTTACTATACTATATGTCTAACTACTGTAGTTATGCTACTACAACTACTTTTTTGCATATTAAAATTGCTGACAATATTTAAACCATATTATTCATTACTCTGTATTAATCCTTATCCTTTTTATATTTTATTAAAGACCATTTAATTACCTGTAGAATACTTTTTAAATTATCAAAATCGGACATCCCATTCAAAAGATATAACGAATTTAAATATGTCAATTGTAGCGACCCTTATAACTGGGCCTGCGACTGGTGAGTTGTGTGTTAACGAAAATAAATCTATAGTCCGACTTAGTAGAGTTTCCACTGCCCAGAGATCGGTATTTACGCGGGTGAAACCTCGGGGCATTGCTAGTAAATAACAACGTAATCATAGGGCACAAAAAGTCATTTTGCTAAAAATGTTGGTGGATTCCAAAAATATATATAGACTAGCGGCCCGTCCCGGGTTAGCACGGGTAGACATAAATAGGTAAAAAAAGTAAGGTAAGTAGCAGCCCATTAACGTCCCACTACTGGGCACAGGCCTCCTCACTCCGAGAAGCGAGGGTTTTTAGAGCATAGACCCACCACGCTGCTCCAGTGCGGATTGGCAGGCATAGTACACAAGTGCACTCTCATAGTCCGATGATCAGATGCAGGACCGACGGCTTAACGTGCTCTCCGAGGCACGGGGGTGAATCACACCGCCATCTTCCCAACTTCGGGCAAATATTGAGAAAATCTTAATATAAAACTCAATATTGATTTTTGAATTGGCCCGACCTGGGACTCGAACCCAGGACCTCATGTCTGTAGTCGAACATGCTAACCACTAGACCAATGAGGCAGTATAAATAGGTACAGATTAAGTTATAAGCATGATAATTAAAACGACCATGAATTGACGAATATTATGAAAAAGTGTGATTCCTATTACTAAAACTACGCTCTGAAAAGAACTTTTTAATTGAAGCATAAAAATGTGTTAAAAAAATCTCGAAATATTCAATGTCGCTTGCGTCCACTGCGTAAGGTAACCTAGTTCATGATGGTCCACCCCCTTCTCCCGCACTGCCCCTCTCTCGTCGAGTTAGTTACTCGATGCGCTGCGTGGCGGCCGCCGCCGGCATGTATTTTAATTTTAACTTCATGATATATATTTCTTATATATTTGGATAAAAATTTATAAATGGTATGGATAACACGGTCTGATCGGCATTTCTATCAATTTGCTTAATGTAAAAAAGTAGTTATTGTGACGTAACTACAATAGTTAGACATATGGTCTCGCGAAGTTTTTTGTAGATATTGATATATTCTATAATATTATCGAACATTTTTTGTCCTATCATTAGTACTCTTCACATCGTATGCGATGCAAGACATTTTATGGCTAATTTTTTCACACCTTCGGTTGGTTTTAATAGGAGTTTCTAAAGATTTCTATAGTAATCAGTACTAAATATAGCGTATGTTATTCAGTGATAATGTAGCTTTCGAATGAAAAAAGAATTATTAAAATCGGTCCAGTACTTTTTGAGTTTATTCGTTACATACAAAAATACAAATCTTTCCTCTTTATAATATTGTATAGTGTAGATAAGTGTGATTTTAGTTTAATAACTGTTTAAAGTTTTTTGCTAATATATAGCAAACCAGTTTTAAAAAAAAACGTGATAGTGAAAATAAAAAAAAATAAAACTTCATGGGCACAAAGATGTCACATGTCAGAAGTGAAACTTCTTTGGCAAAATATTCTTTCACACTCTCGCAATACAATTTCTGGAATTGAAAAATGATTTGATTTCATAATTAATAAAAATAATTAAAAGGATTTATAAAAAAACGATCAATATTAAATTAAAATTTCCTCGTGGTTTTTTTGTTAAGAGTAAAAAATACCTAGTCTCAATTTAAAATTCGAATTCAGAAATTCTATTTTTGAAATTAAAATTTCGCAAAGAGAATTTATGAATTATCATTAATTTATATATTACGCAATGTAATTTATTGAAATTCCACGTTTTCTTTTGTAGACAATGTTTTATAATAAATGATTTGATTTGAACGTCCCACTGCTGGGCACAGGCCTCCTCACTCCGAGGAGCGAGGGTTTTTAGAGCATAGACCCACCACGCTGCTCCACTGCGGATTGGCAGGCATAGTACACAAGTGCACTCTCTATTCCTTCACTCTCATAGTCCGATGATCAGACGCAGGACAACCAACTTCACAACTTCGGGCATATATTGAGAAAATCTTAATAGAAAACTCAATATTGATTTTTGAATTGGCCCGACCCGGGACTCGAACCCAGGACCTCATGTCAGTTATTGAACATACTAACCACTAGACCAATGAGGCAGTCACTTCAAAACGTATTTGAAACTATTCTAAAACATCTGGTATATGTATATTGAAAATGAATCCAAAATGCCTGCCACCCAGAGCAAGCTGAATAAAAGAATGTCTCGGACAGCGAACCAGTTTTAAAAAAAAAGAATGATATTGACATATCAAACCGGAGCGTTCGACCGGTAGCCATTTTGCCGCTAAGTAAATGTGTTGTGGAATGCCCGCCTTACGGTAGCCATGTTTGAATTGACACGCAGTAAATAATGTAATCTAATTACGTCAATATTACACTTTATCTTACACGTATCATCATAATTTTGTAAGTTTTGTAATGATAATTAATTCACCTTTATTTCGTTGGTATTTAATATCTATTTTGCCAACAGATAGTCGCAGTAGATGACTTTGTATTTACATTGTATAAAATGACGTCGCTTCTGATATCTATTTGCTTATATCTTATAAACTATGTGACTGATTTTAATGAAGTTTGCAGAAATAGTGGTAACTGGCCACGGCCGAAGCCTCCCACCAGTCCAGACTCAGTCAAATTAGAAAATGCAATTTCCTAAATTCGTCCTACCTGGGATCGAACCCGGGACCTCCGCTAACAAAGCGAGTACTCACACCACTGTGCCAGCGAGGCCGTCTGTCAGTCGCGTTCTCGTGACCCCGTCTCCGAGTGATGCAAGAGCACCGCTGGACAGAACTAAACAAAACGAAATTTATGCTTTTTGAAAGAGATGAATCTATGATGAATGGCAATATTTTGATAGATGGAGAACAAGTGGAAGAGGTGAAAGAATTTGTATACTTGGGATCTAAATTTACAAAAGATGGAACATGTGAAAGTGATATTGAAAGGAGAGTGAATGCAGAGAATATGGTAAATGGTGCTCTGCATGCTTTTATGAATAGCCACATGGTGTCTCAAAGGGCCAGACTGGCTGTGCATGCAGGAGTGTTGGTGCCAACACTTATGTTATTTTTATATTAAATAAATACTAAACAAAACACAATCGATTAAATGACACACAGAATCTTTTTTGTTTTTAAACAAAAGATAGTAGCATAAATGAATGCCATATTTACATAATGGGTGGATGCGTGGTAGTGCGTTGGTGGATGCGTGGGTAGATGCGTGGGAGGCTGTGTGGAAACACGTTTATAAGTATTGAAGTGACGTTAGACATGTTGCCGATCTTTGTGCGCTTCGTAGCAGAAACAAATGGCTATCCACATATATTTGAAAAAAAAGGGTAAAGGGTTGATGGAATTCATAAAATGAATAGCCTAAAACCTTCTATTCAATTCAATTAATTCCGCGTCGAATGGTCATGGTCTCATGCAGATCGGTCCAGTAGTTTTCAAGTTTATCGATAACAAGGAAAAAAAAGTTGCTTTTATATATATATGAGAAATGGAGAAGCATTAAGCACAGGGGCGTAGGGTTCTCCACCGACATCGTTATTAATTGGATCCAATATTTAATTTCTTATTCTGTGGGCGTTCATGGGTAATGTTGGTGCAATCAAACACTTTATTAATTAACTCGGATTATAGTGTTCCCGATATCAATTTACACAAACTCATTAACACTAATAGCTAGGAACGCGACAATTCCAACAGTAGACTACTCCGGTCGAGCGCCACTCGACAACTGCCGAGAGACTCCCGCCGGACCGCCACCATTGACTTTGTCCACGCCTATAGATGGCGCCAGCGTTCCACAGACATCTGCCCTCCGACATATAGATGCAGCTAATTATATAATGTATAAGGATTTGTAAATGTGTAAAAACATTTAGTATTTTAGCGGAAGAGACGATAAATTATTTAATTTTTTTCGCGTATAGCAGCCCGTCAAGATTAAGAGCTTAGTGTGTTGGTCGGAAGCAAGAGTTATGACTGTTGGGGCGATGCTAATCCGCGGGCTAAACTATATGAACATCTGGCGGCTTGT
Organism: Elymnias hypermnestra; assembly: GCA_015832385.1. Lineage (NCBI taxonomy): Eukaryota > Metazoa > Arthropoda > Insecta > Lepidoptera > Nymphalidae > Elymnias > Elymnias hypermnestra. The sequence continues at coordinate 97,636 of JACTOM010000085.1, forward strand.
GACGGTTTTACTACGATAATTTGTTAAGAAATTCCATGCTGCGGCTCAATCTGATATTATTAACACCTTCAGATTTATTTAACACCAACAATTATGTTAAAAATCACTACATAAAACGCATAATTCCGTCTCGTAAGAGATAAATAGGAAAAAAAAATTGTTGAAAATAAAATAGGTTATACTGAGCTAATCTTTAAAGATAGATATATACTATCAAGGACTTTTCTTTAGAGCTTTTAAATGGGAACAATTCTGTCATACATGATTTTTATGTAAGTTTTACTGTTTACACATAACACACGCGCCTTATAAGAGAGATGGTAGAAATCTGTTGAAAATAAAATAGGTTATACTGAGCTAATCTTTAAGGATAGATATATACTATTAAGAACTTTTCTTTAGAACATTTAAAGGAGAACAATTCTGTCATATATGATTTTTGTGTAACTTTTACCGTTTACGCAACACACGCGCACCTTATGAGAAAGATGGTAGAAATTTGTTTGGAATAAAAAAGGTTATACTGAGCCAATCTTAAAAGATAGATATATCTTATCGAAGACTTTTCTTTAGAACTTTTAAATGGGAACAATTTTTTCATACATAATATTTGCGTAGCTTTAACTGTTTACTCAACACGTGCCCACCTTGTAAGAGAGATGGTTGAAATTTGTTGTGAATAAAAATGGTTATAGTGAGCCAACCTTAAGAGATAGATATATCTTGTTCAGGACTTTTTATTAGAACTTTTAAATGGGAACAATTTTGTTCTACACGATTTTAATGTAGCTTTAACTGTTTACTTGAAGCTCTCAAAAAGAATAAGTTGCCCAATATTTGCAACATTTTTCATTGTTGCACAGCTCCTATTGGTCTTAGCATGATGATGTTTAGACTATAGCCTTTTTAATAAATGGACTATCTAAAACTGAACGAATTTCTCAAATCGGACCAGTAGTTCCTGAGATTTACGCGTACAAACAAACTCTTTCGCTTTATAATATTACAAGTAATATCTATATAGTTTACTTACTTCCTACAATTGTAATCCCGTTAGGAAATCGCATTGTTGTAAAGCAGCTGCAGTTACCCGATACATTGTAAAGTGTATGTATGTTTGTATGTGTCATCTCGCAACAATGTAGTTAATCGGTGCGCTACGTGCCTGTAACGTAAATAGGCTACTGGCGGCTAGCCGACAGGCACGTCTCAATGCCACTGTTAAAATAAGCTAGCTTTTATAAAGGTTAACCCACACACTGACAGACTTTATGGTACAGTGGTGATGGTGGCCAAAAGTCCTGGGATTATATACTGGCACGATTAGACGTAAGACAAACCCGTCGTCGTCGTCGTCGTCGCTTCAACCGATGGACGTCCACTGCTGGACATAGGTCTCACGTAATGATGTCCACAAGGCCCGATCTTGCGCCGCCTGGCTCCAGCGGCTACCGGCGACCCTCTTTATGTCGTCGGTCCACCTTGTGGGGGGTCTCCCTACACTGCGCCGCCCGGTGCGGGGTCGCCACTCCAGCACCTTCGGGCCCCAACGTCCATCGGTCCGTCGGACTATGTGCCCCGCCCATTGCCACTTCAGGTTCGCGATTCGTAGGGCTATGTCGGTGACTTTGGTTCTGCTACGGATCTCCTCATTTCTGATTTGATCACGTAGAGAAATTCCGAGCATAGCCCTCTCCATCGCACGCTGAGCGACTCTGAGCTTTCGTATGAGGCCCATAGTCAGCGACCACGTTTCGGAGCCGTAGGTCATCACTGGCAACACGCACTGTTCGAAGAGCTTTGTCTTCAAGCACTGAGGAGTATCGGACGAAAATATCTGGCGTAGTTTCCCGAACGCTGCCCAACCGAGTTGGATTCGGCGGTTGACCTCTTTCTCGAAATTGGACCTACCTAGCTGGACAATGTGTCCCAGGTATGTATATTCGTCTACAATTTCGAGTGCTGAGTTCTCAACGATGACTGGGTGGAGCGGAACATGGATATTGGACATAACTTTCGTCTTATCCATTGACATACATAAATTGGCATACATTGACATTGACAAACCCATACATTGACAATCATGCTGTCGCAACAGTGCGAGTATTAAGACTTTGATTAAGACAGGCCCACACACTAACACCTTTGCTGACGCAATGGGATATTAAGGCTGTCAGTGTATGGGACCTATTCTTTTACGCTTACGGAAATGCTATTTACGCTCTAACCCTGATCGATGACCAGTCAGGAGTATCGGACTCGGTGATGGAAGGCTCAATACCCACTAAAACCCAGCGGAACCCTCTTCATCCATTAATGAGGGCACCAGGTGTTCAGCTTTCGCATTCTGCCCCGGTGTTCCGGATGAGTTCGACGGAGGATTCACGGAGGCAGGAGGAGATGCGTAAATATGCGCCGCCTTATATTCCGCCTCCTTCGGCGATGACAGTGTATGGGACCTATACACAGCCCCGCAATCGCAATGGTGCTAATATTAGCTAGGAGAGTTCCTGTTTTTAATTACCGCAAGGGCAAATTAAGAAATTAGACTTTAATTAGGACAGGCCCATACACTGACATTTGCTATAGGACGAATGCTCGCTTCCCTAAAAGAAGTCTTAGGAAATCTTCTACGTATTAATCGTATATTTATGAAATTAGATGTTAATTATATATTGGCAAGACACACTGATAGCCTCGCTGTTGCGATAGTGCAGGTACTGAGACCTTAATTACGACAGGCCCATACACTAACAGCTTTGTTGACGCAATGCGACATATACTATATTACATAGCTGATATCCTGGAATCGTTTCCTGGCAGGGAAAATATAATTACATATTATAATTAGTTTTACAAAAAAGATTAAAATGCGACAATAAAAAGTAACATGAAATAGAAAATTATACTTTTATAAAGACAGGCCCACACACTGACAGGCTGTCACTGACGCAGTCGTACGAATACTAGATTAGTTAGCATTGATTCTAGATTCGTGTCTCGTGTTTTGGATCCAGTTCCCGGAATGGCAGATTTAGGAAATTAGACTTTAATTACGACAGGCCGACTCACACTGTGCCTCAATGATTTAGTGGCACGAGTAATAGATTCGTTAGCAGAGAGCCTAAGATCGTAACAGAGGGTCTCGGATCGTATGCCGGACAATTTAGGAAATTAAGACAGACCCATACACTGACAGCCTTTCTGACTTAATGGTACGAGTACTAGATTCGTTAGCAGAGGGCCTGGGATCGTATCCCGGCAAGATAAATGCAGGAAATTAGAAATTAATTAAGACAGCCCATTCACTAAAAACCATGCAGTCGAAATGACTAGTATTAGTTAACAAAGGACCCGGAATCGTATCCCAGACTAATAAGGATATTAAGACCCATACACTAACAGTCTGCAATAGGATGTTAAAGATGTTTTAGGAAATCTTCGTATTCTTTAATTTTTCTATCTAGCTTGGTAAGAGGCTTCAGTCGTCACTCATTACGTCTTGCTTAGACTATATCCACCATCAGGTGAGATCACAGTCAAGCATTTATTAATTAATTAATTCCTAAAAGTCTGCCTATACCCTTACATAAGTTCAAACACATTGTTACGTGTTGCTAATTCACCTTAAATTTCATATTTATAACTGTTTGTTTGTTATTTCTCGCTAGCTGCTGTCCCTTGGTTTTATCCGCGTAATTCCCGATAAGCGTGCAAAGGCGGTCTTATTGCAAGCAATCTCTTCCAGACAACCTTTACTTTATTATTGTAATATTATCTTCGTCGTTCTTAATATTATTGGATTTATTATGAAATATTTCTAATGTAACCTCCTTAGTTTATTTGATAATATAAAACCTTTTTAACCTCATTACGTTTGATATATTTGTCAGATTGACAGAAGATATTTATGTCAAAGTCAAACATGGTAGAGTATGTTTTTAATGGATTTAACGTATTTTTTTATGTATAATTTAATAATATATTATCATTGTGAACTACTTCTTAAATTTCGAACTTCTCCAAACACTTAATTGTCCTTATTCTGTCTATTACTATTATCTATTTTATTATAATATCTATTTTAAGTCCGCCTTTTTGCAATGTGTGCAACAAAGTTTATAAATGAATATAATATCAGTCATTGGTATATAGAAAAAGGTGGCTTTAGTCATTTAAAAAAAAACAAATGACCCTCATCTATTTCCTTCGCCTACAGACGTCCTGAATAGAAAAAAAAGTTGAAAAGCACACCATAAATAGATCAATAATCGTAATTCGTTCGGAAATTTTAAACCCCCAAAAACGTAAAAATGCAGAAACATCACGCACCAAAACGATCTATAACGATTTGGAAGCGTACGTGTTTACAAAATGGCCGCCGGTTTTTCGAATCGTCTACATTTTTATTTGTTACGTTTAAATGCACATTTGTTTTTGTTGCATCGCTTTCTGCTAGTCACGGATGTGCCATTAGATGGCAAACTATTGATTTTGATGGCATTCCCGAAATTCACCGGATATTGTAAATCCTTAAAGCGTTTATGTATTGTCTATGGTTGTTTTTTTTTTTTTTTTTAAACAGAAGTAACCAAGGAAATAATTTTTCAGCCAAAACAGTAACTGACACAAAAAAATATACATTAAAAAATTTATAATTTATAATGACTGAATATATTACACTATTAACAGCAAATTGGTCTTAAGTCCTATAAAGAGAAGATTTATATTATGTTTGTTTATGTGTTTGTAACGTTTTCACACAAAAGCTACTGGACCGATTTCAAAAAAATTTTCACCATTACAAAGCTGCATTTTCACTAAACGATATAAGCTTTATTATTTTCTTAAAAAAAATAGGGATCCCTAACAAAAATGCATTAATACAAACCAAGGTGTGAAAAAAATTGGCCACATAAAATCTGTCATCGCGTGCCCTGAGGAAACTATTAATGATAGAACAAAAAAATGTTCTACAGTATTATAGAAGGTATTAATATCTACAATACAATATATCTAACTACTGTAGTTACGCCACTATAACTACTTTTTTACGTTTTAAAAGTTAATAATAGTGCCGACAATAACCAAACCATATTATTCATATCTCTGTGTTTATCTTGTCCTATAATGACTAATGGTAATAGACATAAAACTATAATACAATAAAAAAATATTAATTATGTTGATGAGTGTGTTTATCTAGGCCCGAATATTTGCTATAAGGCATACTATACTGATGAAGTAGAAAGGAGAATAAAGAAGGCATGGGTCTCTAAAACATATTCAAGTCACAAATGAACATCAGACCAAAGAAGAAAGCCATGGACTCTGTAGTGACACCTACTCTAATTTACGGCTGCCAAACTTGGCCAATCACCAAGGAAATAATACTGAGTGACAGAGTAAGAAATAGTGTGATAAGAGAACGTTGTGGTATAAAAGAAGACGTAGTGACTAAAATTGAGAAAGGTATGCTTAGATGGTTTGGGCACGTAGAGAGAATGAATGAAAGGAGACTGACAAAAAGGATTTATGAGTCAAGAGTGAATGCGAAAGTTGGAAGGGGAAGACCGAGGCGAACGTTCCTGGACCAAATCCAGGACATTTTAAATAACGGCCAGGTCAAGAGTACTCTAAACCGACGAACTTGTATGAAAGGTTTAATGAGAATGAAAGAAGCGAAGGAGATATGCAAGGATCGTGGCAAGTGGAAGGATGTTGTCTCTGCCTACCCCTATGGGAATGAGGCGTGATGCTATGTATGTATGTAAATAACACACAAAGATAAGACAAAATCAAAAATAGTTACATTTGAAATATGACTTTATTGACGCGGAGAAAGGACAGGACATATAGCAAGAAAACCCGACGGCCGTTGGACGGAAAAATTACTACACTGGTATCCTCGTGATGGACTCCGGCCCAGAGGGCGGCCACGACGTCGCTGGATCGACGTCGTTTGCCCAAAAATGGGCTTTCCAAAAATGACTTAAATGAAGGACGCAAATTTAAACCTATATTGACGTAAAATATTACTATCAAATATGACATAGATTAATATGTGAATCGCAATACCGTTTTGGAGATAAAGGCTATTATTATTATACCACTTTTACACTCACGCCCGTTGACCAAATATATATATATATTTATTATTAAATATAAATCAATTTATAATAATTACTTGTATACATAAATATGAAATAATACATATACCTACATAAACATTTACATAAATACATATAACGGGCGGAGGATACACCCCGGCAGAGAAACCAAACGACCGGGGGTCAGGGCTACAGGCTGAGAAACCGCCGGACTAGCCTAGCCGAATCCAGCAACACCGCCTTTTGCATCCTTGCTGCGAGCGAACTGCCCTGCTCAGATGATGAGCGAGACTGACTGGGATCAGACCATTCGCAGATATTACGATTGGGATGGTTTCAGTGGATCCCACTCCCCACATGGCGGTAATCTCGTGCGCCAGATCCAGATATTTACGTTTTTTCTCTGTCTCAGCTCGCACGAGATTCTCGTCATACGGGATCGTGATATCCACTAAAAACCCGAGACTGTGCCCGGTCCATTATCACGATATCAGGCTTGTTGGCCAGAATGGTCCTGTCCGTGATAATGGACCGGTCCCAATAGAGTCGGAGCATTCGAGTACTGGCACCGGCTGGTACCTATAATATGGCAATCTCTCATCAAGAAGCGTACACCAGGGCGAGCTCTTGATGAAGGATTTTGGCCGCTTGATTATGTCTGTGGAGATACCCAGTGTTGGCAAGCGCGGAACATCCCGAAAGCACATGTCTNAAGGAGGCGACGGCTCTCCACCCTGCTTCGCTAGCGACCATTGCGCGGGCAATGCTAGATAGCGAGAAGTCTCCGCCAATCAGCCACACCAAGAGATGGGACAAAATAGGACTTTACAGCATTTTTGAATAGACAAATATCGTTTCTCTATATTTTATTTCAATGTATGATAGATTCCTTAAACGGTTCCTTCGCGCCCTGATCAGAGAAGACCCCACAAACAACTCAGTACGTATTTGTCATCATCATTACAATATATATTTTCAATTCATTCTATATGATATCATTTATTAAGTGACATCTTTGTCGGTTTATTATAGTAACATAGTACAGCCCACTCTTGAATCAATTGTCGATTTGATGTAGCCTAATGGAATTTACAACAATTTTATTCCTATATCTTAAATTATATGAGGTGCAATTACTTCTTTTCGTAGAATAGAAGAACAAAGAAAAACATTGCAGTAAAAAATATTTATTATGAACTAAGATAAAAATGATCTAGATTTTTTAGGCCAGTTAAATTGATAGTTTATAACTATAATATTATAAAACACGACTGCTATATCGCGAAATTACAGAAATACAATTCAATACAAATTAATTCGATATTTTGAACTGCTTAAACTCCTTTACATACAAACATACATAGCGAGCTAATTATAAACTAGTAGCTTTCTGCATAATAATTATTAAAGCGTTATAAATTATGCAAACATTTGACAATTGTTGTTCTTTCGCGCCGAAACAAAGTCCCGCCATTTTTTTCCCGCCTTTCATAGACAATATATTTTGTTTCAGATTGAAAGGAACGCAAAGACACCTTCTAATGATCCTTGTATTTAAAAAAATACGTCACATTTCCGAAAATCTTTTGTTTATTTAACAAATTGTTTAAATAATAGACAATTTTGACACGGCAACGCGAAAGATTTTTGTCTTTTGTGTCCCTGGGTGACGTGAGCGTGGGAATGGAGTATCTTATATTAAATACTTAGAAGATTACTTCGTCTATATTATTGAGAGTTTATCTGTTTATTACGAAATTGTATTATTAACCAGCAAAAACGTGTCACCTATAGATGTAACACAGTCAAGTGCAAACCAGTAACCAAAAAAAAAACATCATGGTAGGTTAAAAAAACAATGAGCGGCGTGGCTTAATAGACTGGATTGGCGAAGACCTCTCACCACCAACAGTAATTGCGGCCATGCTAACAAGATACGATGCTTGGAGGGCGATGGTGTCCTTTTGCGAAACCGTTTTGGTTAAAAAGGAGACCGCCGAGTTAGCGCGAGAGTGGGCTGATCCAACGCGGAGACGGAGACACAGGGGTGACACAGCTGCCTTACAGTCGTGGAATGCTCCAGCCTTTAATCTGAGGGGTTGGGTTGGGCTCCCACCGTTCCTTAATATACAACCCCGAGAAGAATGTAGCTTAACGTGGCCTTAGGCTACATTGAAGTGTGAGCCTGGTGTCGTCTTACATGTGCAGAGGAGGGCCACCGAGGGGGTTTTAGTGGGTATAACCTGGCCTTTCCCCCGAAAAGGCCGGGTATCTTTTGAAGATCCCCCCCCCCCTCCGCTTAAAAAACAAAGCAAGCACTTCGCAANCCCCCCCCCCCCCCTCCGCTTAAAAAACAAAGCAAGCACTTCGCAAAAGCCTTGTTACTCATAGGAGAGGGAGTTTTTAGAACACATACCCACCACGCTGCACCACTGCAAGTTTGCAGTCCAATTGTAACAAAACAATCAATTCCTACGTCAATAAGCACGAACTCATTGCTTAGAAAGACATTTTGAAATACGTTCGCAAATATAAACAGCTGATGCGAGCTATGGACGTCACCATATTGGCCTAATCCACATAACGCCTTTCGCCATACCCCCAGCCATATAAACGATGGAGAACGTTTCGCTTTTAAAAGAATTTTATTAACGATTGAAAATTTTCTTAGCCAAGATTCGTTATTTGAAATAGTTCGTTACAACGACATTGTGTTGGACCAGGATTACATACATACATACATACATAGCATCACGCCTTATTCCCATAGGGGTAGGCAGAGACAACATGCTTCCACTTGCCACGATCCTTGCATATCTCCTTCGCTTCTCTCAATCTCATTAAATCTTTCATACAAGTTCGTCGGTTTAGAGTACTCTTGACCTGGCCGTTATTTAAAATGTCCTGGATTTGGTCCAGGAACGTTCGCCTCGGTCTTCCCCTTCCAACTTTCGCATTCACTCTTGACTCATAAATCCTTTTTGTCAGTCTCCTTTCATTCATTCTCTCTACATGCCCAAACCATCTAAGCATACCTTTCTCAATTTTAGTCACTACGTCTTCTTTTATACCACAACGTTCTCTTATCACACTATTTCTTACTCTGTCACTCAGTTTTAATCCACTCATGCTTCTCAACGCTCTCATCTCTACCGCATTTATTTTACTTTTGTGATTCTTCTGCCATACCCAACTTTCACTACCATACATAAGTGTTGGCACCAACACTCCAGCATGCACTGCCAGTCTAGCCCTTTGAGACACCATCTGGCTATTCATAAAAGCATGCAGAGCACCATTTACCATATTCCCTGCATTCACTCTCCTTTCGATATCACTTTCACATGTTCCATCTTTTGTAAATTTAGATCCCAAGTATACAAATTCTTTCACCTCTTCCACTTGTTCCCCATCTATCAAAATATTGCCATTCATCATAGATTCATCTCGTTCAAAAAGCATAACTTTCGTTTTGTTTACATTCACTTTCATTCCTTTCCCTTTCAAAGCTTCATTCATAATATTTAGCATCTCCTGAAGCTCGTTAGCGGATGACGCAAGTATTACTTGATCATCAGCGTAGAGTAAACATTTGATGAGTAATTCATTCATTCTTAACCCATACATACATTCTTTTAAATCTGTCAAACATTTATCCATGAAAAGGTTGAACAGCCATGGTGACGCAACACATCCCTGTCGAACACCTCTTTCGACAGGAAACCACTCCGTGTACGCTCCGTTTATTCTGACACAGGCACTAGAACCCTCATAGAGAGACTTCAATGCTTGGATCAGACAACCGCTCACCCCATACGTAGATAACGTTGACCACAGCTCATTCCTCACCACTCGATCATAGGCCTTTTCTAAATCTACGAACGCGCAATAAACTTTTTGGTGTTTAGCCAAACATTTTTCAGTTAAGCACCGTAAAGAAAAGACCTGATCCGTACATCCCATTCCTCTTCTAAATCCCGCTTGCACGTCCCATATTTTCCCATCAGTTTCATTAATCCTGGTTTCATTAATGAAACCAGGATTCGTTGTAACAAAACTTGTTGCTTAACATTACGAAGAGTTTAACATTGAAACATAAAGGTTGTGGACTGAATTTCGTTAATTGAAAGGCAAAAGTCTACAATGACTTAATTAATGTAATCATAAAGTTTTTACAAGCAATCGTAGGGTATTTTGGAAAAATACGTAATCGAGTTATTTATTACTCACTAGCGGCCCGTCCCGGCTTCGCATTTTTTTTTTGACGCTGGGAAATTACGCACCCCGACTGTGGGGTCGGGAGTGTGGGACTCGGCGAGGGGGAAGAACTCGCAATACCCACTAAAACCCAGCGGGACTGTCGACAACCATGAGTGGGGAGCCAGAGGCTCGTTAACGCATTCCTCTCTGACCCCTCGGTTGTATTCGGGTCACAGATATTCTACAGGGGGAGGAGTTGCATGAACCTCCGCCTCCTGTTTCCTACTCCCGAACTTACTACGTGAAGAAGACTCACCAATACCACGAACTTTTGCTTATAACGCTTGGGAACTATTCTTAGATAGCTGCGACCTTCTACTTCTAGGCATATTGCTATGAAGGATATTTATTTTAAATCAGAGAAATAAAGAGTACACTAATAATAATAACAAAAGAGAAATTATTCGAGATCAAAGAGATAGTTCTGAAAAGAACTTTTAAGTGAAGCATAAAAATGTGTTAAAAAAACTCGATGCGCTGCATGGCGGCCGCCGCCGGCATGTGTTTTTATTTTAATTTCATGATATCTTTTGAATGGAATATCCGATTTCAATAATTCAAAAAGTAATCATCAGGTATTGAGACAGTCTTGAATATTAAATTATTTATTTGGATAAAAATTTATAAATGGTATGGATAACACGGTCTGATTTTGATCGGCATTTCTATCAATTTGTTAAATGTAAAAAAGTAGTTATAGTGACGTAACTACAATAGTTAGACATATGGTCTCGCGAAGTTTTTTGTAGATATTGATATATTCTATAAAATTGTCGAACATTTTTTGTCCTATCATTAGTACTCTGCACAGCGTATGCGATGAAAGACATTTTATGGCTAATATTTTTACACCTTCGGTTGGTTTTAATAGGAATTTATAAGGAATTCTATAGTAATCTTGTACTAAATATAGCCTCAGTGATAATGTAGCTTTCTAATGAAAAAAGAATTATTAAAATCGGTACATTAGTTTTTGAGTTTTTTCGTTGCATACAAAAATACAAATATTTCCTCTTTATAATATTAGTGTAGACTAGCAATGCCGCGGTTTCACCCCACGTAGATACTGATGCGGTGGCAATGGAAAGTCTGTTTTATATCTTATGAAAGTCCGATTTTAATAATTTCAAAAATATTTTACAGGTTTTGAAACGGTCTTTAATAAAATATCATTTAATAGTATAATGATTAATACAGAGGTATGTATAATATGGTTTATTGTCAGCAATTTTAAAATGCTAAAAAGTAGTTATAGTGGCATAACTACAGTAGTTGGACATATGGTATTACAGACTTTTTTGTAGATATTAATACCTTCTAGAATATTGTAGAACATTTTTTTGTTCTATCATCAATAGTTTCCGCAGCACATGCGATTACAGATTTTTTTATTTCTCAACTTGGGTCGCATTGACGCATTTTTCTTAAGGATCCCTATTTTTTTTTTTTTGGAGAAAGTAATGGTGAAAAAAAATTTCAAATCGATCCAGTAGTTTTTGTGTGAAAACCTTACAAACGTACATAAACAAAAATTACACTGTATATAGGGACAGTGTGAACTCGTAGTGGGAATTATAAAAAAGGTTTTACTACGCCAAATAATTCTCACAACCTAAAGCAAATTATCAATTATGAATGACTCTACAGGTGTACTTTCGCAAAAAAAAAACGCACAAAACAAACAAAACACGGTAAAACCTCCTTTGGACACGTGCGTCCGTCTTTGCGGCCAGAGACAATGGCATTATGACATTACGCCTCCGCCCCAAAAAAAAAAACAATGCCACATTTATTGACTTTGGCGCGTAAATTTATTGACTTGTTACTCCGTTCCCACGCAAACAGAATTTAATTAACTTAACTTAAAATAATAATCAGAATTATTTTAGCTTGATAATAATAAATTGTTAAAATTAAAAATTAAATTGAATATCAACGTCCACCGAGAACGGTTCAGACTGGTGAAGTCTACGCTCCGACCTACTCGTGCCCAAATCCAAGACCCCGAGAGCTTTCAACTAGAGCTGCAAAACCGCTTCGACGGCCTTGAGGAATGCGAATCTGTGGATGAGGTTAACAATAGGCTAGTAGAAACTGTTCATATGGTTGGGACTAAGTACTTCAGAGCCCGTAAAAAGAAAACCAAGAGATTCTCTGACTACACTCTCAATCTCATGGAGCAAAGACAGACAATGAGCTTACAGTCAGCAGCGGACGCGTCCGATTACCGGCGTATCAACAGACAGATCTCCAAATCACAAAAACGTGATCTGCGAACCTTCAATACGGAGCGCATCAAAGACGCTATTGAACGCAATAAAGGCTCCAAAGTGTTCGCAAGAGACCTGTCTATTGGTCAGCGCCAGCTTACGCGGCTGAGGACCAGTGATGGCAAGCTCATTGCGTCGAAACCAGAGATTTTGAGCGAGGTCGAGAATTTCTATGGACAGCTATACTCATCGACTGTCAAGCCTATTGACTGTTTGGCTGCAGATCCCAGAGCCAAACTAACCCGACACTACACTGAAGACATCCCGGACGTCAGTCTGTACGAGATTAGTATGGCTCTCAAACAGATGAAGAACAGCAAGGCACCAGGTGATGACGGAATCACAGCAGAACTCCTGAAGGCGGGTGGAAAACCGGTACTCAAAGTCCTTCACCGGATGTTCAATTCCGTCATCCTCGATGGCACATTGCCGGAGGCATGGCATAGGAGCGTGGTAGTGTTGTTCTTCAAGAAAGGCGACAAGGCCTTATTGAAGAACTACAGACCTATCGCGCTGTTAAGTCATGTCTACAAACTGTTCTCGAGAGTCATTACGAATCGTCTCGTTCGCAGATTTGACGACTTCCAGCCCCGCAAANCAAAGGTGCTGGAGTGGCGACCCCGCACCGGACGGCGCAGTGTAGGGAGACCCCCCACAAGGTGGACCGACGACATAAAGAGGGTCGCCGGTAGCCGCTGGAGCCAGGCGGCGCAAGATCGGGCCTTGTGGATGTCATTACGTGAGACCTATGTCCAGCAGTGGACGTCCATCGGTTGAAGCGACGACGACGACGAAAAATTAAAAATGGAAAACTTCTACTGTCTTGTCTCAGAACTTTCTTATACACAACATTAGATTCTTCCAGATTTTTAAATTCGTTATATCTTTTGAATGGAATGTCCGATTTTAATAATTTAAAAAGTATTTTACGGGTAATTAAATGGTCTTTAATAAAATATAATGATTAATACAGAGGTATGTATAATATGGTTTGAATATTGTCAGCAATTTTAAAATGCAAAAAAGTAGTTATAGTGGCATAACTACAGTAGTTGGACATATGGTATTGCGGACTTTTTTATAGATATTAATACGTTCTATAATATTGTAGAACATTTTATTGTTCTATCAACAATAGTTTCTGTAGTGCACGCGATAACAGATTTTATGTGACCAATTTTTTCACACCTTGGGTTACATTAATGCATTTTTATTAGGGATCCCTATTTTTTTTGAGAAAGTAATATAGCCTATGTCACACAGTGAAAATACAGCTTTCTAATGGTGAAAAAATTTTTGAAATCGGTCCAGTAGTTTTTGTGTGCAAACGTTACAAACATACATACAAAAACACAAACGTTTCCTTAGAATTCATTCATTAAAATTACCCATTATAAACCCAGTATTTCAGTTTTCTCACATTATTAGTACTTTTAACAAAGAAAAGGACCGCCTTCAAAACAAACTGTTCCAAATATATTAATATGATATAGGTAGGTGTGTCCCGCGTCTCTCCCACTTTTTTTTTCTACGCTGGGAAATGTTTTTATGCACTGGCCCCGATGTGTCAGGAGTGTAGCACTCTGTGAACAAGCAGTCCTCGCAATACCCAGTAAAACCCATCGAAACCCTCTTCATCCATGAATGAAGCACCAGGGGTTCAACTTTCGCATTCCGACTGAGGATTCTCGACGCTGTCTTGTAGCCCGCTTCCTCCGGCGGTATGAGGGAGCATCCATTGCAATCTTCCTTTCTCGTTCGTGGGCCTCCTTCAGTCTCACAGAAGAGAGCCACTCCGGCGCAGCACCTCTCACTGGAAAGCATCGCGCCTACAAAACTGTCCAGTGAGAGATCCGCGCCGATCAGCGCAACAAGAGGTGACGCTGAGGTCCCCAGGCTGCACAATCTATCAAAGTATGCTGTGCCGAGAGATGGCAACACCACACTCATGGCAGGCCGGTGATTCCTCGCAAACAAGATCTTTTTGCTCCTAAGAATTGAAGAGTTCCGTTACTTTGTCATGGATTCCATGGTCAAAACAAACTTTCGTCATACAACCCTTGAAGTATATGCTTTCCAATAAAAAAAGAATCATCGAAATCGATTGGCGTGATCTTGAGTTATCCATCCATTTGTCGAGCACATGCTTAATGCAAAGTTAACACTTCCGGTTTTCTCATGGATGCCATCATCAGAACTGGACTTAATAAAAATGGGACCCTATCATATAGATCGGTCGACCCAGTCGGAAGATATGAGGTAACAAACAATATAATACAGACGAACCTCCTCCTTTTTTGAAGTCGGTTAAAAATAAGGGAGAAACGATGCCAAGTGATAAAGTGCCCCTCTAAAACAACACTGCATGAAGTATGCTCCGACCACCCGGGAAGGGAACCCGGATCCGGGGGATTAGCACACGTGCGCGTGGTTTTTGTTCACTTAACCCTGGATATACTTTGTTACCGAGATATTGTTAGACAGATTGTGCAAACAATTACCAAATAGTAATTATTTTTGGAATGAAAACTTATTAAAGGAAAGTTTAGGTTACTATTTATTTGGTGATTCAAATTCGAAAATAAAGTTTCATCGAGTAGTTTTTACC
Source organism: Elymnias hypermnestra (assembly GCA_015832385.1). Classification (NCBI taxonomy): domain Eukaryota; kingdom Metazoa; phylum Arthropoda; class Insecta; order Lepidoptera; family Nymphalidae; genus Elymnias; species Elymnias hypermnestra. Next base: position 112,884 of record JACTOM010000085.1, read on the forward strand.
TGCACTTTAGAATCATCAATTTCGTATGATTACAATGTAAAACTGATGATGTTATCAAAAGAGCTCCATCGTGTCTTCCATCGGTCGAAATTCGATTATATTTAAGTTGAAATTATAATTTTGAACATTATTCTTTCCAATTCAATTGTTTTGAAAGGAAAAAATAAAAAACTTAACCACCATAGTCACTTTTAGAATGTAACCTCCTTAGTGCTTTTGACAATATAAAACCTTTTTAATGTAACCTTATGACGTTTGACATAATTGTCAGCGATTGCCAGATGATTATAATGTAAGCGTGTGTGTGTGTCAATTACATGGTAGTGTGTGCAATGTTTTTTTTTTATTGATTTAATGAATTTTTTTTTTTTATAAATATCATCATTGTGCACTCCTTCTCTATATAAAGTTTTTGTTTCGATTTATTTATTTCTTTTTATTCCACACACACAAAGTTTAAAAAGATGAGAATTACAATATTATAGAAAAATCTGTATAAAGGCGGTCTTATCGCTTAGAGCGATCCCCTCCAGACAACCTTGGAGATAGTAGCCCATGAAAGTACTGGGTAAGTGCAATAGAACAACCTATTATTACTACTAAAGTACATACCTAATGAATATAGACAATACACACACATACATATCCTTGTACACTCATTATTATTTAATTTTATACATATAAATTCATCATCATCATCTCAACCGATGGACGTCCACCGCTGAACATAGGTCTCCTCCAAGGATCTCCACAATACACGGTCTTGTGCGGTTTGTAACCATCGGCGTCCGGCGACCCTTTTCAGGTCATCTGTCCATCTAGTGGGGGGTCTACCAACGCTGCGCTTACCGGTACGTGGTCGCCACTCCAGTACCTTGGGACCCCAACGTCCATCGGTTGCCTAGCTATGTGCCCTATCGCCTCTTCAGCTCGGCGACTCTTCGAGCTACGTCGGTAACTCTTGTTCTTCTGCGAATCTCTTCGTTTCGGATTTCGGCGGTTAACCTCTTTCTCGAATCTGCCCAACACTGAGTGCCCTTTTTTTTGCTCTGGGAAATGCTTTTACGCACTTACCCTGACCAGAATGGGTCAGAAGTGCGGGACTCAGCGAGGGAAGAGACTTCGCAATACCCACTAAAACCCAGCAGAACCCTCTTCATCGGTAAGTGAGAAACCAGAGGTTCAGCTTGCGCATTCTTCCTTGGTGCCCTAGATGAGTCCGAGGATTCATGGAGGTGGGAGCAGATGCGCAAACAAGCACCGCCTAGTATCCCGCCTCCTTCGGCGGTGAGAGAGAGCATCTACTGCATTCTCTCTATCTCGCTCGTGGGCCTCCTTTAGCGAGATTACAGTCTCGCAGAAGAGGGCCACTTCCGCAACACTGAGTGCCCTAGGTAGATATACTCATCTACTATTTCCAGTACAGACTTTTCAACTATTACTGGGTGGAGCAGCACATGAGAGTTGACATGTTTTTCGTTTTTCTCATGTTCATTTTTAGGCCCACATGCTGGGATACTCTGGGCTTTCGAGCATAGCATTAAGGTCTTCCAGAGACTGCGCCATAATGACTACATCGATGTAGTCATGGCACGTATAAATTAAATATTTATATTTTGTTTCATCAAAGTTATATCATCCATGGCCGTGAAATATTAAAAAAGCATGTCGCAAATAAAAAAGAAGATTCGAATTTCGAATTGTCAAAGCTCTTCGCCTTTTCACGGTCCAAGATGGCTGATATTATGCAAATGCGCGCGTCATTTCATCGATTCCTTACAAATGTTAAGAGTGACATGTCCGCGCATAATTCCCGCTCATTTGTACATTATGGCGGTGATATAACGAGCTGATAACAAATGTTATATCTACATATAACAAACGTATCATTTATTATCACACCGCCTCAAAATCAATAAATAAAAAAAACTGAATGATAATCTCAGAATGTTTCAACGTTGATAATAAATTTGGCCAAAACTTATCTGCATAAAAAGAGTTTGTAATAAAACGAACGCGACCTTTACGTACAGATTCCCGCCAATCCCCGTCAAATATTATAGCTGCGTTCAGAAATTGTCGGTTGTCAATGTCAAAAACAAAAGTATGAATAATAATAATATCGGGAATCTGGAAGTCATAGAATGTGACGATGGGCTCACTCCCCTATCCTTGGCCAACGAGAATTGGCAGAGACCGGCAATGTTACACACGGACGGTTTTTCAAGGCACTATAGACAATAAATCCTCTCTGGCAAAACTGAAGGTTTTGTCTGTGCGATACAGGATCGAGGAACTATTGAAAGTTCATTCTGAAGGATGGCACTCACGACATACGTCGAGCCTGTCGCCATCCCGGTGAGTCACTCAGACATGTGAGCAGCCAAAATCCTTCACCAGGTGCTCGCATTGAAGTACGCTCTTCTTGATGAGAGTTTGCCGTATTATAGGTACCAGCCAGTACTAGAACGCGACGGTGTCCGAATTTATTGGGACTGGTCCATTATCACGGACTATACTAGCCAATAAGCCTGATATCATGATAATAGACCGGGCACAGTCTGGGGTGTTTTTAGTTGATATCACGATCCCGTATGACGAGAATCTCATGCGAGCTGAGGCAGAGAAAAAGGTTAAATATCTGGATCTGGCGCACGAGATTACCACCATGTGGGGGGTGGGATCCACTGAAACCATCCCAATCGTAATATCTGCGAATGGTCTAATCTCAGTTAATCTGGCTCACCATATGAGACGACAGGGGATCAGTGGCAGTTCGTTCGCAACAAGGATGCAGATGGCGGTATTGCTGAACTCAACTAGGATAGACCAACGCTTACCCAACCTGTAGCCCTGACCCCCGGTCGTTTGGCTTATGTACGTATTATTTAATATTGTGTATTAGTAATTGTTATAAATTTATTTATATGTAATAATAAATATATATATTCTTTCGTAAACGGGAGTGAGTGTACAAGTGGTATAATAATAATAACTTAACTTATTTCGACATAGAAAAGAAAGACACCTAATTAACATATCCTGGACCACTAGGTATACCCTAACTTAGGGTTCAGTGTCTTCCCAATTTTACAATATGATACGCCTAACCTACATAATGAAGAGAAAATGAAAAAGGAATACTTAATTTAAAACTAATCCATAATATAAAATTAATATAAGTTGTTGTGTGTATATTATAGTCTTAGATTATTCTTTTCAATTCAATTTGATTTCTAAACGAAAGGACGAACGTCAAACGTTTGACAGTTAGGGTTTGTTTGCGAAATTGTTGTTTTTACCAAAATAAGTCCGACCGTTTTTTAAATTTTAGCGAAACTAACGAAAAATTGATTCTTATATATCCATATTTGAACTACGTATTAAATAAATAGTTGCAGTAATTAAATATGCAAGTTTTTTGTGCAACAATGTAACCGTTACGTAATATGATAACAATATTTGAAATAACAATGGATATTGTCGAAGTTGACAAATCTATACGGGCTCTATGACAGCCATTGTACCTGTTGGATGGGCGATTTTTTTTTTTCGGAAACGGACATAAGGAAGGAAGGTGTACAGTCAGTACGCATTTGAACCTGTGCGTGTAAGGTGTAATTTGTTTTTTTAATTACGTTACGTTCGAAAACTTAAACGGACTCCGATATTTAAAGTGAAGTTAAAAAAATTTCGTTTCGGAAATAAAATACAATTATTACATCGTAGTTATATACATTATAGTTGCTAAAGTTTTTTCATTTAATTGTGTTATTTAAAAAATTAAAACTTAATTCTTAATTGAAATAATGTTGTAATATCTATACCTAGTTAGTAAAGTCTTATTTTAATCTATACAATCAGTGTCAAAATTATTTCGTTCGGAAATTAATCAAATATAAATACCTAGTAGTTTTTTTTTTAAACAGTGTGAAACTAGTGGGTCTAGATTCGAATAAAAATTCGGACAATTTATAATTTGAAACGATGCGATAATTAAATTATTATCATATACGTTATGACATTTAAATGAATGTGTAAATCCCTTATCGTGAAGCGAACGTTACCACAGATTATTAATAATGAAATATCCGTGTCGAAAAGTGTTGGGCAAATTCACAAGTGAAATGGAACTTGAATTTTGTAAGTATTGCATATTATTAATTAACAAATAATTAATTGTTACGTTATAATAATTCAAATTATAAAATTCTTTTTACATATTTATTTATGTACGACTGATGGTTTTGAATTTACAATATATAATCTGTGGATAATCTCAATCTCGATATAAAAATATGGAAGATCAAAGCGCAGTTTTTTATTATGACCTTGAGAAGGCAACATTTGGTCCTTCGAGCCGTATCGAGACAAATTATTACACACGATATACGCGATGTTAGGTGGGGTCTTTTGGTACCCCCGTTCGGGTCACAAACCACACATTCACACAAGTTTTCCTTTATATTATTACTGAAGTGAAACATTTTTAGGCGCATGAGAGTAAAATTAATAAAACCCTTGATTAGCGTCACGAAGATGTGCAGCGTTTTTTATGCTAAGTCGTTCGAAGGTTAGGTAATTTTAATATATACAAATAACACGTGGCATTTTCAATTGAAATTCGTCATTTGAGATTTCAATATATTATTTGTATTTTCGACACATTTAATATTTTAATGACAATTAAATTCCTAATATATCTTCCTTTTTCCCTCCCTCTAAATCACGGAAATATACAGTTTTAGATTTGTATAAATATAAACGGGACTTAAAAATCAGTTTGCTAAAAGGTATTTTCTTTCTTCTTCTTTCTAAAGAAGTTAGCTTTTCATGGACACCTTATTCGCGAATACTTGTTGGAAATTGCGTAAATGGCGTAATTCTATCAGGAATTCCTGCGTTGCTATTGCAATTTGTTCATTTTATTGTCGCACGGTTTTAGCCAATAAGAGTGTATAGGGTTGCCACCTTAAAAATTAATAGTGCGGACTTACAAAGTACACATGTCAGAAGTGAAACTTCTTGGGCAAAGTAATTTTTAATTCTCGTTTATATTTATAGAAATGTAAAACTTTTGATTACTGAGACTTAGATGGAGGGAAAACGACATGTTAGGAATTTAATGAGTTTAATTATCATTAAAATATTAAAAGTTTAATAAAAATTAAAAAACTGTGTTACTCATATAAACCGTTAAAATAAACTTTTCATTTACTTTGCCACCCCGCTATCACCAGTCTTCGAGCACATCACTAATACACAAAATTCACTAATATTGCAATGCAGAAATAAACGTAAGCATTGCTATTTGATTACAGACAGTTATATATTTTGCCATAAACCAAACCCTTACTGTAAGCCGTTGAGGAGTTCCATTGATCATCATATTTAACTACGACTGCCACCTGACTGTAACTAGTTCACTCAAATATCCGAATAGTCTATAAAATATTCTGCCGAGTAGCGTTAATTTGCTCCTAAGAATTGAAGAGTTCTGTTACTTTGTCATGGATCCCATGATCAAAACCTATAGCGTGATATTGATTATTCGTACATTTGTCGCGCACATGCTTAATGAAAATTTAAGTGAAGTGGTTTTCTCATGGATGCCATCATCAGAACTGGTCCAAATAAAATGGGACTCTATGGAAAGCATAGCCTTTCATTTAAAAAAAGTATCATCTAAATCGGTTCACCCAGTGAAAAGTTATGAGGTAAAAAAAGCAGACGAATTGATTTTTGTGAAGTCGGTTAAAATGGTTACTGTGGGTTATCTTTTAAAGATAAACAATCGTAGTCAGATCTTACACCAAGTCAAAACGTATACCGTTTTCATATGGATTCCATCCTCAGAACTGTAATAAAAAAAATGGGACCCTACAACAAGCACCACCTTTCATATAAAATGAGGATCATCAAAATCGGTTCACCCATTTGGAACATACATAACAAAAGAACCCAGACCCAGAAATAAGTTTCAAGCTTCCAGCTCTATAAATGAAGGTACTTCCGTCCATTACAGTATCCTCTCTCAGGGCCCGTAGACAAGTCACTTTCGAAGATTGCTAACGCTTAAAAAAATGTATTGGAATGACGTTTAATTTTTCGATATGAAACGTCATTCCCATACATTTTTCGAGCGTTAGCAATCTTCGAAAGCAACGTTGTCTAGACGCCCAGGTTCTATGACTATTTATTTATTTAATTTGGCCACACGTCAAGTGAGTATCTGACTCCTAACTAGTTTCCTGTGTTTAGGATATCACAAAATTATCTGTATACCGTATCATAACTGCCTCATTGGTCTAGTGGTTAGCATTTTCGACTACAGACATGAGGTATTGGGTTCGAGTCCTGGGTGGGGCCAATTCAAAAATCAATATTGAGTTTTCTATTAAGATTTTCTCAATATTTACCCGAAGTTGGGAAGTTGGCGGTGTGCTCCACCCCCGTGCTACGGAGAGAACGTTAAGCCGTCGGTCCTGCGCCTGATCTCGGATTCCCGTCACATCGGACTATGAGAGTGAAGGAATAGAGAGTGCACTTGTGTACTATGCCTGCCTATGCCAATTCGCAGTGGAGCAGCGTGGTGGATCTATGCTCTAAAAACCCTCGCTCCTCGGAATGAGGAGGCCTGTGCCCAGCAGTGGGACGTTAATGGGCCGCTTCTTACACCTGTATATCGAATATCATTTAAAACGCTTCAGTAGTTTTGGCGTGAAAGCCCGACGGACAGAATTACTTTCGCATTTTTAATATTAGGAAGGTGACATCCCTACGCTTCCTATATTTGTGTAAGCCGGAGTGGGCATTTGTCAGTATTACCCTGAATAATTCAACATGGCTGACGTTTTCACGCCGAGATTTTTTTCATAGGTGCAAAGGGCGTATAAATATTCATAAAAGCGACGCCGACAAAACATAATTAATTAAAATTATAAACCTGAATATTATTAAGTATATATTGTCAAAGACTACTCAAAAATGATTGTTGCAATAATTTAATCATAAAAAAATGAGTCCCTATAATCAGGCGAAGGTTCGTATGAAAAAAAATATCAACAAAGTTACGTGGAACATCGGAAATTTGAAGTACTGACTTTTCTAATGTAACCTCCTTGCTGCTTTTGACAATATAAACTTTTTAATGTAACCTCCTTAGTGTTTTTGACAATATAAACTTTTTAATGCCACCTCACTAATACTTTTTATAATATAAACTTTTTAATGTAACCTCCTTAGTACTTTTGACAACATAAACTTTTTAATGTAACCTCCTTAGTGCTTTTGACAATATAAACATTTTAATGTAACCTCCTTAGTACTTTTGACAACATAAACTTTTTAATGTAACCACCTTAGTGCTTGCGACCATATATTTTTTTAATGGAACCTCATAAGCGATTTGACAATACATACTTTTTTAATGTAACCTTATGACGTTTGACACAATTGTCAGATTAACAGATGAGTATATAGAAGGTGTCTTTTTATTGATTTAATGTATTTTTTATGCATAATATTTAATAAAATATCATCATTGTGTTCTCCCTCTCTATATAAACTATAAGGTTGTCTTAAAAAGAGATATAGACTCCTTGTAAAAAACAATGTTTTTTATCTGTGGTCTTTCGCGTTGTTATTTTCCCGCCAAGTGCTTTTTTCGCAACTACAAAGAGGGTGTGAATATTCATGCCGACATCATTACCGTGTTGCAAGTATGACTGTATAATTTTCATGGAAAAATAGGCAATATCACAGACAGACATTAAAATTCAAGACATATGTATATATATAGTTAAATGTCTGTATAATGACATCAAAAACTTATACTAAACAATAATATACTAGCTCATAAGCGAGACAGAGATGGAACAAAATCGGTTAGCACAAAAGAGGTCATAGCGAGTCAACCTTAAAAGATAGACATATACGGCCTTAGACTTTTTTATACAACTTTTAAAGGGAAACAATTTTGTCATATATTATTTTTGCGTAAATTTAACCGTTTACGCAGCAACGCAACAGAAGCTGCCAAAAGGAAATAAAACCCACATTTTGCAACAATCTTCATTGTTGCGCAACTTGTATTCATGTCAGTGTGATGATGCATAGCATGTAGCCTTCTCCGATAAATGGTCTATCTAACACTGAAAGATTTTTTCAAATCACACCACTAGTTCTTGAGATAAGCTCGTTAATCAAACAAACTATATTGTATGCTCATAACATTTGTGGTTCTTTAATAAGAAACCCTTAAACTTATCGTAAATAAAATAAATAATGAAATTCCTGTCTTAGCTTGCCGTAAAGAGGCCCAGAGGTCTCACACCCTCAGTGCGGCCATCATGAAGGAGAAGAGCAAGAACGCAGCAAGATCTAGAAGGGAAAAGGAGAATGCAGAGTTCCAGGAGTTGGGGAAGTTGCTGCCACTGCCTTCAGCTATAACATCGCAGCTGGACAAAGCCTCCGTTATAAGACTGACTACAAGCTACCTTAAAATGAGACAGGTATTCCCTGATGGTAAGTTACATGAGAAATTTATCTTAAAATAAGACAGGTAACTCCTGATAGTACGAGAAATATATCTTAGACTGAAACAGGTAGTCCCTGTTGGTCTTACGAGAAATATGACTTAAAATGAGTCAAATATTCCCTGATAATAAGTGTCATGATTGATATATCTCCAAATCCAAAGGTATTTCCTGATGGTAAGTGTCGCACGGGAATAAATACCTTAGAATGCGACAGGTATTCCCTGTTGGTCTTAAGATAAATTCATCTTAGAATGAGACAGGTATTCCCTGATAGTCTCTTGAGAAATGTATCTTAGAATGAGACATGTATTCCCTGATGGTCTCTTGAGAAATATATCTTAGAATAAGACAGCTATACCCTGTTGGTCTTAAGAGAAATATATCTTTGAATGAGAGAGGTATTCCCTGATGGTCTCTTGAGAAATATATCTTAGAATAAGACAGCTATACACTGTTGGTCTTAAGAGAAATATATATTTGAATGAGAGAGGTATTCCCTGTTGGTCTTAAGATAAATTCATCTTAGAATGAGACAGGTATTCCCTGATGATCTTTTGAGAAACGTATCTTTGAATGAGACAGGTATTCCTTGTTGGTCTTACGAAAAATATATCTTAGAATCAGACGGGTATTCCCTGATGGTCAGTGTCTCACAAGAAACTAATGTTAAAGTCAGACAGAATATTCAAATACTTTTCCATCAGGCCTTGGAGACGCGTGGGGCGCTTCCCCTCCACCTCCACAACCTCGAGAGCTGTCAATACGGGAACTTGGATCACATCTCCTCCAGACCCTGGACGGGTTTATATTCGTAGTTGCTCCAGATGGCAAGATCATGTATATAAGTGAAACAGCATCTGTGCACCTTGGATTAAGTCAAGTAAGTTATCGAAGTGAAACGTTTCTTCCATCGCCTATTATTTTTACGTCCGTTTATCGCATGTTGCATTACAGCCGGCCACGGAGCGGGGGTAAAGTGGAAGACGCAATCACGATGATTTTCAAAGTTTTTTCATCGTCTCTTAATGTCGTCCTTCTATCGCATGTTGCATTACGTTTGGCCGCGGTATGGGAGAGAGGAAGATACGCTCGGTAAAGCAGCCAAGGCCAATATGGCGGCCGCATCAGATGTCACATCTATCACAATGTTTCACCGCAATTAACTATGAAACTACTCAACCGATTTTGATGATTTTTTTTCATTTTTCTGGATTTTTTTGACTTTTTTTTAGACTTAAGACAGCTAGTATATATATCTAGCTGTTTCTAGCAATTTGACCGTAGTTTTATTGATGAATATCTATAGAAAACACCTTCGCAAATAATGCACTGTTTTAGTACAAATTATGTCAGCATAAAAAAGGTTATACTGAGCCAAACTTAAAAGATAGACATATGTAGTTGAGGACTTTTTTAAACATCTTTTAAATGGGAACAATTCTGTGATACATGATTTTTGCGAAACTTTAACCGTTTACGCAGCGCAACGGAAACTATAAAAAGGTAATAATACCCCCAATTTTGTAACATTTTTTCAATGTAGCTCCGGTGGTTTTAGTCATGACTTGATGATATATAGCCTATACCTTCCCAGATAAATGGGCTTTCTAAAACTGAAAGAATTATTCAAATCGGAACCGTAGTTCCTGAGATTAACGCGTTAAAGCAAACAAACTCTTCCATATAGACTTCATGGTGTTTGTCAGGTGGAGCTAACGGGAAATTCTATTTACGAGTACATCCATCAAGCAGACCACGAGGAGATGAATGCAGTATTAAGTTTACAGCATCCTCACACATATATTGTACCACCAACACTGGGGTAAGATATCCCTGCCTTCATTTGACTTGCTGTAGCTAATTCTGATATATATCATTTCAGAGCACACCTTAGATTTTAACAATTGATAATGAAATTGGTAAAAAACTAGTTTTTTCAAAAATAATGACTAAAACAAGTGAATAAATGCAAAATGGTAATAAAAACATGATAAAACTAAAGAGAAATAAAATTAATTAAGTAATTTTTATTCAATTGAATGATACCGAGCCGTCACGCTCGGTTATGTAACGCGCGAGAATATAAAGGGTTGAATTCCATTACAAATTAATTACATTCCGTTAAATAGAATACGATATGAACTAATTGGTTACGAATTAAATTCAATTACAGTATTATGATGTCGTTACACCACGGAAATTTAAATTTAAAACAATTAATATGAATTAAATTGAATTATATTGTTAATAGATTCCATTAAGTAGATTAAATACAAAATGATACGAAATATTTGGTTACGAATTAAATTCAATTACAGTATTATGAATCCGTTACACCTCGGAAATTTAAATTTAAAACAATTAGTTTGAATTAAATTGAATTATATTGTTAATAGATTCCATTAAGTAGATTAAATACAAAATGATACGAAAAATTTGGTTACGAATTAAATTGAATTATATTGTTAATAGATTCCATTAAGTAGAATATGATACGAAATAATTGGTTATGAAATAAATTGAAATCTGTTTTAACGGGTTCATGCCACGATGGCGTTTTTGTATCTTGTCGATATTTGTCATCGACGTAATTGATTAATGCAATTGGGTCGAAATCTCGACAAAATAATAAAAACGTCATCGTGGTATGTACCCGTTGAAACATATTTAAATATGTCGTTAAATCACGAATATTTAAAAATAAAACAAATTTATATATGAGTTCAATTCAATTTTTGTATAAATAGATTCCATTAAATAGAATATGATACAAACTAATTGGATAAGAATACAATTAAATTGCAGTATCATTAGATTCCATTAAACAGAATATGATACGAAATAATTGGTTATGAATTAAATTGAACACTGTTTTAACGGGTGCATACCACGATGGCGTTTTTGTATTTCGTCGATATTTGTCGTCGACGTAATCATGACTTATAAGTTGTGACCACGATCCATGCAACTGGGTCGAAATATCGACAAAATACAAAAACGCCGTCGTGTTATGTACCCGTTAAAACATATTTAATTATGTCGTTAAATCACGAAAACTGAAGTTTAAAACAATTAGTATGAATTAAATTCGATTATAGTATTAATAGATTCCATTAAATAGAATATGATGCGAAATAATTGGATACCAGTTAAATGAAATTACAATCTAGATAGAGTTCATTAAATACAATATAACACAAAATGGTTGGTTATGAATTCAATTCAATTACAGTATTATTAGGTCGTTACACCACAAAAATTTTAACTTGAAACTATCAGTATGAATTAAATTCCATTATACTGTTAATAGATTCCATTAAATAGTATGTGATATGAAGTAATTGGATACGAATTAAACTTAAAATCTAAATGGATTTCATTTAATACAATAGACACAAAATAGTCGGTTACGAGTTAAATTCAATTACACTATTAAGATTCCCTTAAACAGAATATGATATGAAACAATTGGTTATGAATTAAATTCAACTACAGGCTAATTAAATTCCATTAAATAGAATAGGATACGAAATATTTGGATATGAGTTAAATTCATCTATCGGCTAATTAGATTCCATTAAATGAAAAATTAAAATTACACGGAAAAATTTAATTGAGTCAAACTCGACTGCATGGTAACTAGATTCCATTAATTGGAATATGGTGTTTAACATTAAATGTTATTGTTTCAAGGTATCCCGTGGGGGGTATTTGGGGTCCTAACGTGGACATTGAATGTGAACGCGCCTTCTTCATACGAATGAAGTGTGTTCTCGCGAAACGGAACGCTGGTCTCACGACATCCGGATATAAGGTAGGTGTCCTACAAATGGGTCCAGAAATCATTTGCCGAGCTGAGCATACACATATATAAAAATACCTGTACAGTTTGTTCGCGTTCAGCATGCAGTGAGTCATCGTCATTCATCATCATTTTAGCCCCGCCCCCAAAACAATCAAATCTTTTCAAATTATCTTCAAGTGGTCGCTGTGAACTTGAACTTGTAACTTGAAAAGATTTGATTGGTTAGGGGACGGGGCTGGAATGATGACTCACTACATTCTTAACGCGAACAAACTGTAAGGTATAAGATCTTCAAAAATACTGTTTCCTATGAACTAAAAGTCTAGAAATCATGTGCCGGATTAAGCACACTTACATTTTAGATTTACGAAGAATGCCCGTGTCAAGTACTAGTTGACATAATACAATAGTTGTCTATGTATAAGCATTTCTGTCTTTTTAAGTCATAATGTGTATATTTCCCTTCTTGGTAACTGTCGTAACAAATAATGCGTAGAGATAATACCAGACAATAGAAAGCACAAAAAATAAATCAGTTACAAAGTGACCGTTACTAACGGTGTGTGTGTTTTATTGATAATATAAGTGATATAAATAACAATGAAAACCCTTCAGGTAAATTTTAATTTATAAGATATGATCCTATAAATACAAGACCGCCTATTTTCACTATCTCAACGCTCAGCGCATCATGACGCTATACCAGTCTTAATTTAATAAACAAAAAATAACATTGTATAGGTTAACTATTAAAAAAGATAAAAATTATAACATTTGGTAGTCTAGCGTCATTCCACCCATGGGGCAATCGACGTGAAGACGCCCGTACGGGTAATCTAAGGGATATGTTTCTATAGTTGTCATTTATCTTCATAGGTCATCCACTGTTCAGGATACCTCCGCGCAAGGCGTTTCGGTGAAGGCACAGCTCCACTTGGACTGGTTGCAGTTGGACACTCCCTCCCCCCTTCAGCAGTCACAGAGCTGAAACTCCACTCCAATATGTTCATGTTCCGTGCTTCTTTGGACATGCGACTCATATTCTTGGATGCGAGGTAAGTGGATCCATCTTCTTTCTAATTTACGCAATGAGCTCATGTCAGGCAGCTAGGGGTCGCTGACCCGGGCTGAGATAGCGCTTGCAGTTAGCGGGGACCGCGGCCGTGACGGCTTGAGGTCATTGACCCGGCCTTTTTTTTTTTAGTAAAGTAATGTATTTTTCATGAAACTCGTTTCATTTAGTTGTACTAATATGATGGAGCGTTAATAATGCTAATAAAACGTTTTTGTTCCGTCCCATCATTAAAGGTGTCATTAATACTATATCTGTCTTCGTATGCGGGAGCGGTCTCCTGACGCCTTATATATCCTGTTCTTAGTAAGCGTCTACGTTGCGAAAGGAATACGTGTATAGAATTTCAAGTCGGATAAATTACAGATGTCGCAATAAATGATCGTTTTCTTAGCTTATATTTCGTATCCCAAAAGGATTCTGGGAATCCCGTTCTTAGTGAGCGTCTACGTCGCGCAAGAAATAAGTATACCGCATTTCGAGTCAGGTAACGTACAGATTTCGCAATAAATTATCGATTTTCAGAGAATATTTCGAATCCCTAAGGGTTCTGGGAAATCTGTTCTCAGTGAGCGTCTACATCGCGAAAGGAATACGTTTATCGAACTTAAGTTCAAAATTTTCAAGTTGTCGCACTAAGCGATCGATTTTCCCTTATTCACCGATTGATGGTCGGTAAATAAGGGAGAAGGTGAAGCGTGGTGGGTTTTCGCTCTAAAAACCCTGTCTCGAGACGTTAATAGGCTGTCACTAACTTTTTTATAACTAAATTTTTCGTTTTCCCACGGGATCGGGAACTACGCGAGTGACTCTGCTAGTGATATATAGATTTTAACGAACTTTACTTTCACAAGGTAAATGGTCAATATGTAGTAATGTTTCCATAATCCCACGGGATCGGGAACTACGCGAGTGACGCTGCTAGTTATATATGGATTTTAACGAACTTTACTTTCGCAAGGTAAATGGTCAATATGTAGTAATGTTTCCATATTCTCACGGGATAGGGAACTACGCGAGTGACGTGGCTAGTTATATATGGATTTTAACTAACTTTACTTTCGCAACGTAAATGGTCAATATGTAGTAATGTTTCCATATTCCCACGGGATATGGAACTACGCGAGTGACGCTGCTAGTTATATATGGGTTTTATCGATCTTTTCTTTCGCAAGGTAAATGGTTAATATGTGATTATGTTTCCATATTCCCACGGGATCGGGAACCACGCGAGTGACGCGGCGAGTTATATATGGATTTTAACGATCTTTTCTTTCGCAAGGTAAATGGTCAATATGTGATTATGTTTCCATATTCCCACGGGATCGGTAACCACGCGGGTGCTCTCAAAATAATGTTCTCGCTCGTTGTGCACAATGCGATTGTCCAATGTCCATTACGTGTGTCGTATCGGAGCGGTTGTTTCTCCGAAGTCGGCATTGTTGTGTTTTAACGCGGCGCTAAATGCCGTGAACTAATAAACGTTGAACTTGGCGAGGGCGTTTTCCATAGACGACGACACATTGCACTCTATATAAATAAAAAAGAGTTGGTTGTCTGTCTGTAAAGACGGTGTACAGTCCTTCTTTATATGTCACATGGACACATAGACCGATCGCGCCTCTCTATAGCTTGTTCCGAGCCTTCGGTCGCACGCTCGGCTCAGGAACGAAACGCTTAACTCACACACATACAGGTAAATTTTTTAACAGGTTAGAGGGTTACCAGTCTAAACAGTATCATCACTTACCATCCCGTGTATATCACACATTACCCATAGCGCCACAATCGTACTCGTAGACTGTATCATCAATGAATTCACAATTCTCTCTCTTTCTAACTTCGCTTTATTTTTATTTTATCATATCTCCCTCTCAACTCTTTCTATCATCACGTTACGATTAAGTTGTCATATCTCCCTTTCAACTCTTTCTATCATCACGTTATGAATAAGTTATCATATCTCCCTCTCAACTCTTTCTATCTTTGCGTTATATAAGTTATCATATCTCCCTTTTAACTTTTTCTATAATCACGTTACGAATAACTTATCATATCTCCCTTTCATCTCTTTCTATCTTTGCGTTATATAAGTTGTCACATCTTCCTCTCAATTCTCTCTATCTTGGCGTTATTCGTAAATTATGAAATCCCTCGCTGAACTCTTTCACAACTCTTTCCATCATGGCGTTATGTGAAGTTATCATATCTCCCTCTCAACTCTTTCTATCTTTGCGTTATGTATAAGTTATCATATCTCCCTCTCAACTCTTTCTATCATCACGTTATATGTAAGTTATCATATCTCTTTCTCAACTCTTTCTGTCATGGCGTTATATGTAAGTTATCACACCTCCCTCTCAACTTTTTCTATCCTTACGTTATGTATAAGTATTCATATCTCTCTCTCGACTCTTTCTCTACTCACGTTATTTATAACTTATTATATCTCCCTCTCAACTCTATCACATCTCTTTCCATCGTGGCGTTATGTGAAGTTATCATATATACCTTTCAACTTTTTCTATCATCACTTTATATATAAGTTATCATATTTTCCTCTCAACTCATTCTATTTTCACGTTATTAATTACATATCATATCTCTTTCTCAATTATTTCTGACTTCGCTTTATTAATATTTTATTTATAAGTTACTATATCTCCCTCTCAACTCCTTCTATCGTCCCGCTATATATAAGTTATCATATCTTCCTTTCACCTCTTTCTGTCATGGCGTTATTAGTAAGTTATCAAATCTCCCGCTGAACTCTATCACATCACTTTCTATCGTGGCGTTAAGTGAACTTATCATATCTCCCTCTTAACTCTTTCTTCCTTCACGTTATTTAATACTTATCATATTTCCCTCTCAACTCTTTCTATCATCACGTTATTTAAAAGTTATCATATCTCCCTCTCAACTCTTTCTATCTTCACGTTATTTATAACTTATTATATCTCCTTCTAAAATACCGTTCGCCTCACTCGATCACACTTTCCGTAACGCTCTCGTCACGGATTCACCAGCTTACTCCCCAAGTGAACCGTAAAGAAGTTTCACTTCAAAAAATTCTCGTATTTCATTATAAAATGTGTCGTCGTGATAAACATTGGTAACCGCCTAGTGCCGCTCCGTTCCTTAGCGATATATTTCTCGGAATGTCTATAATAAATTATTATCGACAACAGTATAGGGTGGGGACCGCAGTGAAACACCGCACGCTTTGTTAGGATTAACTTTACGACGGTATTCGATATATTGCAGGGTTCAATGCTTACGTTACAAAATTATGATATTTTAATAAAAATTATACATAATAAATGCATTAAATCAATGAAAAGCACACACACGCATGTATACCTACTCATCTGTCAATGTGACAATTATGTCAAACGTCATGAGGTTACATTAAAAAGGTTTTATATTGTCAAACGAACTAAAGAGGTTACATTAGAAAAGTCGCTATGGTGCTTAAGTTAAAATTTCTGATGTTCTACGTGATTTTTTTATTTTTTTTCTTTCACACGAACCTTCTCCAGACTATAACGAATAGAACAACAATAGTATTATCAAAATCGGTCCGTCCGTGGACTTTTGATGCCCTAAATAGGAAAATAGGGACTCATTTTTATATAAATCCGATTGATGCAACGACTTTTTTTGATTGAAATGAATTATGGTCGAATTTCGACCACTGGAAGACCACTTTTTATAGTTAATATCACATTAAGCTAAAAGAATAAATTAAGTTACTTTACAGAATGATATATCACCTTATAGTATATTCAAAGATGCAATTGAAATGCGCGAAATAATACCAATATTGACCATCAGGAGTTTGTTGTTTTAGTGCACAATTATAATTAGTATCAGATTGAGCCATAGTGTAGGATATTTAGAGATTTATTTAGAATAATGTATAGAATAATATACATTCTTATAGTAGTCAAATGAGATAAAAAGATATGAAATAACTCACTAATACTAACCATTGGGAGGTTGGTGTTTTAGTGCATAATTATAATAAACATGAGATTGAGCCATAGTGTAGGATGTCTGGAGGTTTGTATAGAATAATTTAATATACTTTATAGAATAATATATCATCATACAGTAGTCAAACGAGATAGAAAGATACTAAATAGCTGTACAATAGTAACCATTGTGAGTTTGGAGAGTTTTAGTGCATAATTATAATAAAAATGAGATTGAGATATAGTGTAGGATATTTGGAGATTTTTCTAGAATAAATTAAGTGACTTTTTATAATAATTAATCATCTTACAGTATTCAAATGAAATAGAAAGATATGAAATAGTTGTCTAATACTAACCGTTGGGAGTTTGGTGTTTTAGTGCATAATTATAATTAGTATCACATTGAGCCATAGGGTAGGATATCTGGAGATTCATATAGAATAATTCAAGATACTTCATAGAATAATATATCATCTCATAGCAGTCAAATTAAATAAAATCAAAGGAAATATCTGTCTAATACTAACCATTGGGAGGTTCGTGTTTTAGTGCATAATTATAATTAGTATCACATTAAGCCATAGTGTAGGACATCTGGAGATTCATATAGAATAATTCAAGATACTTTATAGAATAATATATCATCTCATAGCAGTCAAATTAAATAAAATCAAAGGAAATATCTGTCTAATACTAACCATTGGGAGGTTCGTGTTTTATTGCATAATTATAATTAGTATCACATTAAGCCATAGTGTAGGACATCTGGAGATTCATATAGAATAATTCAAGATACTTTATAGAATAATATATCATCTCATAGCAGTCAAATTAAATAAAATCAAAGGAAATATCTGTCTAATACTAACCATTGGGAGGTTCGTGTTTTATTGCATAATTATAATTAGTATCACATTAAGCCATAGTGTAGGACATCTGGAGATTCATATAGAATAATTTAAGATACTTTATAGAATTATATATCATCTTATAGGTTCAAAGATGGAGTTAAAATGCGCCAAATAGATTGCTAATATTGACCATCAGGACTTTGGTGTTTTAGTGCATAATTATAATTAAGATCACATTGAGCCATAGTGTGGGATGTCTGGAGATTTATATAGAATAAATTAGATAACTTCTTAGAATAATGAATCATCTTATAATAGTCAAATGATATAGAAAAACGCGAAATAGGTGTCGTATGTCGACCATCTGCTCCCCAGGTGTGGTTATTTTGTAATCCAATCATTGTGTTATGATTTTCTATGACGAATTGTTTCGGTTTGTCTGTCGTATCTGTTACCTTTTATGCGGAAACCTAGATAAGGGCTTCGATTCCGAGTAGAGACTTTATAATCTGTGATAAGTGATTTTATAAGCAGATCGAATATCAGTTATAATAAAGATGTGTTTGTTTGTTTCGTACAGCTTAACTGCTGAATTGATTGCGATGAATTATGATATATAGATAAATGAAACCCTAAAGACTGCTACTAGGGTATTGGCTTATATCTTTTAATCTACGTAACAGATTTTAATGAAATAGATAGAGTGATTCAAAAGGAAGGTTTATTATTATAATTAATTAACAAAGTTACAGTTAAACCATAAAAACTTTTCTATTGTAACCTCCTTAATGTTTTTGACAATATAAAACCTTTTTAATGTAACCTCATGACGTTTGACGTAACTGTCAGCGTTTGACAGAAGTTTGTGTCAAATACATGGTAGTGTGTTTTAAATTCGTTATATCTTTTGAACGGAATGTCTGATTTTAATAATTTAAATGGTGTTTTACAGGTATTGAAACGGTCTTTATTAAAATATATTTTAATAAGATAATGATTAATACAGAGGTATGAATAATATGGTTTGATTATTTTCGCCACTTAATACAAAAGAGTAGTTATAGTGGCGTAACTACAGGAGTTGGATAAATGGTATACTAGACTTTTTTGTAGATATTAATACGTTCTAGAATATTGTAGAACATTTTTTTGTTCTATCATCAATAGTTTTCGCAGCGCACGCGATGAAAGATTTTTTTGTGACAATTATTTTCACACCTTGCGTTACATTAATGCATATTTCTTAAGGATCCCTATTTATTTTTAAAAAGTAATAGTGCCTATGTTGTACAGTAAAAACCCAGCTTTCTATTAGTGAAGAAATTTTTGAAATCCATTCAGTAGTTTTTGTGTGAAAACGTTACAAACAAAAACACCAAATGTTTCCTCTTTATAATATTAGTTTAGACTAAAATATTTGCTAATAAGAGTGATCGCGAAACGTGTTGAAAATACACCATTTTGAAATTATTTTTACGAAATAATATATAGCAATGTAAAATAAACTGTATCTTAATGCAATAGAGTATATTTTTCTTCGTACGTTATACATACGTGTTCATAGACTCGTAAGCGTCCTTCTCTAAGCTTCCGTACGCGTCAGCACAATGCGATCTATAGAGTCGACGTCGTGATGTTATTTATTTATTGAAGTGAAACTGCTTTAGGTGTATGACGGTAAAATTTTTGCGGATGAAACGCGTGATTACCGTCACGAAGATGAGCAGCGTTTTCTGTGCTAATTTGGTTGCGTTTGACACGTGGCATTTTTATTTACGATACGTCATTTGAGATTTCATTATATTATTTGTATTATATTTCGATTGATTTAATGTTTTAATCAAAATCAAAAATATCTTTATTCAAGTAGGCATAATATACGTCTGATGATGGTACTCAAAAACGGCTGGAAATCTAAAGTGACGAGGGTTCCTTCGCGCCCTGATCCGAGAAGAACCCACAACAAACTCAGTCGGGTATTTTTTTTCAAATTAGAGCAATTCGTTCAATATGATGTCAATTTATTTTTTTTATTGCTGACAGTTTAGCGCTTGACTGTGATCTCACCTAATGGTAAGTGATGGTACAGTCTAAGATGGAAGCGCGTTAATTCAAATTTCGCGCCTTTGAATCGTCAAATACATATTTTTTCCACACACTTATTCTAATTTACTACTGATGATGGTATTAAAGGACGTCTTAAAATTTAAAGTTACGTGGGTTCCTTCGCGCCCTGTCCTGAGAAGAGCCCACAACTAACTCAGTCGGATATTTTGTATTTCTTTTTACCATCATTATTACATTAAGTTTATTATATTTGATTATAAATTAGAGCAGCTTGTTTACCCCCACGCGTTTTTATAGATTAAGTAATCTTGCAAATTATAGTGTGATTTTTCGATCAATTATCTCTCGAACGTCTTGGGAGTTTATTATGGTAACGTATACAGTTACCTTTAAATGAGTTGTCATTTTTATGCAAGATCTGTAATCTGAATAATCTGGTAAGAGGTGATATATCTCTTTTTGCCTCTACACAGCATCGTATCGGAACACAAATCTCTTTGTTTGGCGGTACGTCTTTGCTGGTAGGGTGATTAGCTACGGCCGAAGCCGCCCACCAGCCCAGACTCAAATAAAAATGCGCCACCGAGGCCGTCAAATTCCTAACATATCTTCCTTTTCCCCTCCCTCTAAGTCTCCGAAATCTACAGTTTTAGATTTACATAAATATAACCAAGATATCAAAATTAGTTTGCCAAAGAAGTTTCACTTCAGACATATTTACTTTTTACGCAATTACATATTTTTTATGTTTGCGATGTATTATAAACTGTCACATCTGGTGAATACTACAGCTACGTGAATATTTGTGTATATCTCTCTGTGTAGAATAAAAATAATAAACTAATATATTCTCAGATGTAATGCGACACTCGATAAATGAACGAAAAAATAAAGAGGCAATATAATATAGCTATAGGCAGCTCTTCATACATTGTTATTGTATGTTTCTGCATCCATCAGCAGTGTAATATTACGCTAACATGATTGCAAATTTAAAAATGAAATTAAACATTTTTTGATGATTAATAATTTCTTTTATATTCATTTCCGCGTTTTTTTTTTATCACGGCCATCCATTTGTTTATTTTGAAATATCATTCTTTATTCAAGTAGAATTCAAAACACTTTTAGATCGTCAGTAGTCTGTCCGTTGGTAACAAGCTTACCGCCGGTTTGGAAAGTTGATTCCGCTGAGCAGAAACCGGTAAGAAATTCACCGGCTACTCTTTTAAAAATAGCTTTGTATACAATATGTTGCTAACGAGACGGGCTGGAGAGCAGTTGTCTCTTTTTGCGAATCTGTTATATCGCTGAAGGAGGCATCGGAAAGGGCGAGGCAAAATGCCGACAACGTTCCCCCACTCAGAGGGAGGAGGCCAGGAAATAGGATGCGTAGGTTTGCACATCTTCTGCTCCCTCTGTGAATCACCGAAATGAGTGGGCTGCATCCGGGATGCTAGAGTAGATTGTGTAAGCGAACCTCTGGACCTCCACCCATGGATGTTGACGGTCTTCCGCTGGGTTTTAGTGGGTATTATGAATTGTCCGTGAGTCCTATACTCCCATCCAGGGGTGCGTAAAGGCATTTCCCAGCGGCGAAAAAAAAAGAAAAAAAACCCAAAAGTGATTCCAGGTATCTTATTAGAAATCACGCGCTAATCTGGGTAAGAGGCTATACGTACCGAAACACAAATCTTTTTGTTTTTGCTGGTAGGGTGGTAACTAGATTAACTAGACAAATTAGAAAATACAATTTCCTAAATACGTCCTACCGGGGATCAAACCCGGGACCTTTGCTAGCAAGGCGAGAACTCGCACCACTGCGCCAGCGAGGCCGTCAAATTGATGATTTACAAGTTTGATTCTATTTCTTGTATTAAAATTGTATATTTAGCTCTTTTCGCTGTATAGGTGAACATTATTACGGATATATAAAATGTTATCTAATATATATTGCGAGGGTAGTGTGAGAATTTATCTCTTGGTGAAACACGAGAACTAATGAACGTAATAACTAGGCTATAATAAAAGTTTAACATGACAAAGGTATCTCTATGCCACCCGTATCCCAAACCCCTACATATAAGAGGACCGAAAAAACAACACTAATGGCGTGGTGACGTCACAAATAATTGCCACTTGTTTGCACAAACAAAAAAAATGAGAAATTATATAAAAATTTATTACATTTTCTAGTGGGTTCCAATCTTAGATCATGGTGAGTACTAGCCCATTACAATTTTAAGGGTATTGACCCATCACGCTACCCCCACTGACCCCAAAATTGGTCCCAAAATATGTAGGTACCCTCACGATGTTTTCTACAATCGAAAGGCAAAACAATTGGAAAGAAAAATAATAAAATAACTCAAACAGGTTTTATAGCGCAATTGGGCGGTCTTAGCGATATCTTTCGATTTTAGGGAGACCGTTATAGAATAGAAACTCTTTTTTCATTCACTCTTATAGTGGGATGTGACGGCAATCCGACAGAAGAGGAGATAGATCAGGCACGCCTACGATTTGACTCCTCTCGCCTTTCTACGACGTTCTCCCTAAAACCGGGATCTAATAAGACCGCCTTTTCTCCGCTGGGAAATGCTATTCTACACAAACCCCGAGCCATGGATCAGGTGTGTGTGTGTCAACATCCAGCGGACCTAACATCATCCGTAGTATGAGACACGAAGGGTTCAACTTTGGCATTCGTCTCTAGTGACCCGGATGAGTCCGACTGAGGATTTACCGAGGCGGAAGGACTTGCAAACATACTCTACTTAGTTGTACATTTGTTTCTATTTATTATTTATCATTCTTTCTAATCAATTTTTATGCATTTCGATTGTGGAATTGTGAAAACAACCTGCATAGTAGTATTTGTGCCTATTTTTTGTAGATCTCTAAAAGATCTTCCCACCATACTCGTCTTGTTATATCTCTAAGAATCACTCTATGGATTGGTGAAAACCGCATGAAAATCCGTTCAGTAGTTTTTTAGTTAATCGCGATTACACACGGAAGGCGTTGTTCTACAATATGTAAGGGTTTATCCCGTCCAATCTTATGTAGGAAAAAGTTCTTCATTTGCACGGAAGTTTTTCAATTGATCTCTAATAAACAGACAGATGGATTGAACTTTGCTTTATAAGATACAAGGTGTTACGAGACCGCTTCCGAAAACGAAGACAGACGATAGTACTAATGACATCTTTGATGACGGAACGAATTATTATAAAAAGAATCATCTTTTTAGAATGTTATTATTAGCATTCAGCAACACAATCAGCTGACGCTAGGGTCAACGACCGCACGCGGCCACTGCCAGTATGCGTGTAAAAGAAACGACTAAACTGAGCGAAAGTGCGTTGACCCATGCGTTCAAGTTCGCTACCAAAAGAAACTAGTTAGTTTGTGTGCAAGTTTTTGAGTTTATCGCTAATATACAGATAGATAGAAGTTTGTTTTATAACATATAAGATGTTAGGAGACCGCTTCCGAAAACGAAGATAGACGATAGTACTTATGACACCTTTTATGATGGGACGGATAAAAAATTGATCCTGATTACAAATAAAATCATATTCTAAACCTTCTGTTACTATTCAGCTGACGCTCGGGTCAATGAACGTAAGCGTATTAAAGAAACGACTAAATTGAGCGAAAGTGCGTTGACCCGTGCGTTCAAGGTCGCTATCAAAATACCCCAGTTTATTTGTATAGAATTTTATTACTAATTGACAGACAGATAGATAGGATTTACAGAATGTAAGAGGTTCACCTATCCAACCCTATGTATCAAAAAGTTACGCGTGATCCGAATGGGGGTACCAGAAGCCCCCAGTTTATTTGTATAAAACGTTCCATTAGCGTCCAGCAACACAATTAGCTGACGCAAGGGTCAACGACCACATGCGGCCAGCACCGGTATGCATGTAAAAGAAAGTACTAAATGGAACGAAATTGCGTTGACCCGTGCGTTCAAGATCGCGGTCTGGTGGAGTGTCCCAGTTTGGCACATTAAACGCATAACGACAACGGCCGCATGCGGTCCTTGACCCGTGTGGCAGCTGATTGTGGTTATTTTTTTACTGAAATAATGTATTTTTTATAAACTATCGTTTCATTTAGTAAATAGTTTTTTCTTTTTTTAAATCAGGACCGATGCGTCCCATCATCAAAGGTGTTGTCTTTGTTCTGAAAACAATAGAGTAGCACTTGTTTTAAAAAGATTTTTCCCTCGTTGTTATATAAGCCCAAAGGGGACGCGTTAATTGCCGGAAGCGATCAGATTTTTTCTGTCAACAGTTTTTTCGGATGAAAGAACAGTGAGTGGCGTGGAGTGGCGGAGGGTGACGCGTCACGTGATACGCACCAATTTGGCTTAAGCGTGCTTTAACGGCTCAAAAAATGGGGACCGAAACGTTTTTTACAACATCCCTCTATGCAAGTGTTTATTTCCGCAGATCAGAGATTCAATTACCGTTTCAAATATTAATATAATTCACCAAATTTGTTACACACTACTTGCTTTCCAATGTGTTACCCGCGTAGTTTCCTATCATGTGGGAATATGGCAGCTTTCCCATAGCAAAGTATTTGTATTTATTCACTTAATTGGGTACGAACAGAGTAATCACGTAATCGATTCGATACTTTTTATTGGAGTGGTAACCAGCCAACGCCGAAGCCAAGGTCTTTATTTTATAGAGTTTTCGTTTTACAGAGTTGCATCGTTAACTGGATACGAACCCCAGGACCTAATCGAGAAGACGCTGTACCACTACATACACGGAACCGACGTATTACATATGAGATACTCACATTGCACTTGTAAGTATATTAGCTATAAATTATGAGAGCGGAGGAGTATGAAATTTCCCACACTTATAGTGTATATAGAGAAGGAGTGCACAATGATGATATTTTATAAAAAATACACACAAAAAAATACGTTAAATCAATAAAAAAACATACTCTACCATATATTTGACACACACGCCCATATGTATATACTGATCTGTCAAAGTGACAATTATGTCAAACGTCATAAGGTTACATTAAAAAAAGTTGCTATATTGTCAAAAACATTAAGGAGGTTACATTAGTAACGTTTATATTGTCAAAAGCACTAAAAAGGTTACATTAGTAACGTTTATATTGTCAAAAGCACTAAAAAGGTTACATTAGAAAAAGTTTATATTGTCAAAAGTACTAAGGAGGTTACATTAAAAAGTTTATATTGTCAAAATCACTAAAGAAGTTACATTAGAAAGTTTATATTGTCAAATCACTAAGGAGGTTACATTAAAAAGTTTACATTGTCAAAAGCACTATGAAGGTTACATTAAAAAGTTAATATTATCAAAAGCATTACTGATGTTAAATTAAAAAGTATATATTGTCAAAAGTACTAAGGAGGTTACATTAGAAAAGTTTATATTGTCAAAAGTACTAAAGAGGTCATATTAGAATTTTTTTTATGGTGTTTAAGTTTACTTAAGGGAAATAGAGACTCAATTTTATAAAAAAATTGCAACAACTTTTTTTTAATATAGTCTTGGACAATGTTCAAACTTATAATTTAAATTAATTACGGTCGAATTTTTACCACAATTTGATTTATTGTAATTGTCTTATCCATCCTCAGTGTTAACGAAAGGCCAAGTGACGTCAAGGTACTACAGGTTCCTGACCAAATCTGGGGGCTGGGTTTGGATGCAGAGCTACGCAACCATTGTCCACAACTCCCGTTCCTCTCGACCGCATTGTATAGTCTCCGTTAACTACGTCCTCAGGTTGGTGATACAGGATTGCTTATTTGGACAGATTACCTTTAGACTAAAGTACTTAAGTATATACTAAATAAAAAAACTACAGTTTGTTCGCGTTAAGAATGCAGTGATTCATTTAACGCGAACGAACTGTAGTAAATTATAACTTAAAATGAGACTTCACAGGTGTGTGTGAGAGAGAAAGAGAACGCTTTTATTATATTCCACATTCATACAACGTACAAAAGAGACACTTAAAGGGGTTCCGGGTTCGATTTCCGGTTTGAACAAACGTCTAAATGAATTATAATTATGATTAAGAACCACGGGTTTAACTTTCACAGAGACAGTAGGAAGGAGTAATAAAGAGAGGGAGAGAGTGATAGGAAGATAGAAATAGAGTTCGATGGAGGTAGAAAAGGGAAGATAGTATTTGAGAGAGGGGAGTAGGGAAAGAGATAGAGGGGTAGGGAGAGTGTGGTAGTGATAGAGACAAGGGAAGGTGTACGGAGCCAGGGATTGGGAGAGGGAGAGTAGGAAGAGAGAGATAGAGGGGTAGGGAGAGTGTGGTATTGATAGAGACAAGGGAAGGTGTACGGAGCCAGGGATTGAGAGAGGGAGAGTAGGAAGAGAGAGATAGAGACGGATAGGAATAGGGATATAGTGATAGAGACAGGAGACGGGGTAAGGAGCCAGGGATTGGGAGAGGAAGAGTAGGAAGAGAGAGATAGAGATGGGTAGGAATAGGCATATAGTGATAGAGACAGGAGACGGGGTAAGGAGCCAGGGATTGGGAGAAGGAGAGTAGGAAGAGAGAGATAGAGACGGGTAGGCATAGGGATATAATGATAGAGACAGGGGAAGGGGTAACGAGCCGGGGATTAGGAGAGGGATAGTGTGATAGAGGTGAAGTGAGGAATAGAGAGGTGGTGTAGGGAGGGAGAGATAGAAAAGGGTAGTGAGAAGGAGATAGTGATGGAGACATGGGAAGGGGTAGGGAGCGGGGAGTTGGGAGAGGGAGATGGTGTTAGAGAGAGGATTAAAAATATAGCGAGAGCGTTTTTATTGTATACCACAGAAAATAATACACATAGGTTTCGGGTTCGATTCCCGGCACGATATACTTTGTTAATGTGTATATGAGTATTTCAAACCTTTCATAAGGAAGGTATATAATAAGAAGTTATATCTCAAATAATAATTTGTTGCTTCGGTTGTAATTTACCGATTAAATTTCTCCCTCCACAGCGACATCGAAGAGAAACATCTCATACTCAACATAGACCAGGGACCACCGAAATTAAACCACACAGACATCCCAGCATCAGCCCACGTCCCCACGGAGTCCCCACAAATGATCAGGCACACAGACAAAATTAACCATGTCATAAACGACAACGAATTCAGCACAGATTCCAGTGGAGGGTACAATTACCCTGAATACACCTTACCCGTCATCCCCCCTTACGAAAACCACGATGAGTACCACCAAAACGGCACCTACCAGGAACTATTTTACAATGAAAACTACGCGGAACCGGAAGTGGTACCAAATAATTACGCCTACCCTCAAAATCAACGACCATTTTCCGCCAGCTCCTCCTCATGCAGCTCGATAGAAAGCTCAGAGATACCACAGCAATATAATTATACAAATCTCATATCGTTTTACAGTCATAACCAACCACAAAATGGCGGTAGGGCGGTAGACAACAATTTTGGCGGGAATTTCGGTAAAATAACACCAAATCCCCAAGCGCAAGAAGGTGCATACACTAGTGTTATTGTAGACAATACCCAACAGTTCCACCATCACGGGGGTGGCGTGAACGAGTTCGTGCATTGATAAAATAAACCTAATTTTAACTTACTCACAGTTACATGACAGATATGCTTTTGTCATAGACAAAGAGGGATATAAATAAGTTTCTAATACTCTCTGCCATAGACAAGATAAAATATATACTACATATGTCCCATTATTGACACTTTAACCTACAAAATGGCGGTTGTCTACTTGACAACAATTTTGGCGGGAATTTTGGCATGTTGCTTCCTGACACTCGTTTTCATAGACAATTTATTATGTTAGATGGTAGATACATTGATTATGTTTTTCCCATAGACAAAGAGGAATATACATTAGTTTTTAATACTTTCTGCCATAGACAAGACATTATATAGACTATATATGTCCCTTTATTGACACCTTACTACCTTTATTGACCTTACACACCTACTTGACAATAATTTTAGCGGGAATTTTGGCATATTACTTCTTGACACTCGTCGTTATAGACAAGTGATCATGTGATGACAGATATATTGATTATTATTCTTTTCTCATAGACAAAGAATATAAATAAGTTTTTAATACTCTTTGTCATCAAGATGAAATATAGACTACTTATGTCACTATTGACGTTTTAATCAACAAAATGGCGGTGTCAACTTGACAGCACCAAATTTCCCCGCACATTAATATATTTGTGGATAACACCCAACAATTCAACCAGGGATGGTGTTAACAGATTCGTGCATTGATGATTATCTATTAAAATTAATCTAATTTTAACAATATACCCTTTGTCATAGACAAGACGCAATGCAAACTACGAATTCCGCTTAATTGACACCTACAAAATGGCGGTAGTCAATTTGACAGCAATTTTAACGGGAATTTTGCTATCATAACTCCAATTTTTGTGGATAACACCCATCATGTGTTAAATGGCCGACATATTGGTTAGATATTGGCCACGGTCAAAATGAAATATAGATTATGATAATTTATGTCATAGACAAGATGAGATATGGACTTGACAGCTATTATGGCAGGAAATTTGGCATAATAACTCCGAATCTCGTCAGATAGTGGCCACCATCAAGAAGTGGTGTTAACAAATTCATGCATTGATAAATACTTTTAAATACAAAAGTAATTTCGTCTTAAAATATTTGTTATAGACAGTGATAATTTATATCATAGACAAGACGAAATATTGACAGCTTGACTATATTTGCAATAGCATGTGTCATCATTGATCAATATATTTTAAAATAAACTTAACTTTTGCCTAAAGAATGTTATATGGTAGACATATTGGTTTTTAAACATTTGCCATAGACAAGGAAAAATAGAAATAGACTACGTATGACACAATAACTTATAAAATGGCGGTAGTGAAGTTGACAACAATTTTGGCGGAAAATTTAGCGCAATAACTCCAAATATCCGCACATGTGTCATCATTGGTCATAATATTTTTAAGTAAACTTAATTTTAGCTAAAATAATGGAAAATACAGCAAACTTATCAGTTAATGACCTTGGCCATAGACAAGGAGGTATACTTTGTCATAGACAAGAAAGCATAGACTAAATATGATTACAAATTTTGAGGGAATTTTAAAATGATCATTATTACAAGAATACTTTTACCACAAACAAGGAGATTATTCAATGACTATGACATTACCATAGAGAAGAAGATATATTTTAGTTAGCAAACGATGAAAAAAGCAATTACAGCTTTAATTAGAACTCGAGGCCATAAACTTACTCTAATAATTGAGTTTTTACCAGAATTATACTGACTTACTCATAAATAAATGCCTTTAGAAGCTATAATATATATCGTTATTTGTTAAGGTTTGAAAGACTCGAATAGTGATAACAGTCGATTAAGAACTTTTTTTATAAATAACCTATACGTATATAATAGTTAGTCAGTTTAGTTTTAGTTTGCAAAGAGTTTTACAATTTGACTATAGCTTACTAATGACAAACATACTTTAAGTGAGTAATAATTACAGTATTATTTTTTATGGAATAAGTGCTGTAGAATAATCTTGAGTAACGTTATTAAAATAACCATTGAGGTTACTAAAATAACGTTAAATATAACGTCAAAGAACGTTTATAAAGTTATAAAACATTGCTATAAAGTAACGCTATAAAACAATTTCAAGATTAATTTATAATTTTCTTAAAATAATACTGAAATAACTTTATAAAAATTATTAAAATCACGGGAACATTAATATGATAATGTTATAAAATATTTGTTAAATCACGTTGTAACTGTTTTTCAACATAAAGTAACTGTTATAAATAACGTTATAAAAAGAAGTTACGGACAGCGATTGATGTAAATATTGTAAATATGTTTTAGTAGAATAGAATTATTAATAAGAATTTTTAACATAACCGAAAGTATTTTATAATTAGAATAATTTATTTATCATTTTATTTTTAATCTGTGCCTCATAAGTGAATGGTATATACTGTGTTTACGTTGCATTTAAGTTTATTTTATCTGTGGCATATTATTCTTTGAATAAACGAAATATAACGAAACTGAAGGTACTTAGAAGATATTCGTTATAGCAATTAATTGTTTTATTGACGAGTTTAGTTTGCATTACGATTCGTTTTAACAAATTAAAAAAACTTGTTATGTAACATCAAATAACAAATATTGTATTACGAATCTGTAGAGACATGAAATAAATCGTTAAATAACAATCGGCAATGTAAAAAATTCGTTATATAGATATTTGGGTTAATATATTCGTAACCTTACTCTAAATAATATATTATTTCGCCGACCTTTAATATATATTATAACGAATTTACGCGTAGAATATGTAGTATAGAAAAAAAGGGGGGATTCGACCCCTAAAATATCATTTTAGTGACAATAACATACTGTTTTATATATGTTTGTATATATTAATTTGTATAGTAGAATAGTAAGTACGTGTAAGGCTGACTATTAATGGCAAGCTTTGTAACCAAATGTCTAATTGAGGATAGTAATAAAAAATGTAAGATGAAAATAATTGAAGGCAATATACATTTTTTAAGGGCATATATAAAATATAAGTATAGAAACAAAAAGTTTAGATAAAAACGTATTTGCGGGTAATTGGAAAAGATTTTCTAACTACCTTCACAAATCTTTGTGACTACACTTAATTTTTCTATACGTCCTTAAAATTAATTGAGGGAGAATCAATATTCTATTATTTTTAATGTAAAGTGGAGCGGCAACGCAGAGGAGGCCACCGTTCCTGTAGCGGGGCGGGGAATTGGAATGGAGAGAGTGGACTGTAATGTGGATTAGAAAGAAGGAGTTGGCTAGTGGCCGCGTAAGGGGTGACAGTGATGAAGGGGGAAGNAAGTGGCGTCACCATAAAGATAATCTCAAATTGAATTTAAAAAAAAAACAAACGCATCCATTGGCAGGTACCATAACTAAAATAACCATATATAACTCTTTAACTTTGGAAATTTTTTTGAGTCGTATTTAGAAGCTATAGTCAAGATAGCGACCTCTGTATTAATTATTTCGCAACAGTATAATGCCATCTAGTGATCAATAGCTGAATTTCTTTACGAACATATCTACTTGCAAAATATTAACATAGATGGCGCTCACATAAAATGTATTATTGAAACAACCTCTAATTTAGTAAAAATATAAACCTACTTTTGAATCTCCAAAGCTTTTTCACATATTATTTCCAATGATGCGAGGGTTCCTTCGCGCCTTGCCCTGAGAAGAACTCGCAAGTAGCTCAGTCGAATATATTGTTCTTTTGAAATCACTGCAATATATAATTTCAGTATTGATTTGCTCTTTCAAAAAACATAAATGATAACTTTTAGGAAGAAGTCTTTGTGAAATTGTCAGCAAAATATCGTAAGCATTCAAAATTCCTGGCCCCAAATTTTGAATTTATTATTTATTTTATTTTTATTTATTTATTTAGTTATATTCGTTTTTATATATATAATATCTTTTATAACAAAATTTCTCATATTACGAATGCAATACGAACTCCATATCGGCGTTGTCATGTATGTATAAATAGCGTAGTTGTATTTATCAAATGAACCTTTCGGCGAGTAACGAACAAACAAATTGTGATATTCTAAACATATTATTTATGATACGGATGAATTAAATGCATTTAAAACTGATTTATATCTTTTATTTAACATCTACATTGATTTTGGAGTATTTATCCTTGCCCGTCAACCTGCAATAGACCAGATAGGTGGGTAAACAATTATTATTATATTATTATTAAAAATATAAAATAAATATAAATTTTAAGAGGAACTTCACTGGCAGATAGATGATGTTATAAGTAGTAGTAACTGTAACAATATGTAATTAACTGATGTAGCAGCCCATTAACGTCCCGCTGCTGGGTACAGGTCCTTCTCTCATATGAGAGAGGGTTTTTAGACCCACCACGCTGCTCCACTAGGGTATGGGAGGCATAGCACACAAGTGCCCTCTCTATTCCTTCACTCTTATAGTTTGATGTGACGGCAATCAAATTTGACCGGAGAAAAATCAGGCGCTGATCCGATGGTTTAACATGCTCATCCAGGCACGGGGTTAGAGCACACCGACAACTTCCCAACTTAAAAAAGCTGAATGGTAATTGCAGAATGTTTTAACTGTAGTAAGAAATGTGGTCAAAATTTAAAGATTCCCACCAGATAATTGCGTTCAGAAATTGTTGTCAATGTCAAAATCAAATGATAAATAACGGGACGAAGTCAATCGTTTGACAGGTATGAATAGTTTCTATGGTAAAGCGAAATTGTTGTTTTTATTATATTACAAGGATTTTTTTCGTATTTATTCTCGTTTAAACCTCACCTGGACTTCCACAAATAAATCAATAGCAAAATTAGCCAAATCAGTGCAGTCGCCCTCGAGTTTTAGCGAGACTAACGGACAGCAATTTTTTATATATGTCGGAGAATAAGAGAGAACGGAGAAGCATAAAGCACAGGGGCGTAGGGTTCTCCGCCGACATCGTTATTAATTGGATCCATTATTTAATTGCTTATTCTGTGGGCGTTCGTGGGTTATGTTGGTTCAATCAAACACTTTGCTAATGAACTCGGATTATAATGTTCAATCACTTAATGTTCCCGATATCAAGTTACACAAACTCATTAAGAATAATAGCTAGGAACGCGACAGTTCCAACAGTAGACTGCTCCGGTCGAGCGCCACTCGACAACTGCCGAGAGACGTGCCGGACTGCCACTTATTGACTCTGCCCCCACGCCGATACAAAGATGGCGCCAGCGTTCCACAGACTATTACACACGGAACAGCGATCCACAGACTGTTGCACTCCGACATATATATAACGGAGAGTCAGAAGAGGCCTCATAGCGGTCTTAGCTGTCAGTATTCATGGTGGGCGTGTGGGCGTTATGATTACAGGAATTTCAGAATAAGAGCATAGTTATATTGTTCCTCGTCTTATTATTCTATCGGTGGGGGGTCTGCCGACGCTACGTTTACCGATGCGAAGCCGCCACTCTAGAACCTTCGTGCCTCAACGTCCATCGGTTCTGCGAACTATGTACCCTGCCCATTACCACTTCAGCTTTGCAATTCGGTAGGCTTTAATTCTCCGACGGATCTCCTCATTTCTGATTTGATCACCGTAGAGAAACTAGAGCATAGCCCTCTCCATTATCCGCTGAGTGACTCTGAGTCTACTTACTAGGTTTATAGTCAACGACCATGTCTCGGAACCGAATGTAATCGCTGGCAACACACACTGTTCGAATACCTTGGTCTTCAGGCACTAAGGATTTGTGGATGAAATGATGTCCCATAGTTTACCGAAGGCTGCCCATCCGAGTTGGATTCAGCGGTTGACCTCTTTTTCAAAGGTGGAAATTTAACACACAGTTAATAAAATAAACCGAATTAAAGCCAATAGGTTAGCACAAGTCTGCACTTCTTTGGTCTAATCTTAACCGAATCACGACCATCCTCACATAACACTACCCTTCGAGAGTTACCCGCTCTTATTTTAGAAAAAATATTATCAGTAGCATAAGTAAGTAAAAGAAAGTAGCAGCCCATTAACGTCCCACCGCTGGGAACAGGCCTCCTCACTCATATGAGAGAGGGTTTTTAGGCTTAACGTGCTCTCCGAGGCACGGGGGTGGATCACACCGCCAACTTCCCAACTTCGGGCAAATATTGAGAAAATCCTAATAGAATACTTAATATCGATTTCGAATTGGCCTAACCCGGGACTTGAACCCAGGACCTCATGTCTGTAGTCGAACACGCTAACCACTAGACCAATGAGGCCATAGCATACACGAGCAATATTAATGAATCATAATTGAACAACGACGAGATTTTGTACAAACTTTTAATACACTAAAACTGATTTTTAAATCTGTTTATCTGAAACAAAGCGTGGCATAATTGTGCAAGTACTGCACTACAAAAGGTCTGGAGTTTGATACCAGACAAAGCAGATTTAGAATATCGCATTTTTTAATAAATCTTGTATGGTGGGAGTCTGCATCATGTACAGTCAAAAACTTGTCGGGAATCGTCGTCGCTTCAACCGATAGACGTCTACTGCTGGACATAGGTCTCACGTAATGACGTCATTTTGCGCCGCCTGGCTCCAGCGACTACCGGCGACCCTCTTTATATCATCTGGGTCTGCCTACACTGCGCCGTTCAGTGCGGGGTCGCCACTCCAGCACCTTCGGCCCCCAAACGTCCATCGGTCATTGGGACTATGTGCCCCACCCATTGCCACTTCAGGTTCGCGATTCGTAGGACTATGTCGGTGACTTTGGTTCTACTACGGATCTCTTCATTTCTGATTGGATCACGTAGAGAAACTCCGA
Organism: Elymnias hypermnestra; assembly: GCA_015832385.1. Taxonomy (NCBI): domain Eukaryota; kingdom Metazoa; phylum Arthropoda; class Insecta; order Lepidoptera; family Nymphalidae; genus Elymnias; species Elymnias hypermnestra. Next base: position 147,676 of record JACTOM010000085.1, read on the forward strand.
GAATAGCCCTCTCCATCGCACGCTGAGTGACTCTGAGCTTCCGCATGAGGCCCATAGTCAGCGACCACGTCTCAGAACCGTATGTCAGGAATAAAAACTATCATTAGTTAGTACTAATACTGCCGCTCGCCTTTTCCTGCTATACGAGGTCTACTTATAATAGCTTTTCAGGCATTTCTATTTAGAACGTCTTCTTTATATAAACCTAAATATTTCCTATGGACACTCGTCAACTAGGTCTTAAACGGTCTATCGCGTTTTCTCTTCTTTCTATCCATAGAAAGACTTTTTTTACAATGTGGTCTTCAGTCCTGCGCATTCTCCATCAGTCGCGATTCAGATAGTATACTTCCAATCATTACTTAGTGTTCCCATAGGCTAATAACAGATGGCGCTCTGTATCGTCACTTTTTGTCACCATTGGCTAATAGATGGCGGTCTCTCTATCATTACTTAGTATTGCCACTAGCTAATAATAGATGGCGGCCTCTGTATCACCATTGGCTAACAGATGGCCTTCGCTCTTTACTTAGTGTTGCCATTTGCTAGTAATAGATGGCGACCTCTCTGTTATTACTTAGTATTCCATTGGCTAATAGATGGTGTTTGTTCTATCATTGCTTAGTTTTGCCACTGGCTAATAGATGGCATTATTACAAAACTTTTAGGGTGCAAACTCATTGTAACCCCTTTACCCGTATCGGGATAAATATCTGTCAAGAATCTATCTGTATTTGAAAAATCATTAAAATATGCTCAGGGATTTAGTTCCGTTGGATTTAGGACCGTTCAATTATTACGCGAGCACTATGATGGGGTGGGTAGTGGGTATTTGTTTTGCCCGTTTTGGATGGCATGGGGGGTAGGGGAGTTTAGATGACGATTTCGTCATCGGTAGTTATTTTCTAATTTTTTTAATTATAATATAATACATTTCCAATTGAAAAATGTTTACGTAAGTAGGGAGGGGGGGGGGGGGGGGNGGGGGGGGGTAAAAGCTTTGCTGACTTTTGCTGACACGGAGGATGTGAGGGGGTAAAAAATTGTAATAAATCTGATTACATAATATTTGACCGGCCCTTTTGGAAACTGCTGAAGGATGGATTGGAAACTGCTAAGGGCTTAAAGACGCACAAACAAAAAATTCAATTTCAATCATTTATCGTCATTCCCACTCTGGACCTCAAATCTGGGTCCTTGGAGTCTGGGACAATAAGCAAGAGTAGTGAACTGAATCAACACATTTATTGGTACCATTTAATCAAGCTCGAATTCTATAATGTTCTCGTAGTCAGTGTCGCCGTCGCTGTCGCTGCTGCGTCTCTCTGGCGCCTGATGAACGAAAAGTCGAGGGTAGTTCGAAAAAAATTACGGGTGGTTAGAGAAATATCGGGCGAAACGGTATCCGAGGATAGTTGCATCATTTAAGAGACCTTTNAGGAGTCATCGGTAGTTATTTTCTTATTATATTATTATTATTAAAATTATAATATAATACATTTCCAATTGAAAAATGTTTACGTAAGTATGATGGGGGGGGGGGGGGGGGGTAAGAGGNATCTGGTGTAAGAGCTTTGCGGACTTTTGCTGACACGGAGGATGTGAGGGGGTAAAAAATTGTAATAAATCTGATTACGTAATATTTGAACGGCCCTTTTGGAAACTGCTGAGGGATGGATTGGAAACTGCTAAGGGCTTAAAGACGCACACACAAAAAATTCAATTTCAATCATTTATCGTCATTCCTACTCTGGACCTCAAATCTGGGTCCTTGGAGTCTGGGACAATAAGCAAGAGTAGTGAACTGAATCAACACATTTATTGGTACCATTTAATCAAGCTCGAATTCTATAATGTTCTCGTAGTCAGTGTCGCCGTCGCTGTCGCTGCTGCGTCTCTCTGGCGCCTGATGAACGAAAAGTCGAGGGTAGTTCGAAAAAAATTACGGGTGGTTAGAGAAATATCGGGCGAAACGGTATCCGAGGATAGTTGCATCATTTAAGAGACCTTTGCAAAAAAAAAATACAATTCCAACGATAATTGGCGGGTAATTGAGGGTAGATACAAAATTTAAGGGCAGTTAAACAAATTTGGATCAGTAATGAGAAAAAGTAAGATCTTTGAGAGAAGTCAGAAAATTAAAGGGTAGTTACATAAAATTCTTTCCGTTATAACTGAAATTTTTCTAACTACCCTCAATATGTTTTTTATTAAATTTTCTATAGGGCGTTAAATTGAATTATGAGGGTAGTTAAAAAATTTTTAACGAACTGTAAATAAAAAAAGAGGTTAGTAAAATAAGGTGTTGAGGAATGTTATCTCACCCTCCGTCGCGTTCTCAGTCTCCTGGGACGTCTCTGCCGCGGAGGCTCCTCCCTTTCGACGTCGTCCCGGGAGGACTCCCCGGAACCGGAACCGGAACCGGATCCCTCCGCCAGCTCCATAACGGCGTTGTACCGTTGGAGCAGACTGGACGCTACTGCAACCACACGGATTAAAATATCTGAACCGAGATTAAATGTAAAATTCAACTGATTTTCTGTCTCATTTGATGGTAAGTGACATTACAAAATCACGCTATCTGAGTAAAGAGATTTGTGTAAATGAGAGAGAGCCGTCACACTCGGATATGTAACGCTCTTGGTATTTAAAATACTTTCAGGGATTAAAACTTGATTAGACGTTCTGACCGTATATACAGGGGATACTGAATAGGACTAAGCCGTCACGCTGGGATATGTGACGCTCTTGGTAGTAAAAATACTTTCAAGAGTTAAAACTTGATTGGCCGCTGTGCCTGTATATACAGTTGACACTGATTAGGAGTGAGCCGTCACGCTCGGATATGTAACGCTCTTGGTTGTAAAATACGTTTAGAGTTGAAACTTGATTGGACGCTGCGCTTGTATATACAGTCGATACTGAATAGGACTGAGCCGTCACGATCGGATATGTAACGCTCTTGATCGTAAAATCCTTTTAGAGTTAAAATTTGATTGGACGCTGTCTGTATATAGAGTGGATACTGAATAGGACTGAGCCGTGACGCTCGGATATGTAACGCAGTAGTAGTAAACATGTAGCATCACATATCACTCACAGTCATCGTCATTGGTTGATCCCGAATCTGAGCCATCGTCATTCTCGGAGCCTCCTGCGAGCTCCTCCTCTTCCTCCTCGTCCTGGAATAAACAGAAGGAAAATTAGATTTAAATGAGGACAAAATACGAAGTAATTTAGATTTACATTAAGAATTAGCAGCCCATTAGGGCCCCACTGCTGGGCCCAGGCTTCCTCACTCATAGGAGAGAGGGTTTTAGAGCATAGACCCACCATGCTGCTCCACTGCGGATTGGCAGGCATAGTACACAAGTGCACTCTCTATTCTTTCACTCTCATAGTCCGATGTGACGGGAATCCGACACGACCGGAGAGAGATCAGGCGCAGGACCGACGGCTTAACGTGCTCTCCGAGGCACGGATGTGGATCACACCGCCAACTTCCCAACTTTTTATTTATTTTAGTAATGCGATAAATTATATTTAGATTAGGAATGAATACAAGTTAAATTGTATTAATAAAATAAATAATATTAAAAAGAATTAGATTAGGGATATATAACGTAAACCAGATTGGAAATAAACACAAGGAAAATTAGATTTAAATTAGGAATAAATAAAAGATAAATTGGATTTCGATTTGAAATATGTACAGTAAAATAGATTTAAACTAAGAATAAATAAAAGTTAAATTGGATTATTAATAAATATAACATAAAGTAAAATTAGATTAGGAATACATAAGATAAATTAGATTTAGATTTGAAATATCTACGGTAAATTAGATTTAAACTAAGAATAAATAAAAGTTAAATTGGATTAATAATAAATATAATATAAAATAGATTTAGATTAGGAATACACATAATATATAATAGTAGTAGATTGGGAAGACATAAAAGGTAGATTTGTTTTGTTTTAAGGATGAAAATGAGATGTAATGATACTCGTGATCACTTACCGCGTCATCGTCATGGTCCCTTTTTCTTCCGACGTCGTACAATTTGACGCAGGACTCTTGGACCTGTTCGAAATCTCCCATATTCTCCACCAGGGAGATTTGAGTGCCGTATCTGGATACTCCCAGAGAGTATATGTTGCGTTTCACGTCTATCGTTGCTAGTGAAGAGAGAGAGAGGGAGACTTTAATCTACTTGTATAACACGCTTATATCAACGTGTATGTTTGTAATGGAATCATTGTACCAGATTTTTGAAAACTCATAACCGTCGAAATTTTGCACACTTTTCAGACATATTGATGGCAATATACAATAATTTGAACACAATACAATATTAATTTGTAATTTTGCACACTTTGATACATTGATACAACAACTTGAAAAAACTTTACATTACAGAATTTTTTAAGGGCTCACCCTTAAAAAATTTTGCACACTTTTTTCAAAAGTTTATGACGATACAGTAAAAAAAAATAGGTCAGTTTCTTTTAATCATCACTTATCTTTGAAATTGTTTTTTTGAACACTTTAAAATGTCGAATTAATTAGAAATTTTGCACACTTATTTAAAAAAAGAAATAAGACAGTATTGTTTCATTTTATGAAAGAATGTAGAGGATCTTTGAGCTAGATTTTTGAACACTTCAATACATTATTTTGCACACTTTTTAATAACAGATGATGATACAACAATTCAAACAGTTAAAAAAAAATTAAGATCCTCTAACACATTAGTCTGTTTCTAAAGCGATTTTCACCAATATTCTATCTTCTAATGATAACTCACTGTATCCAGTCTATTTTCAACAAAAATATTCACGTACAATGTTATAATTGTAAATATACAATATACGGTATCAGTCCTTATCAATTTAATTACGTTTTAAAGCGAATATTTATCTTCTAATGATAACTCCCTACATCCATTCTATCTTCAACAAAAACGATAACGTACAATGCAGTAATTTCAAAGTTATTCGGTACAGTATCAATCGTTATCAAGTTAAATCTATTTTAAAGCACATATCTATCTTCTAATGATAACTCCCTACATCCATTCTATCTTCAACAAAAATAGTGACGTAAAATGCTTAAAGTAAAGTTATTCAGTATAGTATCAATTTAAAAACGTTTGAGAGCATATATCTATCTTCCAATGATAGCTCAGTATATCCATTCCATAATCAAAAAAATAAATGGTCGCAATTCTGCAACTGGAAAGTTATACCGATACAGTATCAATTTAAATACCTTTAACGGCACATATCTATCTTCTAACAATAATGCAATGTTATGTATATGTTACCTATGCTGGAGTAGTCGTAGGGGTCCAGGGTCTTGAAGCTGGTGTCGAACTGGCTCCTCTCCTCCGAGTCCTGGTCTGAGCATACCGCGTACAGCGCTGTGCATGTGGGGTTGAATATTACCTACAATAAGATACCTTGTGATATTTCATTAAAAGTCTGTTAGTTTGTCCTACTTTATGCACATTTTTCAACAACCAGACAATCTAGAAGAATTATTGGGTGATCACCTACCCGCAACTGAATTTATAAAAAAAAGTAAGCGCATCCTGAATCTAAGACATATTATAGTGGAATTAATGACTAACTGAAAATATGACAAATAACATCTAACTGAAAATATGACAAATAACAGCTAACTGAATTTTTGACGAATTGAAAATATCAAAAATATTGGCAACTAAATTTGTGACTAATTGAAAATATGAAAAATAACACCAAACTGAATTTGTGACTAATTGAAAATATGAAAAATAACACCTAACTGAAAATATGACAAATAATGGCTAACTAAATTTGAAAAAAACTGAAAATATGACAAATAACATCTAACTGAAAATATGACAAATAATGGCAGCTAAATTTGTGACAAACAGAAAATATAACAAATAACAGCAAACTACAATTTTGACAAACTGAAAATATGACAAATAACAGCTAACTGAAAATAGGATCAATAATGGTTAACCGAATTTGTGACAAACTGCAAATATGACAAATAACAGCTAACTAATATTTTGACAAACTGAAAATATGACAAATAATGGCTACCTAAATTTGTGACTAACTGAAAATATGACAAATAATGCCTCCCTAAATTTATGACTCAGTGAAAATTTGGCAAATAATGGTTAACTGAATTTGTGACGAATTGAAAATGTTGCAAATAATGGCTACCTAAATTGGTGACTAACTGAAAATATGACAAATAATATCTACCTAAATTTATGACCAAGTGAATATGTGACAAATAACGGCTAACTGAGTTTTTGACCTTTTTATTTTTAATTTCAGTTCAGGTTCAGTCTCCAGGAAAGGTAAATTTAAGAATCCATTTATACCTCTTAAGGGTTTCGAGGTATACAAGCCTTACCTCAGACTTGTCCAAAGCCGGTACAGTCCTGAGCAGGTGAAAGGTCCTCAAGTCCCACACTTCTGTGTTTGATATTACCTGAAATAAAAGAACGAGAATCTTTTTAGCGCGTGACGATGTTGCTGGCAATAATGTTATATATTTTAGAGCGGTAACAAGCCAAGGCCGAAGCCACCAGGCCCAACGTCTTACTTCGAGGCCATTGGGGTGGAATACTCCGCTATGTGTTTGATTCAATTTGTCAAATTTGTGTATTTCCTTTCCTGTATTCACGTCCCAAAGCACGCCATCTGTAATTATTAATAACGGAACTTTAGTGATATTTGGTAACAAATACCAAAGTTATTTGGCAAGAAATACCAAAGTTATTTAGTAATAAATACCAAAGTTGTTTGGCAAGAAATACCAAAGTTATTTAGTAATAGATACCAAAGTTATTTAGTAATAAATACCAAAGTTATTTAGTAATAAATACCAAAGTTATTTGGCAAGTAATACCAAAGTTATTTAGTAATAGATACCAACGTTATTTAGTAATAAATACCAAAGTTATTTAGTAATAAATACCAAAGTTATTTGGTAATAAATACCAAAGTTATATGGCAAGTAATACCAAAGTTATTTAGTAATGAATACCAAAGCTATTAGGTAGTTAATATTATAGTTCTTTGTTAATAGCTATCATGCCTCATTTGATAATTGATACCATAGTTATTTGGTAACTAATACCAAAAACCATTTGGAAATAAATATCATAAATTATTAGGTAATTAATATTATAATTATTTGGTAATAAATATCACGCCTTATTTGGTAATTGATATTAAAATTAATTATCATAAGTTATTAGATAAATCATATTATAGTTATGTGGTAATAAATATTACATTTATTTGAAGTTGAGTATCACAGTTATTTGGTTTATTAACACATTAGTCATTTGGTGTTAAATATCACAGTTATTTAGTGATAATCATTATAGTTCATTGGTAATACTAAACTTGTATTTGGTAATTAATATCACAGTTATTTGGTAATATGCCTGCCAATCCGCAGTGGAGCAGCGTGGTGGGTCTATGCTCTAAAAACCCTCGCTCCTCGGAGTGAGGAGGCCTGTGCCCAGCAGTGGGACGTTAATGGGCTGCTACTTACTTTTACTTGGTAATATGTATCATAGAAAAAGATGTGTATATGAGTGTAAATTGATAATGAGTTGTTAACGATTGGCAATTTAGACAAGATATGTATAGAGAGGTATACCTGATAGCACCAGCTCATCCGTGGGGTTGAAGGTGGCTCTGTTTTTCGCGTATTGATTGGAGATTGCCGGCGTGAGGGTCATCAGTTCGCGTCCCGTGCGTGTATCGAATATGCTAGCGGTTTCCCCCTTTGTACCTATGATGCGGTCGTCTGACATTTTAGAGAACTCCACGTACTCTTCGTTGTCCAATTGAAACCTGAAATAAATATAAAGCACTTAAAACTTTGCAGAATTCCGCCATACGTAGCGACAAAACACGCTCAATAAAACTATCATTTATAGTAACGTCTTGACATATATTGTACAATCAAATAACCTTTTGCAGGATTCCGCAATATGCTGGGGGGGAAAATACAAAATCATTGTCAATTTCCTCAAAAGGCACAGATTATATAATACGGTTACACTTAGTCAAATTCCATAAAACACAAAAGAATTTGCATAAATACATATATATATATATATATATATATATATACTATGTCACTATGTGGAAGCTCAGAGTCACTCAGCGTGCGATGGAGAGTGCCATGCTCGGAGTTTCTCTACGTGATCGAATTAGAAATGAAGAGATCCGTAGTAGACCCAAAGTCACCGACATAGTTCTACGAATCGCGAACCTGAAGCGGCAATGGGCGGGGCACATAGTCCGAAGGACCGATGGACGTTGGGAGCCGAAGGTGCTAGAGTGGCGACCCCGCACCGGACGGCGCAGTGTAGGCAGACCCCCGATAAGGTGGACCGATGATATAAGGAGGGTCGCCGGTAGCCACTGGAGCCAGGCGGCGCAAGATCGGGCCTTGTGGAGGTCATTACGTGAGGCCTATGTCCAGCAGTGGACGTCCATTGGTTGAAGCGACGACGACGGCGACTATGTCACTTTGTAGAATTCCGTAATAAAGAAGTAACTGAGCTAGTTGTATGACAAGGCATAGCGCAAAAAGGAGGTATAATTTTGGTGATTCAGAAACTACACAGAAAAAACGCATTGTGTCTTTGCAATTTAATGAATGAGAAAGTAATTATTTTATATTACGATATACAGAAAAAGATGAGATTGTGAATTGAATATGTGATTTAAATATATTACAAAAAAAAGTAACGTGACTTTGCGGAATTTCACCTGACACAGACAAAAAAGCAAAGTTTCAGAATTCTGTATGATACAAATAAAAAAATGAAATTTTGTTAACTCCTTGAAAAGCCATACTCCTCAACTTTGCAGAATTCCGTGTGATACAAATAATTAATATTTCTAAATTAGTTAAGCATTTGTCTCTAATATTAAAAACATTTCAGAATTCCTAGAAAGCTAACTTTGCAGAAATCCGTGTGATCAATATGAGAAAAAAGTGATCAGTATAAAAAAAAATCATTATTCCTAGAGTAACTGCTACTGCTACACTAACTTTGCAAAATTCCGTATGTTACAAATAAATGAAATTCACAAAGTAATAAATTTGTACCAAAAATTAAATGCATATATAAATAAACTCACAACTGTTCGAACTCTTTCATATTCCAGAGTGCGGAAAGAGTTCTCCAGGAGGTAGTTGACGACGCTAGTAGGAGGCACCCGTCTCTGCTCGCCTGAAATACATTATAAGGTGTAAATGGTGGTGTCTGCTCTGAGAAGAACCCACGAAAACCACGATCAAGCAATTTATATATATACGTTTACCCTTAACTCAAATTACGACAATTAAAGATATAAAGGTGATTTTCTTTAAGGTACCTTAAGGCCTAAACAAATTACCAGATGGAAAAAAGGATAGATGGGAGAGGAGAAAGGAGAGAAGAGGGGAGGGGAAGTAAAAGAGGAGATAGGGTAAAGAAGAAGAGAGATAAGTAGGGAAGTGATTTATGACAGAATGGAAAGAATTGAAGAAAGGAGAGAAAATAGGAAGGGATAGAAGAGAGGATATAGCGGAAGATGACACAGCTGATGAGGGTGAGATAGTGAAAGGGTTCAGAAAGTTTGACTGGAGTATTCTTTACCTTCATATAATATATATAAATCGCTTAGACAAGGTGTCAGGTGTGACGAAGTGCAAGGGAATGAAGGGGAAAGATTGGCAGTTTCAGAAGGGTGGGACTGGGCTATTCTTTAGCTTCATATGGTGTGAAGAAGTAAAAGGAAATTAAAGCGGGAAAAGAGGGAGGTTTAGAAATTTAGACTGGACTATTCATTACCTTCATACGATATATATATTACTCTTTGACAAAGGGCCAGGTGTGAGGGAGTAAAAGGAGGTTAAAACGTGGACTATTTCTTACCTCTATATAATATATCTAATACTCTTGGACAAGTGGACAGATGATAGATGGGAGAAGAAGGGAGAGAAGAGAGGATATAGCGGAAGATGACAGAAGTGAAGACGTGTCAGGTGAGAAATTAAAAGGGGGTGAAGGGGAGGTGCAGAAGGTTAGACTGGACTATTCCTTACCTGCATATGATATATATAAGACTCGTGGACTTGGTATGAGTTCTCTTCTAAGCCAGTGAAGAGATTGAATATCCGGATGTCGCCTGACGACGTAGCCGTTAGGAGTTGCTGTTGCGTTGGCTGCGAACAGACACACATATTATATTTTCATATTATAATAACAAAAACAAAGATAGGGATAAGTGGCGTGCCTCCTCACACATAAGAGTGGTCTTTAGTGCATAAACCCACCACGCTACTCTGTAGCGGGTTGGGGGGCATATAAATACATAAACGAGTTTTAATTTCAAAATGTATTTTTGTAACCGCGAGCGTCACATAGACAAGCGTGACAGATCACTTTCATTCACTACCAAATTATTACACGTACACAACGAGCCCATACAAGTTCTTATTTAAAAAAGTTTTTACTTACACGAGCGTTACATAACTGAGCGTGACGGCTTGGTCTTATTCACTTCCAACTAAATACATTTGCACAGATTTCACTTAAAGAAATAAATTGTCGCTGTCAATGTTACTTAACCGAGCGTGACGGCTCAGTCTCATTCACTGCCAACAAAACACGTTTATACAGCTCGCGTGAACAAGTTTACAATTAAAGAAATATTTTGTCCTCGTCGTCGTCACCTAACCGAGCGTGACGGCTTACTCTCCTTCGCTATCAAATAGCTACACATGATCAGCGCGCTTAAACAAGTTTTAGTATGAAAAGGTATTTCAACTCTTACACGTGTTACATAGCTAAGCGTGATGGCTCACTTTCATTCACTACCATCTATATACACGTGCTCCGCACACAAACAAGTTTTTCCTTCAAGAAATATGTTTATTCTTACAAGTGTCACATAGCCGAGCGTGACGGCTAACTCTCATCCGCAACCATATAGTATCTACTTACATGGAATATCGTGTGAGTGAAATATGCATCGTCATCTTGTAGGCGGAGAGTCCTCACGTGGGCAAAGTAGGAGTGGGACAACCTGGCGTGGGCTCTGCAGGAGTTGGGACCGCCCATCTCCCTCCTCACCACCCTGGCCAGGAGGTTCGTGGCCTCAGCACCACGCACCGCCACTGAGGCCAGGCCTCCTGATGAGGGCTCCGGACATTTATGAGGCCTGCATATGACATTCATGAGTCAAATATAACACATACAGTTGTAGAATATCTCTGTTGCTATCACAGTCTTCGTAACGTTTTCGTCACGCTTTCACCAGCTTACGTAAAGTTTAACTTCAATAAATACTTACTCAAACAAATTGAACTGCGGACAGGTGACGACTGGTGTTTTACATAACGCATGCTGGTTGTAGAGGTACTCCGTGATGATGGAGTGCAAGGTGACCCTGGGAGGGGATGGGGGTCTCTCCCCCCCAGCGGAGCTCAGCTGCTTCTGGAGGGATCTCCTGTGTTCAAGCCCTGAGGGTGTTGAGCACGTCGGAAGTGATGCCTGGTTCTGGACTTTCCTGGAATTTTTATAATGAAAAGATTATATTAAACATTGTGCTTGTGTATTAAGTGGGTATTGAATGAAAGTTAGCAGTCACGCTCGTTAATGTAATGCGCCTGTGGGTAAAAACGCTTCATGAAGTGAAAACTCGTTCGGGCATCCTATACACATGTATTTAGTTGGTAGTGATTGAGAATAAGTTGTCACGTTCGGTTATGTAACGCACGCGGTATTGTTAATATTTCTTGAAATATTTTTTAATTTCATTGCATTTTCGTTACATCGCTTTTAGTTCTATCAGTTTTTTATTAAATCGCTTTTTAGTTTCATCGCTTTTTCGTTGCATGGCCTTTGAGTTTCATCGCTCTTCGTTGCATCGCCGTTACCTTAAATCGCTTTTAGTTTCATCGGTATTTCGTTAAATCGTTTTTTAGTTTCATCGATTATTAATTTCATCGCTTTTTCGTTGCATCGCCTTTTCGTTTTATCGCTCTTTCGTTGCATCGCCGTTACGTTAAATCGATTTTAGTTTCATCGGAGTTTCGTTAAATCTCTTTTGCGTTACAGCACTTTTTCGTTACATCGAGAATTAATTTCATCGCTTTTTCGTTGCATCGCTTTTTAGTTTCATAGCTTTTTAATTTCATCGCGTTTTCGTTTCACCGCTTTTTCGTTGCATCGCCTTTACGTTAAATTGCTTTTCGTTACATCGCTTTTTCATTGCGTCGCCTTTTCGTTTCACCGTTACATAGCTCTTAGTTTTATAATAATTACATACTAAAGAAGTTTTCGCTACAATGATGTCTTGTCTATGTCATTAATAATCTAATTAATATACGGACGTTAAGATTACTTACGTCAATCTGACGTCATGTGGACACTGGGTTGTATAAGTATACATGTATATGTCTCACCTAAGCTTAATGATGGAAGGCATCGGGCTGTCCTCGTTGTGTGTGTGTCCGTGTGTGTGATCCAAACTGTCGCGATGTAGTAGAGAACTGCAACTGCTCGTGCGCGATACAGACAGACGTGACTGTAAATAGGGAAACGGACTTTACGAAACAGTTTGATGATAAAATAATTTTCATATAACCCTGTATATGTATACAGGGTTAATTTTTAAAGCATTGTAGTGGAAAGTTGTTTCAAAGAAATATTAAAGCCGTATCGTTTTTCTCGCATTTTTCAAAATGGACCGACCAATGTTGTTGCACCCCTATCACCTATCAACTGGGAACACGCCGAATTACAAACAATCTTGTATATTTCAACAATATACGTAATAAAAACCAGTAAAATACATTCTCCTACCATTACTTACTATATGTCGGATATAGCACACGTTCACGACGTATCCGCTTACTAAGAATGGTGTCCCCATAATCCCACTGGATCTTAATATACATGGGTAACATCGCCGATAATAGTTATTCACTAAAAATCAAGTTTTTTTATGTAAATACCACAAATTTCTCTTTGATAATGACATATTGTCCAAAAAAAGGTTGACGACACCCGCTATTATAAAAAAAGGTAGACGTCACCTGCTATAAATAAAGGTTGCCGACACCTGTAATAAATAAAGGCGCAGACACTAAAAAGGTTGACTAACTTGCTATAAAAATAGTTGACAACGCCTATTATAAAAAAGATTGACGACACCTGCTATAAAAAAGTAGACACCTGCTGTAATAAAGGTAGACGACACCTTAAAGGTTGACGATACCGGCTATAAAAAGGTATACGACACCCGCTATTATAAAAAAAAGGTTGACGAACCCTGCTATAAGATTGATGACACCTATTTAAAAAAAGTTGACGACACCTTTTAAAAAAAGGTTGACGATTGCTATTACTTGCTTCTATGGCAAATGTCGTCAACCATTTTCAGGTTAATCTACTAAACTGAAACTCACCCTTGCAGGTGTCGAGGGGGTGTAAACAGGTGGTGGTGGCGGTGCTGGGGCTGACGGGGCTGGAGCGGGTAGCTTCGCCTCCCTCTGTAAAGCTGCAGCGCTATCCTTCAGCCCTCTCGCCCAGAGATGAGCTGCCACCAGCTGGAGAAGCTGTCTCTCGTTGTAGCTTATCCTGGTCTGTGCTACTACATTGGCCTGGAAATATGGCATTTACTTATTAGAAAATGGCGCTTAATTTATGTTACACAGATTTTTTATCCGTCCCATCATCAAAGGTGTCATTAGTACCATCGTCTGTCTTCCGTTTTCGGAAATGGTCTCCTAACACATTGTAGAGATAGAGGTTATAAACTCATAGTGACATTTGTATAACATACCCGATGTATGTTCGCTAAAGAGGTCTCGAATTCCGCACCCATGTGTTTGCTCTTCCCGGAGACCCTCTCCAGCAGTTCCAGGGCATACTTCTGGAACATCACGTGCTCCTGTCTCTTCTCCTGCAGGATGGGATCTCTCATCAGCACTGAAAAATTAACGTGTTTATGTAGTACTATGTATGTCATCTCCTTAATAAACCCAATCGTCAACCTTCGAAACCAACTCGGCTGGGTAGAGTTTGGGAAACTACGCCAAATATTTTCGTCTGATATCATTCAGTGCCTGAAGACGAAGCTCTTCAAATAGTGCGTGTTGCCAGTGATGACCTACGGCTCCGAAGCATGGTTCCTGACTATGGGCCTTATTCGAAAGCTCAGAGTCACACAGCATGCGATGGAGAGGACTAAGCTCTCTAAGTTTCTCTACGAATTGAATCAGAAATGAGGAGATCCATAGCAGAACCACTGTCACCGATATAGCCCTACGAATCGCGAACCTGAAGTGGCACTGGGCGGGGCACATAGTCCAACGAACCGATGGACGTTGGGACCCAAAGGTGCTAGACTGCCGACCCCGGACCTGGCGGCGCAGTGTAAGGAGACCTCCCACAAGGTGGATCGACGACATCAAGAGAGTCGCCGGTAGCCGCTGAAGGCAGGCGGCGCAAGATCGGGCCTTGTGGACAACATTACGTGAGACTTATGTCCAGCAGTGGCTTCCATCGGTTCAAGCGACGACGACAACGACAAGAGCGTTATATCCCTTACATATTTTTGCCACGTAGTGACGTCAAACACTATGACGTCACCTCCTTGATAAACCCATATAGAGCATTATCCCTTAGATGTTTTTGGTACAAAGTGACGTCAAACGCTATGACGTCATCTTCTTAATAAACCCATACAGAGCATTATCCCTTGCAAGTTTTTGGTACACAGTGACGTCATATCCGACTGAACTCATCATGCAGTGGCTATTCTTTACATATTTTTGATAAAATGTGAAGTTGGCATAATGTCAGTTAATATGACGTCAGTTGGTCTGACGTGATTTTGTTTTTATTGCTGAGAGTTTAGCGCTTGCCTATGATCATACCAGATGTTAAGTGATGATACAGTCTAAGATGGAAGCGCGCTAATCTGGTAACCGCACCGGAACACATATCTCGTGATAATTAGTCACGGCCGAAGCGTTCCACCACTCTAAATTCAGGATTGAGTTTTGGAACATAATGACATCAGTTGGTGTGACGTCATCTTATTGAAACCACACAGACAACTTTCTGCTTACATATTTTTGACACATAGTGATGTCAGTTGGTATGACGTCATCTCTATATTGAAACCATGCGGTGGATCCTTCATACCTGTATACATACTAACCTTGTAGATGTGAGGTGGTGAAGAGTGGGAGTTTGGAGATTATTTGTCTCACTGTTGGACAACGCGCGAGACCGGCTAAGGCTCTGCAGGCGAGACCACGTAATCTATCAGCGTCCGTGATGGGAGACTTCACCATCATCAGGGACAGTAACACCTACAATCACCACAATAACACAAACTATATTTTAAGTCTTGTTTATATTTATACAAATGTAAAACTTCAGATTTCCGAGAGGGAGAGAAAAAGGAATACATTAGAAAATTAATTGTCATTAAAATGTCAAAAAAAGAATTGTAAATAAATAAGCCACATGTAATTGTAAATACTAAAACTTCCCAACCTTCTAACGAATTTGTATAAAAAACGCTGCACATCTACGTGACGTTAATCGAGCGTTTCATCCGTAACAATTTTACCTTCATGCACATAAAAAAGTTTCACTTCAACGCTTTGGCCCTAAATAGCTCACCATAATGCCGTTGTTGGTCCTAACACTCTCCCAGACCTTCTGGATGACGTCCTCGTAGGATTTGACTGTGGTCTTCTTCTTGGTCGAACCGGTGAGGGAGAACCTGGCCGTTGAAGGACCTGCCTGCAACCATTCGGTTTTAATGTCGAAATTCGGCCGTAATTTCATTTAACATATAAAATTTAAAATGACAAGATTTTCTGCTATTATATTGCGCCTTGTCAGACGTAACACTTACCTAATACTACTAAACGTAAAAAAGACGTACGTAAAAAGTGCGAAAGTGATGAACTGTGTCATCGTGTCTACGTAAAATTTGTTTCGAGGTTTGTTTTGCTAAGTTATGCAAGATATGAGTCATTGTTTCAAACTTCGTGACGTAAGACTTACGTAATACTACTACACGTAAAAGTGACTTATGTATGATGTCAGTAAAAGGAGTAATTACGTAAATAACGTCACCATTACATCGTATCTACGTAAAATTTGTTTCGAGGTGGGTTTAGCAAAGTTAAGTCAGATATGAGTCATTATTTCCCACTTATTGACGTAAGACTTACGTAATACCACTCTACACGTCAACGTGACCTACGTATAATGTCCGTACCTGAGGCAATTACGTAGGTCATCATTACATCTTGTCAACGTCACAGTTTGTTTCGTAGTTTTATTTTGACAAGCTAAGTGACATATGAGTCACTAATTCGCATTTCTTGACGTCAAACTTACGTAATATTACCAAACGTAAATGTGACTTACGTATGATGTGCGTAAATGACGTAATTACATAAAGTCACCATCACATCGTAGCTACGTAAAATTTTATGATCTTTGTTTTGTCAAGGTTGTTTAGAGGTCATAGAATGATATATGAAGTATTTAATGCATTTACAAATTGCCTCATTGGTCTAGTCGATATTGAGTTTTCTATTAAGATTTTCTCTATATTTGTCCGAAGTTAGGAAAAATTTGGCGGTGTGATCCACCCCTGTGCCTCGGAGAGCACGTTAAGCCATCGGTCCTGCGTCTGATCTCTCTCCGGTCGTTTCGGATTGCCGTCATGTCGGGCTATGAGAGTGAAGGAATAGAGAGTACACTTGTGTACTATGCCTGCCAACCCGCAGTGGAGCAGCGTGGTGGGTCTATGTTCTAAGAACCCTCTTTTATATGAGTGAGGAGGCCTATGCCCTGAAGTGGGACATTAATGGGCTGCTACTTACTACTTTTTACATAGAGAAAGAGCGACTTACCCGATGTACTGGTGCACAAACGCAATTGACGAGTACATTGAGGGCAGCCTTTTGCACCTCCGGCTCTGGTACTATGTCACCGTCCGCAGCACCTAATGGTAAGTGACTAGTAAAATATATGCATAGGTTAGAGCTTGACTTATGGTAAGTGATGGTGTGGTCTAAAAAGCGCACTGTAAGATTTTTACGCGAATGATAAAAGAATTTTAAATTATCCGAATACTAGTGACCCGCCCCGGCTTCGCACGTATTCTTGGGCGTCGCCTTAAGAGATTTTAAATTATAGTGCGCGTTTAAAAGTATTATACTAACATCTTTTAAGATATCCATTTACATTATATGGCTTGAAGGACCATAATAATTAGGGGTGTGCTAATATCGTTCCAATTTTCGAATATATAAAGAAATATCTCTGGATTTTCAATCAGTTCCTATTTAAATAAATTAAAGCCTCCCAAGCTTTTTAAACAAAACCATGACAAATCATATAAATAAGCCTTCCTCATGAATCACTCTATCTATTAGTGAAAACTGGATGGAAATCCGTGCAGTATTTTTTGAGATAATCGCATTTAAATAGATGGACGCTCTTATAAGGTGTCAGGAGGTCATTTCCGAAAACGAGAACAAAAGATCGCGGCCGGTCGTTGACCCGAGCTATGACGTCAGCCATTTTTAATTTTGTGTTTCATTCCTGGTTTTTTTTAGTAATGTATTTTTTGAAAAAATATGAATTTTTGAAGTGAAGTATCTTTAGGCGCATGAAGGTAAAATCTTAACAGATGAAACGTGTGATTAGCGTCGCGAAGATGTGCAGCGTTTATGTTTTTCTAATCTTGACAAAAAACATGTCGCATCTTTATATACATTTCGTTATTTGATCAATAAGTTATTTGTATTAATTTTCGACACTTCTAATATTTTTCTTCTGATATGTGTACTGTTGTTTTTTCAATGTCATTAGTACTAGCGGTCTCCTAACACCCTGTATACGTGTATATTGTTACATACCGAGCACAATGTGAACTCCGGTAGTCAAATCGGCGTCCCTCATGTGTATCTTCTCCGTCAGCAATAACTGCACCCTCGGAGCCACACAACACACAGACACCACGTCCAACGCAGACCGTACAGTCTCCGCCCTGTATTACAAACATATATAACTAGCAATGCCCTTTGGTTTCACCCGCGTTGATACCGATCTCGTGACAGAGTTTAATTGCTTCCTTTCTGTTTATTAGATACACACATTCATAATCTAATCAATAAACAAAGTTTACTTTACAGCGAATATATATCTAACCAATAATACTAAATTTTGAATGGAATGTCCGATTTTAATAATTTAAAAGGTATTTTACTGGTATTGAAACGAAAAATTCCTCCAATATCCCTCAGTGCTTGAAGACCAAAGTCTTCGAACAGTGCGTGTTGCCAGTGATCACCTAAGGATCGGAAACGTGGTCGTTGACTATGGGCCTCATTCGAATGCTCAAAGCCATACAGCGTGCGATGGAGACGGCTATGCTTGGAGTTTCTCTAAGCGATCAAATCAGAAATGAGGAGATCCGTAGAAGAACCAAAGTAGCAAGACATAGCCCTAAGAATCACGAAGATGAAGTGGCAATGGGCGGGGCACATAGTTAACGAACCGATGGACGTTGGGGTTCGAGGGTGCTGTAATGGCGATTCTCCACAAGGTGGGTCGACGGGAGATGCAGAAGCCAGGCGGCACAAGATCGGGCACAGTGGGCATCATTATGGGAGACCTACGTCCAGCAGTGGAGGTCCATCGATTGAAGTGAGTGTGTGAGAGAGAGATGGCTAAAGCAGAGTTTAACTCTTAGTCCAATTTGTCTATCTTCTTTTTTGCAGACGCGGTGTTGGCCATTGAGTCAATATCGTTTAATTTTGGGCTAAAATATCCCAGGCATTTTTTCTGAGTCGAGTTTTTGTACGTTAAGTCCCAAAGGCAGGTCAAGTCTCTATATACCTCGAAATTCTGTAACTACTTCTCGTTCTTTTTCTTTTTGTCATTTTGAACAAACGCTATCAGTGTTTTCAAACGCATACCTTGCTGCCAAGGGCGTTTAAAGGACAAACGAAATTTAGCATAAAACATCTACTTACACTGTTAACTAGTTAAGAACCGTGTAGCATATTTTTTAGGAATAGTGCAGAGGTATGAATAATATGGTTTGATTATGGTCGCCACTTTTATTAACTCTTAAAATGTAAATAAGTAGTTATAGTGGCGTAACTACAGCAGTTGGACATATGGTATCCCGGACTTTTTTGTAAATATTAATACCTTCTATAATATTGTAGAACATTTTTTTGTTCTATCATCAATAGTTTCCCCAGCGCATGCGAGAACAGATGTTTTGGGACCAATTTTTTTACACCTTGGGTTACATTAATGCATTTTTATTAGAGATCCCTATTTTTTTTGTAAAAGTAATATAGCCTATATCGCTCAGTAAAAAACAAATGTTTCCTCATTACAATATGAGTTAGTATGGTTTATATATACCTGCCGTTGAAGTTCCAGTCGTAAGCATATCCCACCACCTGGAGCAGCAGGGAAACTCCTCCTAATTCCAGGAGCTCATCCACGGGCACCCATCGTGCCCACCAAGCGCTCTGGACCACCTCTATCTGCTCCTGGATCTCTTCAGCTGATGATTTTGACGCCTGAAGAAACAAAACTTGTTGATATATCTGTACATACAATGTATTTATAAGTGTGTATGTGTGTGTGTGTGTATTTATATATATATATATATATATATATATATATATATATATATATATATATATGTGCGTCGCAGGATAAGAGAGAAAAGGAGCAGCATAAAGTATAGCGTAGGATTCTCCGCCGACGTCGCCATTAATGGCAACCATAAATCAATTTTCATACAGTGGGCGTTCGTGGGTAATGTCGGTGCAATCAAACACTTTGCTAATTAACTCAGATTATAATGTTCAATCACTTAATGTTCCCGACATCAATTTACACAATCTCATTAATAATAATAGCTAAGAACGCGACAGTTTCAATAGTCGACCGCTCCGGGCGACAGTCACTCGAGAACTGCCGAGAGACGCGCGCCGGATGGTCACTATTGACTCTGCCCCACGCCGATAGACAGATGGCGCCAGCGTTCCACAGACTATTGCACTCCGACATATTTATTATTTATTTATAGTTATACATGTATTAGAATGTAGATATTAGTATGTATGGTTATTTTATTGCCCATTTTTTAACCCATGGTTGTCGGGCAAGAATCGCTATTTAGTGATAAGACCGCCTATTGTACTTTTATTTCTCTTATATTGTATATTATTATTGTAAACGTGCAATAAAGTGTATAAATAAGAACGATTTTCCCCATTTTTTTCACTGGATTGGTGTATACAAGCACATTATAATCACTTACTGTGAGATCAACAATTCATTCATTCAAAGATTCAAATTAACAACCCGTTGAGATTTGAAATGACCTACATATGACTTACGTGACGTAGACTCTCATTACGTACCTTGTACGGTGGCAGTTCTGGTACGTTGTCACCTTGTTGTCTCGCCACTTGTGCTGAACGTATCCTCAAATGAGCTTCGAAATACCTGCAAATTAATGTTTAAAATAATTTTGAAATCTAAACTATTGATATTGCATTTTGAAGTGAAACTTCTTTAGGGCGCCTGAGGGTAATATTTTTACAGATAAAACGCGTGATTATCGTCACGAAAATGTGCAGCGATTTTTATGCTAATTCCTTTGAAGGTTAGGTAGGCGATTTAATTGAAAATTCGTCATTTGAGATTTCAATAAATAATTTGTATTAATTAATAACGAGACTTAAAAATTTCTTTGCCAAAGAAGTTTCACTTCTGACATGTGAGTTTTCTGATACTGGACTGTTACCAGCAAAGATGTATCGCAAAGTGATTGTGTTCAGGTACAATGCTGTGTAGAAACCATAAGAGGTAAATTGCCTCTTACCATTAGGTGTGACCAGTCTAAAATGAAATCAGGCTAACCTATGACCACTACGTTATCCTGGCTTAAAGTTTACTAAAACCTACCAAGCCATTACAGCTTGTTAAGTAAATAACCAACGTGGCTTATTTAGCCACCTTGGTACAGTTAAACATCCATCTCCAGACTTACATGGTTCACTAAGACACCTTGGTTAATGATATCAATAGTTCACTTGGTCAACATGGCTAATTAGGTTTACTAAATCATCATAATTCACAACAACAATATGACTTGCTGCGACAAAATCATCAACTACTAAACCAACTGATAGGTTTACTAAATCAACATGATACACTAGAATCTGGCTTACTAGGACAAAATGGTTTACTAAAGCATCATGAACTACTAAACCTACATGGCTTACTAAGCCACTTTGATTATGATACCATCATCATTCACTAGACCATGGCTTACAAGGCCATGTGGCCTACTAAGCCAATATGTTTAAATTATTAAGATGTAATAAGCACTTACCTTCTAAGCGCAACGCAAACGTGTCTAACAATTTGTCTTGCTGCACAGGTTTCATCATCAGACACCCTCGATTCCTCTTCATCAGACCCCAGGATGGGAAGCGTCGATATCACGTTGTACAACTTACGGAGACCATCCTGAAAATGAAACCGAGAGATTAGTGTCTTGACTGTTATCACACTAAACTAGCATTTCCCCTGCGTAATTTCCGATACCGTGGAAATATGGGGAAATCCGACAGGTGCTATAACATGTTAATCATTTTTGAATCCAAATGAATCAAAATTGGTCCGTTTGGCAATTCAATCAACATATACATATACAGAAGAATTAGAGTACTCGTTGACTATCGTACGTTTGTCAGTCGCGGACCGGATTATTCCGAAACCGAAGAAAGCGAGAATAGCAAGAAGTAATTGGCTGCAATACAAATCCATGAGTCTTTTATTTATTTATTAACCAACCTGCTTATCAAACTCCTCGAGGATAACCCGGAATTGGAAAGAGAGGCCGAAGAACATTGTGGCGTGACACCTCCCGGAGTCGTGTGAACATTCCAGAAGCCACAACGCGTACCTGCATAAAAAAATTAGACCTCAACCCTCATATTCAAATTCAAATTCTAAATTTAAATTTATTTTTACTTTGTTAAAAAAAGAAGAAAGAGACAAATACAAGACAGATACGAAATATAATAAAGAGAGTGACAACCCGATAAGACGCCCACTCGTTGACTATGGTACGTTTGTCAGCTTCGACCAACGCTTATATACCTATAGGTTTGGATCGTAAAAAGACAATCAAGACAGATCGAAATATATCAAAAAGTGAGACAGACCGATAACACGCTCGCTCGTTGACTACTGTACGTTTGTCAGTCGTTTCGGTTTCCGAAGCCGGTGAAGTGTTTTATTTATTTATTTATGAGCTAGCTTAGTATAGCACAGTTTTTTTTATCATAATATATATATATATATATATATAATGATAGATTGATATATAGATGAATCCTTACTCAACAAGGTTAGCCAGTATGTGCGATGGCATCAGACACACCCTCTCCATCGCGTCTTCGCAGTAGGCCAAGTAGTAAAGACAGATAGACACTCCAGTAGCAGCTACTGAAGGCCTCGGTACTTCTAGAAACTTCTGGAAATTCCCAATAACCACATGAAATAACAGCCATGATTTATAACCATTTCTTTCATATTTATATATACGATTCTTTTGTATGTTTGAAAATGTAATCAGGCAGAACCTATCAATGTTGTGTAAAAAGAAATATTAATAGTTCGTGTTTATATTTATATCTAAACACTCTTAAGTTGTGGGCAAAACATACTACATTGCAATAAAATAAAAAATACGGTCGAAATTCGACAGTACGTGTTACGAGGATATCTTAATATAATGAAAACTCCGCTATATACCGTTAAATGTCTCTTATACCGCATTTTTAAGTAAAATTACGGTCGAATTTCGACAGTAATAATAAATCAATGCTCATAGCGTGTTACCTTGTTTCTTATGACAAGAGCGAACTGTTAAATAATTCAACATGCCTCCTTTAAAGGACATTTTGAAATAAATATTTCGGTCGAATTTCGATAATAATGTTACATTCCTGGTGTGTTATCTGGAGAATTTCTATGTAATAATAATAAAAAAAACTCCTGCTATATATCGTGACATGTCTCTTTACATTTGGAAATAAAAATGACGGTCGAATTTTGACTTTAATGAAAATTTGATTATAGTGTTTTTTTAAGAACTCCTTAAGATAAAGGAGAACCGCTAGATCATTTTTATGTTAATATTACGGTTGAATTTCGACAGCAATGATAAACTCATGCTAACTCAATTTCTTATGAAAAGAGGCAACAATTAAATACTTTAACATGCCTCATTTATAGGGCAATGTGTTACCTGGAGTCCTCCCATGTTGATGAAGTCGATGGAGAACTTCTTATGACAAAGGAGCGCCGCCAGGTACTTCAAGGCCTCAAAAGCTAGCCTCGAGTCCCGGGACTCCCTCACATTTAGGTATCCTAATATAAGTCCTAGGGCATTCCACTCGAACACGTGCGATAGGAACTGAAAACGAAGACAGGTGATAGTACCATCATCATTTTGCCCTTGTTTCCTTTCCCCATTTCACTCTATCCACTGTCATTTCTACATTCACACCCCTTACACACTTATCCTCTTCCACACTTTTTTGGTCGCCCTCTCCCGACCCCGCCGCTTACCATCATATTTAGGGCTCTTTCTTCCCTTCTCATGACATGTCCATACCAGGATAGTCTCCCACTCCTTAACTTCTCGGTCACTGGTGCTACTTTCACACTTCCTTTAATAAACTGATCCATCCATCTCAACATTCGCATCTCCGCTGCATGCAATTTCCTTTCATTCTCCCCTTTGGTGGCCCAGCACTCTGATCCATACAGGATGACAGGTCTTACGAACTTCAACAGATGATAGTACTAATGACACCTTTAATGATGGGACGGAGAATAAAAAACTAAAAGTGCGTGCGTACAAAGTACGACTCGTTACGAGTCTCGTTTATATTTATACAAATGTGAAACTTTAGATTTCTAGAGAGAGGGAGAAAGGAAAATATTTTAGGAATTTAATTCTCATTAAAATATTAAAAGTGTCCAAAATTAATTTCTTGAAATCTCAAATGACGAATTTAAATTGAAAATTCCACGTGTTATTTGTAAATATTAGAACTACCTAACCTTCGAACGGATTAGCATTAAAAACGCTGCACATCTACGTGACACAAATCACGCGTTTTATCCGTCAAAATTTTACCCTCATGCGCCGAAAGAAAACCAGTAATGAAACACAAAATCAAAGTCAGCTGATGGTCGACCGCACGGGCGCGCCTTGTTCAGTTCATTGACCCGTGCGTTCGTTTTTAATTTAGTTGTTTTTTTTGTGATTTACTAACATTATGGGGCGTAAATAATTTTTTAATCAAAATTTATTTATATTACTTTCTGTAGACCACAAAAAACCAAATATCTGGCTATAATAAGATGGCAGAGTACAAAAGGCGGTCTTATCGCTTGATAGCGATCTCTACCAGACAACCTTTGGTATAGGAATAGTTGTAGCAGTGAAGATTGATTTTAGTCCGTCCCGTGATCAAAGGTGTCATTAGTACTATCATCATCTCCGTTTTCCGACGCGGTCTCCTAACACCTTGTATATTTTTTAAATTATAATCTATAACAGTTTAACATGTGACTCAACTGATGGGCAGTGATGATACAGTCTAAGACGGTAGCGCGCTAACCACGGACTTCTGCTAGCAAAGAGAGGCTTCACACCATTATATTCTTTCATCATTATTATTGCACACTTAATAATTGTATGTTACTTGTACCGTGATATTAAATAAAGCATATCTATCAAGCTATGTATAAACTGCTTAAACGTAATAAAACGGTATGGCGGGTTTAAACCCCAAAATTCAACCGGTGGGATATTAATAAGCTCCTATGTACTCACCTCTTGATATTCACCAATAGGCGTGAGGTACCTCAGTATTAACATTTGCTTCGTCGCATCCGTTGGTGGGTGTATTTGAATATTACCTGTAATAATTAAAAAATGAAGAGTGCGTGCGTACAAAGTGCACATGTCTTTTAAAGTAAACTAATTTTTAAGTCACATTTATATTTTTACAAATCTGTAATTTTAGATTTCCGAGACTTAGAGGGAAGAATTTGAAATCTGAAATGACGAGTGGCAAATTAAAATGCCACGTGTTTATTTGTAGATATAAAAACTACCTAACCTTCAAAGGAATATCAATACAAACGCTGCACATCTTCGTGACGCTAAAGACGTGCATCCGTTAAAATTTTATACGCCTGCGCCTAAAGTATCACTTAAAAAAGGCGCTTTAATAAAAGACTCATTATCAAACACTTGTGAGTGAGCACGAGTGAATGTGTGCGTGTGAGAGCGAAAGATAAGGTGTGTGCGAAAATATGTGTAAGTGCATACGAATGAATGTGTGGGTGTGAGTGAGTTTGTATGTCCATGCGAGTCAGAACGTGTGTCTTGGTTAAGCGCGGGTGTGTGTGTGCGAGCGAATGAATATGTATGTGTGTTCGCGCGTGTCTGCTTGCGAGAGTAAGAGCGTGTGAAAGGATATGTGTGCGTGTTTGCTTGCGAGTTGTGCTTGCGTGAGTAAGAGTGTTTGCTTGCGAGAGTAAGAGCGAGTGAAAGGATATGTGTGCCTGTTTGCTTGCGAGTTGTGCTTGCGTGAGTAAGAGTGTTTGCTTACGAGAGTAAGAGCATGTGAATGAATATGTGTGAGTGTTTCCTTGCGAGTCGTGTTTGCGTGAGTAAGAGTGTTTGCTTGCGAGAGTAAGAGCGTGTGAATGAATATGTGTGAGTGTTTCCTTGCGAGTCGTGCTTGCGTTAGTAAGAGTATTTGCTTGCGAGAGTAAGAGCGTGTGAATGAACATGTGTGTTTCCTTGCCAGTCGTGCTTGCGTGAGTAAGAACGTGTGCGAGTGCGAATAAGAGCGTGTGAATGAATATGTATGTGTGTGCCTGTCTGCTTGCGAGAGTAAGTGTGTGTGAATGTACATGTGTGCATGTTTTCTTGCGAGATGTGAGCGCGTGAATGAGTGTGTTCGCGTACGATTAAGTGTGTATTATTTTTGTATGTATATGTCATACCTATTACATATGTCTCCATTTCCGCCCAGCTGGAGTTGGACGAGGTTTCGTGGAGAAGGGCGGGCGGAGCTGGGGGTGGGGGTCGAGCGGGGGGTGACATAAGTCCCCACCTCTCCGGCGGGGAGGTGCTACCTGACAAACAGATATTATTATTATTTAAATCGTGAATTTCGTTATATTAAATTGTCACTGTATAACAAACTTACAATTGAAATTTTTAACAGGTGTCTCCGGGTCTTTGGTAATAGGCATTTCTTCTGTCTTGACTTCCCCCCCTCCACCCTCGTCTTTCTCGCGATCTACAATCAAACAGTTCCTTAGATATGTTAGAAAGAAAGTGATTTATTAGATACGTGACTTAAGAATGGTTTACATCAAATTGTTAGCGAGTGGGAAGTTGTATAAGTGTGAATAATTGATGGTAGCGCAAGAGAGAGAGGTTCATTCTATTTGTGACAAGAGAAGTGTGGGATATTATTGCGAAGAAACGGAAATAGAATAATTTATCAGAATTTTTAACATAGTTATTTACCCTTTTTATCTGGTACGGGTCCATTACTTTTGATGTCATGATTCCTCTTCTTGTCAAACCTGGCGAAGTGCCTGGTCTGATTGGAAGGTGGTACCAAATTACTGCTGGGCTGTGGATAAATAAATTTCGATGCAAATCAAAATTAAAAAATTCATATCGGATTTCCAAATTAGAATTCAATTCAATTTCAAGTTCAACCTTCAATTTTAAATATCAATTTCAAATTTCAATGTCAAATTTCAATTTCAAATTTCAATGTCAAATTTCAATTTCAAATTACAATTTCAAATTTTAATTTTTAATTTCAATTTCAATTTCAATTTCAAATTTCGATTTCTAGTTTCCAGTTCAAATTTCAATGTCAAATTTCAATTGCAAATTTCAATTTTCAATTCAAGTTTCAAATTCAAAATTATATAGTAATTACATTATTGATTATGTGATTTAAGAGTATATTTTTAAATACATATTATTAAAAAAAGTTTAAAATTTAAATCCAAAATCATAATTCAAACCGAGGGCTTCTTTTGTTATGAGAAGAACCCACAACGAACTCAATCGGGTGTCACTTTTGTGTACCCACATGTAATTATAATTTACTCTATTTCCGAACAACTAGGTGGTTCCATTATTGAAGTAAGCTTTCATGAAGTCAGCGCGCTACAGTCTTAGACTGTATCATCCCTTACCACTAGATGACAGTCAAGCGCTAATCTGTTATGTCATCTCTTATTTCAACTATTTCTTTTATACGTTACTTTTGAAATTAAAGAGGTTTTCTCTTAACACCCGACTGAGTTTGTTGTGGATTCTTCTCAGAACCCCTCGTAACTTCAAATTGGAAGCTAGTTGAAGAATTTTTTAATTTGAATTTTAATATTATTGTCGACTACTGACTTTGTCTTCCTGTGTCTTGGTCCTCAGCTCGTGTAGCCTCTTCAGCATCAGCGGCACCAGCATCGCATTCAGATCCCTGTAGTAACAAACAAATCATAAAAACTAATACGGCTGCACGCACGAAAAAGTGTCACGTTCCAAAGTATGAAATAAGCGATAGAGAGACGCGATCGACCTCATACAATTGTTTAACACAACAACAATATCTCATCAATATTTTCTAATACCTTATTTTTTTAAGACAAAAAATTACAACAGCTTATCACCTGGGATTTCCTCGTAAAAGTTTTTGGAGTTTAAACCCATCACGCTACATCTATATGGATCTTTTATATATTATAAATTGTAAAGAAATCTATTGAGACTTGGATAGAGGTAATATATAGATCTCTGCCTCATTGGTCTAGTGGTTAGCATGTTCGACTACAGACATGAGGTCCTGGGTTCGAGTCCCGGGTCGGGCCAGTTCAAAAACCAATATTGAGTTTTCTATTAAGATTTTCTCAATATTTGCCCGAAGTTGGGAAGTTGGCGGTGCGATCCACCCCCGTGCCTCGGAGAGCACGTTAAGCCATCGGTCCTGCGCCCGATCTCTCTCCGGCCGTGTCGGATTCTCTTCACATCGGACTATGAGAGTGAAGGAATAGAGTGCACTTGTGTACTATGCCTGCCAATCCACAGTGGAGCAGCGTGGTGGGTCTATGCTCTAAAAACCCTCGCTCCTCGGAGCGATGAGGCCTGTGCCCAGCGGCGGGACGTTAATGGGCTGCTACTTACAATATATAGATCATTGCAATACGTGCTGGGTAAGGAGTGATTGCAGAGGAACCCTCTTCACCCGTCAATGAGACATGGATCATGTTCTGGATAAGACAGATTTCATGGAGGCCTTCTGCCCTCTCAACCCAATATCATGCAATGATTTAAACTTAAATTTTTTCAGCATCATTGTTTCAAACTTAAATTTTCATGTTTTATTAACATCATGCCTAAAATGCTCTCCAGCATGGAGTAAACTCACCTAAAATTAGTGGCAATCTCCTGAACCTCCATGGCAGCTGCTAACAAGCCTGTAGCATAACACTGCAATGGTTCTGGTGAATTGGTAGCCCAATTCACTAGACGGTGGATTAGAGCCTCGTTCTCCTGGAAATATAAGACTTTATCTTTAATTCTGATAGTTTAGCACTTACCAGCAGGTGACATCTGAAGTTACCACCAAGTGACATTAGATGATAACCTCTAATGTCACTTGGAACATTAAAGGTTATAAACAGGTGAAAGAAGTTACAACAGCTGACATTAGAGCCTATAGTGGAGGTTCCCATCAAGTAACATTAGAGGTTACCACCAAATGACATAAGAGGTCTACCTGATGATATTTGTGGTTCTTATTCTTCTTTTAGTAAAGGGCATCAAATAACATTAAATGTTACAAACAGGTTACAGAAGTTGCAACAGGTGGCATTAGAGCCTATAATTTAGAGGTTACCATCAAGTAACATTAGAGGTTACCACCAAAAGACATTTGAGTTTACCACCAAGTGACATAAGAGGTTACTACCAGATGACATTTATGGTTCTTCCTTCTTCTTTTATTAAATGATATCTTAGTAGTTAGGAACAGGTGAAAGGAATTACAATAGGTGACTTTAGGAATTACCACCAGATGACATTAGAGGTTATCACTAGATGACATTAGAGATTCTAATTTAGAAGTTACCATCAAGTGACGTAAGAGGTTACCACCAAATTACATTTGAAGTTACCAGATGGTAACCTCTAATGCCATTTGGTACATTAAAGGTTACAACGTAATTAGTTACCACCAGATGACATTACAAATTATTACCAGATGACATGAGAGTATCTAATTTATAGGTTACCATCAAGTGACATTATAAGTTACCTTGAAGTGACATTAAAGGTTACCATCAGATAACATTAGTCTCTAATTTAGAGGTTACCAGCAAGTGACATTAGATGGTAACCTCTAATGACACTTGGTACATTAAAAGTTACAAACAGGTAAAAAAAAAGAACAGTCAACGTAATTGGTTACCATCAGATGACATTACGGGTTATTACCAGATGGCATGAGTATCTAATTTATAGGTTACCATCAAGTGACATTATAAGTTACCTTGAAGTGATATCAGATGAGATTAGAGCCTCTAATTTAGAAGTTAC
Organism: Elymnias hypermnestra; assembly: GCA_015832385.1. Classification (NCBI taxonomy): domain Eukaryota; kingdom Metazoa; phylum Arthropoda; class Insecta; order Lepidoptera; family Nymphalidae; genus Elymnias; species Elymnias hypermnestra. The sequence goes on from JACTOM010000085.1 coordinate 177,502, forward strand.
CACAAAGTGACTTTAGATGGTAACCTCTGTCACTTGGTACATTAAAGGTTACAATCAGGTAAGAAGTTACAACAGGCGAAGTTATTGGTTACCACCAGATGACATTACATTTTATTACCAGATGATATGACAGTATCTAATTAATAGGTTACCACCAAGTGACATTAGATGGTAACTTCTAATGTCACTTGGTACATTAGAGATTACGAAGGTGTGAAAGAAGTTACAACAGCTGACATTAGAGATTTCTATTTTATATCTAACTAATACATTTTAAAATTCATAACATCATTTAAGTAGAATGTCCAACATTTGTCAATTTAAAAATTCTCTAAAGATATTGAAAGAATTTTTTAAATTGCTCCAATAATTTTTACTTTGCTTATTATAAATTGTTAAAAATATAAAATAAATTGAAATGCAAAACTTTCTTCTATAATATTAGAGAAGATATTTATTTGTAATACTTTATTGTCTCAGAACTTCTGTATACACTACATTTTATATTTTTTAATTTGTTATATCTTTTGAATGGAATTTCAGTTTTTAATAATTTAAAAAGTATTTTACAGATATTGAAACAGTCTTTAATAAAATATTTAATAGAGTAAGTATTATAACAGAGGTATGAATAATATGGAATGATTATTGACAGCACTTTTATTAATTTTTAGAAATATAAAAAAAAGTATTTATAGTGGTGTAATTACAGGAGTTGGACATAAGGTATCCTGGGCATTTTTGTAGATATTAATACATTCTATAATATTGTACAACATTTCTTTGGTCTATCATCAATAGGTTCTCCAGCGCAAGACCAGATTTCTGTGACAAATTTTTCACATTGTTGTTTACATTAATGCATTTTTCTAACATACATACTTATATACAAAAACATTGATGTTTCCTCTTTATAATATTAGTTATTCATACTCTTCTATCTGAACAATTTTCTTAAAAAGAGTGACAAAGGTTTTGCTTTACATATTAATGTATAGATTGTATAATACCTGGAATACAACACTCATTTCCAACCCGGGCATCAAATCCAAAGTCAACCGGCATGCAGCCACATTCAGCTTGTGTACATCCCTCCCCATGATATTCTGTCGAGAGTAGTATGTGTCCCGTACATAATCATTTACCAACTGAAATTACAAAAAACTACTTAGAATTCGACTTTTTAAAAATGGGACTATTTCTTAAACACTAAAATGAAAGTAGTGAGTTATCCTTAAAACATAGATATATGCCCTAATGGACTTTTTTGTAGATCTATAAAAGAGGAATTATCCCACCATACATTGTTTTGTTATATCTCTAAGGGATTAGACAGCGTTTTCATTTAAACTTCCTGAACCCTCCATTTACTAATTGCAACAATGATGTTTATATATTATACAATTTACACAAATCCAATACAAATTATACACATAAACATTCCTCAAGAATCACTCTATTTATTGGTGAAAACCGCATGAAAATTGGTTCAAGACTTTTGCAAAAATTTATTACACTTTTTTACTCTATAGCTGTAACCCCGGTGACCTCTGAAGATATTCAACCGGTTTTGATGGTATTTTTCATTTTAATGGAATAAATGTGATTTAGGAAATAAGCTTTCATTTTAATTCACAATAATAATAAAAATATATATATTCCTTTTTTTTTTAACCAAGACTTAGTCGTATGAATTTGTGTATCACCGTACTTTAAACTAGGCATTGAAAAAAAGTATTCTTACCTTAGTCATAAAATTATCCTTCTTAAACATTACTTTAAGTGCATGTCCGAGGGCACATTCAGGGTCAGTCCGTGACGGATGCCTCTCATCAAATGGATCAGGGTCTTTCTTCATAAAATTCTCGGTCTCTGCCTCTATTATTTCTGCTATTCTATAACAAAAATTAAAATATAGTGTGCAAGCTATGATCAAAACCATTGCAGAAGAGTCTACTTGGACCCGCAATGAGGAAGAAGAAATCATTATGGATATGCTATGCCAATGTGATGGATTAACCAGGGTATAAATATGTCATACTGCAAATGGTTTTTCTGCAACCAGACTTTAACGGCTCCAACCTAAAGCCTACCCTCTATCTATGAGTTTTTAAGGGTATCGTCTGGTTGCATCTTTTCCCATTATCTTCTTCTTCTTCGTTAATAATTGGCTTTCAGGTGTGACAAGGCACATGCAATGTCACGTTATTTGGAGAAGGCAAGTAGGAGATTGTACTGATAATGTACAAATAGTTGACACTTTATAGTCATTTACTACCACCATTTAAAAAAATTAAGGGATTAGGGACAACACAACACAACACATGAATTGACAGGCCTATCAGTGCTGCAACTTGATTACACCAGCCTAGCATACAGTTGAAATTGAGGGCATCTAGGGGAGATTAAATGATGGGGAGCGTTTAAAAGATCAGCAAGGATAGAAGTGCCTAAGTGAGCCCCAGTATGAGATTGATACAGTAACCTTCCAAAGAAATTACACTATCTATTGGTGATAAAACTGTATGAATATATATTCAGTAGTTTTGGATTTTTTCACAGACAGACATGTGGTGGAGGACTCCTTTCTACACTGCGTAAGGAAAGTGGACAGTTTGTTGCCATTCAAAGAAGTGTCCAGTAGTATTGAGGGGACAGAAATGCTGGTCCACTGGTATGAGTATTCGCTCCTTGAGCTAGCAAAGCAAGCTTTGCTAAAAAAGTCTCAGATTCGGTTAGTAGAAAGAATTTAGGAAATTACATTTCATTTCCATAGAGGTAGGTAGAAATCTTTCCGCTTGCCACAATCCTTGAATATCTCCTTCGCTTCTTTCATTCTAATTAAACCTTTCATACAAGTTTGTCGGTTTAGAGTACATTTGACCTGAACCCTTATTTAAAATGGCCCTGATTTGGTCCAGGAACGTTTGCCTTGGTCTTCCTCTTCCAAGTTTCCCATTCACCACCTTTCTCAATTTTAGTAACTATACCACAACATTCAACATTTAGGAAATTGCATTTTCTAATTTGTCCGAGTCTGGACTGGCGGGAGCCTTCAGATGTGGTCACCACCTTACCAGCAAGACATACCACCAAACAACAAGATTCCTGTACTGGTACAAATCAGTGTAGAAACAATAAGTAAATTGCTTCTTACCAGAATAAAGCACATCTATTTTAGACTGTATTATCACTTACTATCATTAATAATAAAAGGTACAGACCTGAGCATCAATGAAAAAGCTTTGGAGAGTTTCCATCATGTGGGCTGTGTAAACAGTTAAAGTTGTACAACAATCATGTATGATGAAGTTATATCTTTTAAAATGTTGCAACAAAAACTATGATAATTTAGGTATATCTTTTAAGTGTGACTCTCTATAACCTCTGTGATAATAAAATATTTTCACTCTTATATGACAGAGATTTACATAATGTTATGCAACAATATCCATGTTATTGTAAATTGCATAAATCATTGTGACTAACTAATTAGAGTAATATAACAAATTGATCGAGAAAATGGTTAATGTAACGTAGCCTTCATATAATGGTTTGGGTATGTACAGAGAATGAATGAAAGGAGACTGACAAAAAGGATTTATGAGTCAAGAGTGAATGCGAAAGTTGGAAGGGGAAGACCAAGGCGAAAGTTCCTGGACCAAATCTGAGACATTTTAAATAAGGGCCAGGTCAGGAGTACTCTAAACTGATGAACTTGTATGAGAAGTTAAAAGAATAAAAAAGCGAAGGAGATATGCAAGGATCGTAGTAAGTGGAAGGATGTGGTCTCTACCTACTCTATATCAGGAAACCTATTCTTAGTGAGCATCTGTGTAATAACAAGAGTAACTATACCAAATTTCATGTCAACTGAGACTAGTTTCTGAGATTTACTTGTGAAGGAGCCATTAATGGCTTATGTATACATGGTCCTTTTATATGTGTGTATGTCATTGCACTAATTTAAATTCAAAACTAAAGAAAAATTCATTCCTACAGCATCCTATAAAATAAATTCATACAAATATAAATTCTCACAGCATCATCACAAAATGACTTTTTACAAAAATGTACAACAAAAAATGTGAAACATTTTTGTATTTTAGAGTATAGAAGATTCAGAATTTAATTGTTGGTTCAAGGATATACATTTTTAATAAGATACCACAACCAGTTTCAGATATGCCTCACCATAATTTGATGAAATATGTCAATACTACAGTTTTATAAACTGCATATTGTAATGTTGAAAATTATTTAAGCGATAACAAATCCAGAAAAATATTACACATTGTAACATACAAAAGTATAATTAAAAGAGTAAGAGTTTCTTGTCGGATTCTTCTCAGTGTAATCAACTTTTCGAACCGGCAGCAGATTTTTCAAAACGGACAATACTACTGACGATTCAAAAGTGATCCTTGAGAATGCTTAAATAAAGCATATTTTGATTTGAAATGACATTTTGCACTCAACCATCTTAGATTGTATTATTGCTAATCATTAGATAAGATTATAGTAAAGCGCTAACCTGTCAGTGATATTTAAAAAAAATAAACAGGGATACATGTGTAACGTTTGTCATAGTGGTGCATCAGCTCACCTTGTCAAAGTCGGTATGGGATCGTAGTTTGGGGTTGTATGCTGCTCCTCCCACTGCCTCAGCAGCTCAGTAACCTCCTGTGCTGGGCCCGAGTCCATTTTATATCACCACAAGCAATAATTGAAAACTGTCCATATAACCTCTCTTGTGATCTTGACAAACATTTAACATACGCCACTCGCAATGCGAACTTGCAAGTTGGTTAGTCGCAGTATCTTAATTAGCAATATTTAAAGTAATTACAATTTAATATAAATCATTCGAAGCAAACTACTGTGTATAACAATAGTTTGTAATAAATAAATTCATTTAATAACAAATTTTACAGGTATTTAATTACAAGTAGTTATACAGCATAGTACGAAATGTCTTTTCATATTCCCATGAACAAATAAGATTTGTGATAATCTGTGGTCGTTTTAATTTTAACTTTTATTTACCCCACTCATAGGAAAGGCAAAAGTTTTAGTGTATACATAAAAGGAGTGTGTTAAAAACACGGCCATTAATGCACGTTAATACTTCTCCTAATGGGTAATAGTTCTTATATCAAATAGCAATGTGCTACAGTCCTTACTTAGCGTAATAAATTATTTGATCCTTTAGCTATCCAGCGGTGTAATTGAATTTGGGATGAAGGAGGTAGCTATGAAGCTACAGCTCCAAACCGTATCTCCTGAAATTGTTATCATTCGTTTTTTTAAATTGCCTCTCTGCGGTTGCAATTTTAGAAACGTATTCACGTTTAAAATTAAAAAAAACACTCGCACATAAGATTATTTATATGAAACTATCGCGTTATTCACACAATAGAAAGCCAATTCAGCGTAAACGTTCCTGCTGAACAACAGTTCGATCGCAATACATTATATTCTCGTCTGGTGACAAGTAGATGGCGGAGGGTTGGATGAAGAATCTGGGTGGCATTTTATTTCGACCCTGAACCGGCAATCTTGGCAAATGTGAGCTGAAGAAGGGGCTCACACCTATACATAATGTACTATTACAATAGTATAAATTTCTAATATATATCAGTCATTGCAAAAAAACGTGATGTCCACCATGGGGATACCGATCAGCTATTGTTAGGGATTAGCCCAACGCTAGGTTTCAGTGGCTACACGGGACGAACACCAAACTTACCCTAAGACATTATAACTGTAAAAATAATGAAAAAAAAATCAATTAAAAATTTAAAATTCGAAAACGTCAGTGACAACTTAACTATACTTGGCCAACTTATTCGCCATTCTCCGCAGTTAAAACTAAGATTGGGATAAATAACGTAATAATATATACATGTAAAAGTAACAGAGTTCATGTTGAAAAAAAATACAATTTTATTTGGATAATGTATTCTAAGTAGAAAATAGTAATATCAGTACTAAATATAATAAACAGATGACGAGTGTAATATATGTGTGTGAATTCCACCGTGGTTGCATGACGATAGAAACTTACGTTCTTTGGAGTTGTAAATTCAGCAAGTGTAACTTTTAGTTTATTTTAAAACTTTGAACTGACTTTAAGCACCAAAAGGCCGGTGGAATTGTATACTGTATTGTGGGACGGTACTATCATTAAATTTACGGATGCAAGAACGAAATGGGTATATTATGATCACTTAGCCAGTTCAGTTTTGGGTAAAGGTAAGTTGAAATTTTTGTACTTTGCAATATCAAACAGAAGCATTACAAAGTGCAGTTCTTGCCTTCTATAAATCATGTTCAGAAAGCTTAGCATTGTTTAAAAATGGCGTGACGTGTGATCTCAGCGAAATGTTGAAACAAAAGCGTGCACAGGCGTTTTGTACTCGCTGAATAATGTTTTTTGTTCTTGCTAAATCTCCCGGACCTACAACGATGTCAGCATAGTTCAGCATTCTTTTGTTACTTTAAACAATTGTGTTCTAGTATTCAAATAACGGGTAAACCATTGTGTACCTCCTTGAGAACTAAATGCTCTCGAATAGTCCAACAAAACTAGTACCTTCGCCTTTATCCTGTGCACCCAGTACTTTATCAACAACATCGGATAGGGCCCTAGCCGTACTTCTTGGAATGTTTTGGAATATTTTCCTCCAGATATTGGGACAACTGTGAATACACTACCTTTTCCAATATTCAGGATAAGATTTGCTATGTATAGAAGTATTTACAATTTTGCATATTGATTCTTTGATATGGTCTAAAGAAGGTTTTAACATTTCCAATGATAGCCCATGCGACCCAATCGCGTTTGACTTTAGGAAACGTATAATTTTCAGGACTTTAATGTCTCTATTAACTTCTATAGTTAATTCTTTTGAGCCAATTTTGCTAGTGCTCTAAAAATGCGATATATTGAAGGTATCCTGTAGCATGAATATAAATATATCGTACTGTATTAACATTACAAAATATCGTCCCGAGCGTTATTCATAATTACCAACTCTGTGGTGTTTTTTTTAAAAGTGCAATAAACTGTAACTTAATCTGTGGTGGTTTTTTGAAATGGCGCCGCGAATGTAACAGCAGTTAAGTTTTTGTTTTTTCGTGTTATATGTAATTATTAATATTTCACAGTTCAAGTATTTGAACAATAACATCAAGTATCTGTGATATCCAAACCAAAATGGCTGGTGCATCTAGAACTCAGCAGCTTTCTAGCTCTACATTAAATAGTAGCAGTTCCATAAGACAAAGATATGGTGAAATAGATGATACAGTACGGATTCTATTAGGTGAGTGAAAAAATTATAGTATTGTTAATTTTTTTAAATCAAAATTTACACATCCAATTGATCCAATTTATTTAGAAGAAAAAAAACTAGTAATACCTCGTTGAGAAGGCTCAGAAATCATTTGTCGGGTTGTGTATACGCATTTTTAATGCCAACGGAGACTGGCTTCGTGAACTCTCGGTCGGACTCATCCGGAACATCAATGTGCGTGCGCTCCTTGGTTGTTGCACTAATGGATGAGAAGTTTCCGCTAGGTTTTAGTGGGTATTGTAAGGCCTCTCCCTTCGCCTATAATCTCATTTACGGCTGTAGTTGGGTGCATTAATGCATTTCCCAGTGTCAAAAACAAACGCATTATTAATAGGATTTCTGAATCACTTGGTTTTGCCTCTGTATAAGTTTTAGGAACATTTCAAAATGACCCTTTTACAAAAGATGTTTGGGCTTGATTCCAGTTCCAAATATATTTAAAGGAATAACTTGAGTTTCTTGTCAGTTTCTTCACAGTTCAATCAACTATCTGTGGTAGATTTGTTACTAACAGAAAGACTAATGATGAATCAAGAGTGCTTTGTAAGCCTTGAATAAGGAATATATAGATTTAGATTTTCTTTAAATTAAACATGCAGTTCAATCCCTCATTTAACTTTATTTGACAAGAATAAATACCCTATATGACATTGCTACAGGGCCCCACACTAGGTAATCCTGTATTGTGGAGTCATGACTATACCCAGTTAAACATTTTTATAAATAGTTATCTTGTTACAATACTTAAATATCTAAATTAAGCTATAATATAAATTTACAAAACATGATTATTTATATATTTTTGCCATATGATTTTTCTATTCTCTCATCTACCATAGGTAATAACTTATAATAGATGAAAGAACAGTGCTTTGGTTGAGTAGTAGTCTAGTGAAGCAAGCCAGGTGAAAACTTTTTAACAAGCATCATTTTCAAATCAGCGTTCAATGCATGTCCGGACTACTTTGTTATAAAGGAAGCTGTCCATATAAATATAAAGACTAAAATTAAGCAATACTAGTGTTGATTTTAGGGTATCGTAAGGAACATTTGTTCTGGAAGATTCCATAAACAGGTAGTTTTATGAGTTTTCAGAGTGAACTTTAGAATATATAGTTGACACACTGTAAGCACTGGCCAGTTCAGATACAAGCTTTTTGTTCGATACTTGAAAGGTCTCTTCAGCATGGGTTTTAGTACTGCCCTGTGGGTTCTTTCTAGTTGTATCAAATTGGATTTATCAGCACTGCCCCGCATGTTAGACAAAACTTAATTATAAACTGACACAGGGAAAAGCATATAAAGCATACAGACTGTGAAGTTTCTATCGAAGCAACTTCATAATGTTTATAATTTTGCTAACTCAACCTGCTGGAAATTTATGTGCTTTGAACTGCACACAGACAGATCAGCTGTTCTAATTTAATACTTTGTTTTCAGAGGAAGATGATGTTAACAATGAGAATAAGGTTCAAAACCTGGAAAACATTGTACAACACCTCAAAAATGATACACCAAACAAAAGTGATAATAAAAATACAGGTATGTTTACTGGGTTTAATTAACTGGAAAATTAAATAAACTTTCTATTCTGATTTGTCTTCTATTTGGTACTGCTGCTGATATAAATGCAATATTTGTACTGCAGAAAAAGGCTGTTCCTGTGATTTACAATATGGGTCCATGAGAGTCGCTAACAAACAAATTCAGAGCAGTTAACGTAATGACAGTTCACAGTAAATATATTAGAAAACTTGTTGTACATGTATAAAAATATTGACTCTTTTAATAAAAAGAGTGAATGCACTTCATATAACTTAATAAATACAAATAAACTTGTGATAAATTCTAGTAGGTTGCATAAGATTAACAACTCATTTAAGGGTAACTGTATACATTTCTATAATAAACTCCCACAAGACATTCTAGAGAAGTCAATAAATTCAAAGTCTTTGTTGAAAGAAAATTATTGAATAATATACTATAATTTGCATGACTACTTAAATGATAGAAATATGTGGGAGTAAATGAATTGCTCTAATTTAAATAATATAAACTAATAGAATATTATTACATATAAGGATTATAAAATTTTGGTACTCAAAGCAAATAAACTGTGTCTGGTGGGGAAATTTGTTATCTACAGAGTACAGACTTCAATGTGGCATGAGGCAGGGGGGACTGACATCTCCAATCTTGTTTAACAATATAGTAAACAATTTTATTATTAAGCTCAGTGGGAAGTGTCCATTGCTGGATTGATAATGTATCTGTGAACAATTTAAGTTATATGGACAACATAGTAGTTCTCATGGGTCCAACGGTAATGATTCCTTAACTGTCTTGGACAGAAAAATATAGTAAGGCTTGCATGGGTCATTAAGGTATAAAGGGCAACAAGCAAACGGATAAGTTGGATTAAGCAGAGGGTTCATAGCTCCTGAATCCTGTATAGCAATAGCAGCGTGTATGATTGGTGGTATGGGACAATTATAGGAGTCTAAGGCATTCCAAAACGTTCTTGGATGCAGTAAAACCAGGCTTATATAAAGGCTTCAAAAAATTAAGTAGAAGACGGGTAAGGTATGCAGTGGCAATTGAAACAGGCCACTACGTTGCAAGGCTATGTAAAAAAACCATAGGAATTGTGGAAGACTACTTGCAGAGCCTGCAATGATGAAAAAGGCACCTACTGTGTGAATGCAATGGCTTAGCCAAGATAAGAATGAGTCTACTGGGAGTGGCCTATCTGCAACTAGAGGACTTTAATGGCTCCAACCTAAAGCCTACTCTGAGACTTTTGGAATTGGTGTTTAAGTATATTTAGGGTAGAGTAAAGGATGGGGTGTGTAAAAAAGATCCCTCAGTGGGCCCCACTGCGAAATAATAATCATAATGTATGCCCTCTTATTATATCTAATAATTTGCCACCAATCTACTTTCGCATAATCTCTTTAAGGTTGTCTGGAAGACAGATGATTGTACTAATGACAACTTCGAAGAAGGGATGGAAAAACTCCTATTTTTGAAACGTTTTATTAGCATCAATTCAGTTATTCGTTTACAAAGCCATCAAAAACTCAAGTGATATCAAGTGCAGTTAGGATTTATCATAATATCCTTGAAATATGTACAATAAGGAAATATTGGTTGTTATTGAAAATAATTGGTAAAAAAGCATTTCAATTTCAATTGGAATAGTATATTATTCGCCTAAGGCTGATAGACTAACATTATAAAAACAAACCAGCGTTATAAAAATGCGAGTGGCAATGCCATGCTTTCGTCAATTTTTCCATCAGACCGACAGATCGATAAATATGTAAATAATAAAGCTTAAAACAATATAAAGTTATAGCATAAAAATAAGTTTAGATATGCAATCTGGATTTTTTTTATGTGTCCCTTAAAAGTAGTTTTAGTGTGGGTACTCCATAATGTATATGTCGGAGTGCAATAGTCTGTGGAACGCTGGCGCCATCTCTCTTATATCTCTTATATCATATAAGTAGTAGTCCGGCGCGTCTCTCGGTAGTTTTCGAGTGACGGCCCGCCGGTGCGGTCGACTACTGAAACTGTCGCGTTCCTACCTATTATTATTAATGATTTTGTGTAAATTGATGTCGGGAACATTAAGTGATTGAACATTATAATCTGAGTTAATTAGTAGTGTTTGATTGCACCAACATTACCCACGAACGCCCACAATGAAATGGAAATAATGGATGCCATTAATGACGATATCGCCAGGGGAACTCTACGCCCCTATGCTTTATGCTTTTTCCTTCTCTCCTATTCTCCGACATATATGTCTTCACCATGTTGTTTTTTTAATATATTGGGTGTACAAATGTTTTTTTTTTTAATCAAGTACAAAAGAACTATACAGTTATAAGTAAATCACTAAAAGTCAAACAATAGTTGTGGGAAGTCTCAACATTCGTCTATTATGAATTGTGGAATTGATTTTATTTTCTCTATAACTCATTCCAGGCGATGTTTACATGCATTCCAAGTTATTGAAGGACACCAGTTCACTAACATTGAGATGTACACAGGCTGTGACGAAGGATGCCAATGTGTATGACAAGTTGGCATTGGCCGATCACATTGTGAGTATGAAGTGGATCTCCCATTTCTTCTTTGTCAAGTTTATCATCACTCACTGTCTTTCATTAGACTGTATTATTATTTTCCATCTGTCATTAGACTATCATCCATTACTATATTTCATTGGACTGTATCATCCATTACCATATTTCATTATACTATATCATCACTTCCCAGCTTTCGTAAGGCTGTATCATCACTTAATATATTTCATTATACTGTATCATCACTTACCAGCTTTCATTTGACTGTATCATTATTTACCATATTTTATTAGACTATGCCATCCATTACCATATTTAATTAGACTATGCCATCCATTACCATATTTAATTAGACTATATCATCCATTACCATATTTCATTAGACTATATCATCCATTACTACATTTCATTGGAGTATATCATCCTTTACGATATTTCATTAGACTGTATCATCACTTCCCAGCTTTCGTTAAGCTGTATCATATTTCATTAGGGTGTATCATTAATTATCATCTTTCTCTAGACTATATCATCACTCATCATATTGTGTTAGGCTGTATCACATTCTTTTTCTATTTTCAGGCGGAGAACCCCTCATTCTGGATTTTCTCTTTTCCTTATGAGGTGCCGGTGTTAACATCCCTTTATGGAACCTTCGATCCCACACCACCAGAGCAACGGCCAAAGGCCCCGCGGAAAAGGGTGGAGAAGCGTACCCTCACAAAGACGGCACCACAAAAGCTACAGACGTAAGTAGCAGCCTATTAAAGTCCCACTGCTTGGCACAGAACACTTCATTCAAAGGAGAGAGGATTTGTAATTGTGGAAAGATTATCACTTAATGTAATCTCACATGTGATTTAGCCTAATTAAACATGGTATTTAATTAAACAATAAATATGGGTCATTTAACTGTACTAACACGATGGAGCGTAAATAATCTACAATAATATTATAAAGAGCAAAGTTTTGTATTTTTGTATGTAACGAATAAACTCAAAAATTACTGGACCGATTTTAATAATTCTTTTTTCATTAGAAAGCTACATTATCACTGCGTAACATAGGCTATATTTAGTACTAGATTACTATAGAAATCTTTAGAAATTCCTATTAAAACCAACCGAAGGTGTAAAAAAATTAGCCATAAAATGTCTTTCATCGCATACGCTGTGAAGAGTATTAATGATAGGACAAAAAAATGTTCGACAATATTATAGAATATATCAATATCTACAAAAAACTTCGCGAGACCATATGTCTAACTATTGTAGTTACGTCACTATAACTACTTTTTTTACATTTAACAAATTGATAGAAATGCCGATCAAATTCAGACCGTTTTATCCATACCATTTATCAATTTAAATCCATTAAATAATTTAATATTCAAGACTGTCTCAATATTTGATGATTACTTTTTGAATTATTGAAATCGGATATTCCATTCAAAAGATAGGAAACTAAAATAAAAATACATGCCGGCGGCGGCCGCCACGCAGCTCATCGAGTAAGGGGGTGCACCATTATGAACTAGGTTACCTTACGCAGTGGACGCAAGCGACATTGAATATTTTGAGTTTTTTTAACACATTTTTATGCTTCAATTAAAAAGTTCTTTTCAGAGCTACTTAGTTTGAGTATTAGGAATCACACTTCTTCATAATATTTGTCAATTCATTGTCGTTTTAATTACCATGCTTATATCTTAAATATCTGTACCTATTTATGTCTACCCGTGCGAAGCCGGGGCGGACTGCTAGTGTCTAATAAATATAAAAATAGGATTTTTTTAAAATCGGGCTCTATTTATTACTTCCCATCATCAAATATGTCATTAGTACTGTCTTCGTTTTTGGAAACGGTCTCCTAACACCTTGTGTGTGTATATATATTATGAACTCCAGACTTCTGTTATCTTATACTTGTGTATGGTAATCAGGAATAACAAGTCCAGCGAAGATTCGGAGGTGCTGGACCAGGTGCTGACTTTAATTGCCAAGGAGTGCAAGCATGGACCAGTTAGCTACTTCCACCTGGTGCTGGACCCCGCTTCCTTCACCAGGACCATAGAGAACATCCACAACCTGGCCTTCCTGGCTAAGGACGGACTCCTCTCCATCAAATTAGGTAAGAATCCCACCTCGAAAAACTTGTGATATTGTGTTAATCTACATTAAATCTTTACATATCATTTTTTTTTATCTTTATTTATTGTAAAGGAGTTTTGCCAATTAGTTACCATGTCACCCCCTAAATCAATAAACAAATACTTATAATTAACATAATCGTACTCAAGTAATACAATTCACATAGCTGTGCACACAGCACCCTAGCCTTCTCTGACGAAGGAGAGGCCAAGATGCTGTTACTCATTACGATCACATTCCATCAACACTTGCTTTACATATCATAAAACAAAGTCCTTCTTGAACAGCTCGATGAAAACGTTCGCGATGGTATATGTCTATATGTAAAGGTATATATTTATATCTAAAGGTATATTTCTATCTCTAAAGGTATATGTCTATCTCCAAAAGTAACCTTTTATCTCTAAAAGTATGTCATTCTCTAAAGGTATACTTTTATCTCTAAAAGTACATGTCTATCTCTAAATGTATATGTCTATCTCCAAAGGTATACTTTTATCTCTAAAGGTATATTTCTATCTCTAAAGATATGTCTTATCTCTAAAGGTATATGTCTATCTCTAAAGGAATATGTCTATCTATAAAGGTATATATCTAATAAAGGTACATATCTATATCTGAAGGTATATTTCTATCTCTAAAGGATATCCTTTGCTTCAGACGAAGAGAAGGGGCTGCCTTTCGTTAACGTGGTGAGCAAGGAGAAGAAGAGACGAGCTCAGGACAGTGAAGAGAACACTTTCATCGTCTCCATGGATATGGAAAGATGGAAGGTGAGTCAGACGCTAGGTTCAGTGTCAAGACTGGTGGTTGTTACCTCCCTGTATGATGCTATGTAGATCTCTTACCAGAATCACGCGTTTCCATCTCAGACTGTTCCATCATTTGAGATAACAATCAAGCACTGTCTTATTTGTCATTTCAAAATCCTAGTGTCGTTGGCGCGCTACCGTCTTAGACTGTATCATCACTTAAGATAAAGGTCCAAACATTATCCTTTTTGTCATTAAAAAAATCCTTTTATGTTTGGACGTTACCATCTTAGACTGTATCATCACTTAAGATAACAGTCAAGCGCTGTCCTCTTTGTCATTTAAAAAATCCTCGCGTTATTGGTGCGCTACCATCTTAGACTGTATCTTCACTTGAGATAACGGTCAATCGCTCTGCTGTTTGTCATTTACAAAATCCTCTTGGCTCACTACCATTTTAAACTGTATCATCACTCAAAATTACAGTCAAGCACTGACATGTTTGTCATTAAAGAACCCTCGTGTTGTTAGCGTTCTACCATCTTAGAGTGTATCATCACTTGAGATAACAGTCAATCACTTTCCTGTTTGTAATCAAGTCATGTTAGCGCGCTACCATCTTAGACCGTATCATCACTAAGATAAAAGTCCAAACATTATCCTGTTTTTTCATTTAAAAGATCCTCTTAGCGCGCTACCATCTTAGACTGTATCATCACTTGACATTAAGGTCCAAACATTATCCTGTTTGTCATTTAAAAAATTCCGCGTTATTAGCGCGCTACCATCTTAGACTGTATCATAACCAATCAATAAAATTTTTATTATTCATTTTTCTAGGCTATGGTGGAAGCGCTAGGTATTAAGACACCAATGATGAAGATAATATCTAAGAACATTACGACGAATTCATCGGAATCGGATGATTGAAATTCGACTAATCGTAATCGGATAGAATTCGACTAAAGTTACCTGTGATATAAATATAAATGTGTTATATAAATCGTAATCCTAATGAACTAATGCAAGGTGTGAGGAGACCGTTACCGAAATCTAAGACAGACGATAGTACTAATGGATAAACACCGCTGCGCCTGTGCGTTCGTTGACCCAAGCGACACCTGATTTTTGTTAAACTGTTATTGTTTTTTTTAAACAGAATCTATCTTTTTCCGTGTCATTATCAAAGGTGTCATTAGTACGGTCGTCTGTTTTCGTTTTCGGAAGCGGTCTCCTAACATCTTGTATTATATATTGCCTACCTCCATCATCACTTAACCTTTTTTAACCCGAGATTGTCTTTAAGAAATAAGACCGCCCATTTTATTTTAATTACTCTTACATATAAGGTTAATTTATTGTATATTATAAGAATGAAATGTGCAATTACAGCATATTTATAAAAGTTATTTGAAAGTTATAGTACAACATTGAGGCCTTAATATGTTTTTATTGTTGTTTTGTTGTTGTTGATATGTACTTATTATGATTGTTTTTCTCTTCTCTTCGCCTTTATATGTGTAATTGTTAGAACAAAACAAAATAGATGCGTAAAAGTAAAAAAAAATGTTCATTTATTACATCATTTCAAATAAACCGAGACTAAACCATATGTATTGAGAACAAACAATACCAAACATCGATATTATGTTCATCATTTGAAATAAACCTAGACTAAATCATATGTGATGACAGCAAACAATACCAAACAAAGATATTATGTTCATCATTTGATATAAATCAAGATTTAAACCATATGTGATGAGAGCAAACAATACCAAACAAAGATATTATGTTCATCATTTGAAATAAATCAAGACTAAACCATATGTGACGAGAGCAAACAACACCAAATATATCATCATTTGAAATAAACCAAGACCGAACCATATGTGATGAGGGCAAACAACACCAATCAAATATTATGTTCAATATTTAAAATAATCTCGACTAAACCATATATGATGAGAGCAAACAATTACAAGCAAAATTATTGTGTTCATCGTATGAAATAAACCAAGACCAAACCATATGTGATGAGAGCAATCAACGCCAATCCGATATTATGTTCATCATTTAAAATAAACCAAGACTAAACCATATATGATGAGAGCAAACAGCAGCAAACAAATATATATTGTTCATCATTTGAAATAAAAAAGACTAAACCATATGTGATGAGAGCAATCAACACCAAACAAAGATATTATGTTCACCATTTGAAATAAAACAAGACTTAACCATATGTGATGAGAGCAAACAACACCAAACAAAAATTATGTTCATCATTTGAAATAAACCAAGACCAAACCATATGTTATGAGAGCAAACAACACCAAACAAACATTATGGTCATCATTTGCAAAAAAACAAGACTAAACCATATCTTATGAGAGCAAATAACACTAAACAAAGATATTATGTTCATCATTTGAAATAAAACAAGACTAAACCGTATATGATGAGAGCAAATAACACCAAACAATGATATTATTTTCATCATTTGAAATAAAACAAGACTAAACCGTATATGATGAGAGCATACAACACCAAACAAAGATATTATGTTCACCATTTGAAATAAAACAAGACTAAACCATATATGATGAGAGCAAACAACACTAAACAAAGACATTATATTCATCGTTTGAAATAAAACAAGACTAAACCATGTGATGAGAGCAAATAAATACATTATGTTCATCATTTGAAATAAAACAAGACTAAACCATATGTGATGAGAGCAAACTACACCAAACAAATATGTTCATCATTTAAAATAAACCAAGACCAAAATATATGTCATGAGAGCAAACGAAGAAATTATGTTCATCATTTGAAATAAAATAAGACTAAACCATATGTGATGAGAGCAAACAACACCAAACAAAGATATTATGTTCATCGTTTAAAATAAACCAAGACTAAACGATATGTGCTGAGAGCAAGCAACACCAAACAAAGATATTATGTTCACCATTTGAAATAAAATAAGACTAAACCGTATATGATGAGAACAAACAACACCAAACAAAGATATTATGTTCACCATTTGAAATAAAATAAAACTAAACCATATCTGATGTGAGCAAACAACACCAAACAATGATATTGTGTTCATCATTTGAAATAAAACAAGACAAAACCATATCTTATGAGAGCAAACAACACCAAACAAAGATATTATGTTCACCATTTGAAATAAAACAAGACTAAACCATATGTGATGAGAGCAAACAACACCAATCAAATATAAAGTTCAATATTTAAAATAATCTCGACTAAACCATGTATGATGAGAGCAAACAACACCAAACAAATATATTATGTTCACCATTTGAAATAAAACAAGACTTAACCATATGTGATGAGAGCAAACAACACCAAACAAAGATATTATGTTCATCGTTTGAAATAAATGAAGACTAAACCATATGTGACGAGAGCAAACAACACCAAAGATATCATCATTTGAAATAAACCAAGACCGAACCATATGTGATGAGGGCAAACAACACCAATCAAATATTATGTTCAATATTTAAAATAATCTCGACTAAACCATATATGATGAGAGCAAACAATTACAAGCAAAATTATTGTGTTCATCGTATGAAATAAACCAAGACCAAACCATATGTGATGAGAGCAATCAACGCCAATCCGATATTATGTTCATCATTTAAAATAAACCAAGACTAAACCATATATGATGAGAGCAAACAGCAGCAAAGAAATATATATTGTTCATCATTTGAAATAAAAAAGACTAAACCATATGTGATGAGAGCAAGCAACACCAAACAAAGATATTATGTTCACCATTTGAAATAAAACAAGACTTAACCATATGTGATGAGAGCAAACAACACCAAACAAAAATTATGTTCATCATTTGAAATAAACCAAGACCAAACCATATGTTATGAGAGCAAACAACACCAAACAAACATTATGGTCATCATTTGCAAAAAAACAAGACTAAACCATATCTTATGAGAGCAAATAACACTAAACAAAGATATTATGTTCATCATTTGAAATAAAACAAGACTAAACCATATGTGATGAGAGCAAACAACACCAAAGAAAGATATGTTCATCATTTGAAATAAACCAAGATCAAACCATATGTGATGAGAGCAAACAACACCAAACAAAGATATGTACATCACTACCAACATATGGTGGTTTTGTGGGTTGTAAGTTTTGTAGGTATGTTGGTTCGTTTTATGATCATTGATCGTCAATGTTGATGCTGATGATTTAATTTGATTTTTGTCGAGAATTCTGTAGTCGTCCCGTCACGATCTTCAAAGTCGATGAGGTGACAAATTGAAACCTAAATCATCTACTACAAGGTTATTTGATCTGTAAGATCTACAGTGGCGTGTGCTACTGACGCATGCCGTGGCGAAACGTCGCCACATCGCCTTTTCCTACGTGGTTCGGCGATCTATTTTCTCTCGCCCTAACTACCTATTGTATACTAGCGGACCCAACAGACTTGGTTCTGTCAAAAACAATCATCAATGTGGCAGATTTCAGTTTTATGAATGATTTTCGAAATGAAATTACAGCAGTACTAAACATCTAAAGCTTTTACATTTTTGTGACTATTCAATTTGATTTGAACTTTGTCCTACAGTAATAAAGGGCAAATTGACTCTTTGACGTTAGGAAAACACCTACATTGCTTAGACAACAGTGAGTACTTGTAATTTATTATGAACTTTATTGAATAGCAATAAATCCAATTTATTGTGTTTTTTTGCAAGCTACTTGAAGGATCGCTCTCAGTACGTTGAGATCGGCAAATACGAGTCAAATACGTATTTCACCAGGTCCGGTGTTAGTCAGGGAAGTACACTTGGTCCGACACAATTTCTGATCATGATAAATGATTTACCAAAAGTAGTAAAAACTTCTATGTGTCTATTATTTGCAGATGATTTAAAAATATACAATAAGGTTGAAAATTCTAAGGACACTGAATGCATACAAATAGATATAGATGCAGTAACAGAATGGGCAGACTTAAATAAATTATCATTCAATGAGGATAAATGTAAAGTTATAACATTTTCAAGATCCAAAACACCTATAGTAAATAATTACACAATAAAGGGGAAACAAATTAACAGAGTAAATGAAATTAGGGACTTAGGATTAATATTAGACCAAAGATTAGTTTTCAAAAATCACTACAATAGTATATGTAAATCTGCTCATAAAAGTCTAGGATTCATAATTAGGATATCGTCACAGTTTTCTGATATCAGAGTAGCGATATTACTGTATAAATGTTTTGTCCGCAGCAAACTTGAATATGGGGCCATCGTTTGGGATCCATATGAAATGAAATATGTAACGTTAATAGAGAAAATTCAAAAAAAATTCGCACGCTATCTTTATAAAAGACTCTATGGATATTACCCACATTTATATCCGTCTATTTTTATAGGTGCCATGGTTGGCTTAGAGACGCTAGAGTTCAGGCGTAAATTATTATCTATAGTGCACTACTATAAGCTCTTAAATGGCGAGGTGGACAATCCGATTGCCCTTGCGCGTGTAGGACTCGTAGCACCGAGACGGTACATGTGCGGTGCGGCCGGGGCCAGCGGTCCGCGACGGCGACCGCGGCTGCTGGCATCGGGAGAGCAGCCGCGGACACGTCGCGGGTCCGCAGCACCTACTCATCGCGTAGTAGAGCATCTTAATAAAATATTGGTCCAAATCCCGGATACTGATGTGTTCGGGCAAACGATTACATCATTTATAAAAAATGTTTCAGTATATTTTAATAAATAATTTTTATCATTTATATATAATATGTAATTATAAAAAACCTAACTTGTATACGATTTGGCGAGAGCTGTTAGTGTACTGTTTGATAAATAAATAAATAAATAAATAAAGGTCAAATTGACTCTACATTTTAGTTAGAAAACGTTTGTACGGGAAACAGAAAATGGCTGTTTTTAGGCATCTCTCCTGCAATTATTCGAACTTTACTCGTCGTAAAAACCATCTTTGGACTTCAGCGACCATTTAAAAAAAAAATTGCAGAAATTGGTCCAGGCGTCGTTGAGTTATGGGCTTACCATCACATTTTGCAATTCATTTTTTATATTATTAGGTTTTTTGATTGTAATGCGTGCCAATTGCCATAATACAACACGAATAAAGCGTTAAAAAGTGAAAATAATCTGTCATCAGGTATTTTATGGGTCTAAACGAAATTGGCAAATATCTATTAGTAGTTACTAACAAGTTAGTAAAAACTAATAGGTTGGCATAGAGAATTATTAATATTTTTACAAAACATTTGTTTCCGTTTGAGGGTATCCAAAAAAAAAAAGACCAAACAAATAAAAACCTTGTATAGTTGAAATAATGTCTGCCAAAAATACAGATATAAAATGTTTCATAATGACACTGGGATAACGAGTTAAAATAAAATTTACTAACTACCAACATGTGGTGGTTTGTGGGTTGTAAGTTTTGTAGGTTTTCGTAGTGTCGTGAAGTTTTGTAGGTATGTTGGTTCGTTTTCTGATTATTGACCGTCAATTTTGATGCTGATGATTTGATTTGATTTTAGTCGAGAATTCTGTAGTCGTCCCGTCAAGATCTTCGACAAAGTCGATAAAGTGACAAAATAAAACTTTAATCATCTACTACAAAGTTATTTGATCTGTATGATCTACAGTGGCGTGTGCTACTGACGCATGCCGTGGCGAAACGTCGCCACATCGCCTTTCCCTACACGGTTCTACGATACGATACGATCTATCTTCTCTCGCCCCAACTACCTATTGAATACTAGCAGGTCAATGTTGATAATGATGTTTGTTTGAGGTCGTGGATTTAGTTATTATCAAATTGAAACTTTAAATAAATAAATAATTGTTTATTGTAAACAATTACATAAGTGTTGGTGAGTTGGAGCTCTGACTTCTGAACTAGTGTTAACCGTCCATCAGAAGTCAGTTCCTTCCCTTACAGGTACTAAATACTGGTGTTTACAAATAGTAATAATAATAAAAAAGATAAAAAAAAACAAACAATATCACCTGTGTAATCACGTGTAGGAATGGGTGTGTACGGGTGTGCGGGCGTGTGTATGTGTGTGTGTGTGTGTGTGTGTGTGTTTGTGTTTGTGCGTATGTGTAATGCATGTACGATGATGTGATGAATGGGATGATAACATCTGTTAAAGTTATTTTGCTTAGATGCGCATAATAAAAAGCTCCTCTACCTCTTCATTATTAAGTTGTTTTAGCCTTTTCTTTTAATTTGTAGCTTGTGAGGTTTTTGTTTTATTGATTTTATGATAAAGAATAGGTGCAAGATTATTATATTGTTGCCACGCAAATTTGCTATTTACTTTAACTAATGGGAAACGATTTATTCATAGGCATTGTACCCGCATGGCATTTAAATCTAATTACGTAATAATCAACATTTTCATACGAAAATACTTTTACTTGTTCTAATTATCATTATGTTCACAGATATTTGGTAAACACTGCCACATTCCCAGGGACATAAGTTTTTTTCCCTGCAAGTGTAAATGTGTCTGTGTGGACTATAAAGTAAAATTAAAATTAAATGAGATCATTGTAAAAACTTTCATAATATCTTGGCACGAGATTAGCCTCAAATAATTGCAATAAATCACGCTTTTTGCGTTCTGTAATTGGTATTTTTGAAGTGTAAGCTTGCTTCAAGGGTATTTCATCTATTCTTCGGTTGCCTCTATTGCCGCGTAATTTTTTTGGTTAAAGAATAGCTTTAGCTTCATCCCAGTTTACAATTTTGTAAGTGGTTCGATATTCGTAATTTTGACAATTTTTGGTGAATTTAATACTTTTAATGTCACCAATTTTAATAACATCGCCATTAACATTTTTCAACATGTTGTTCAAGTTCATGTTGCCCTCAAGTGATTTCAAATCGAAGAAATCGTCATAATTCATCTCGTTTACCACAAATGGCTTGGCAGTCTTTTTGGCTCCACGAATTAGGGAAATGTATTGATGATTTTTGGCTCTAGACACAGATTTTCCTATTACGGAATGAGCAGCGTCACCTACATTTTGCGTGTGACCACGAATCAAAAATATGTGTTGAGTTAATTTGTAAGTGACTCACTGCATAGTAGTACATTGCAATAACAAATCGATTTTTTTGCCGACCACAGCAATTATCGGAATAAATGATGACAGCCTGGTTTTTCAAATGCAATCTTCTCCGGGTATTTATAGACACACAACCCTATTTCGTTACCTCCTCTATTGCCCAACCCTTCGTGCCAAAAGTAACAAGTTGTTTCTTGCTTGTTTGCATTCGATATTGTTAAATTGTAACAATTAAGTCTTGATTTGTAGTAGAAAGAGCTTGATTTGCCAACAGGGCAGAGTAACACAGCTTGCAAGTCATAGATGAAAACAATTGTGTTGGTGTCTGGTTCATGACATATTTTCATATCCCTGTCTTTTTCATGTCTACTTAAGCTTTTTTCTTCCTGATGTAAATTGAAGCTGTCACGTAATTTATTCTTTTCTTCTTCAGAGGCATTTTCGTATGCTTCACATTCATCGCAACGATCTTTTTTGGACTTGAAAAATCCAATTTTAAAATCGCGGTTGAAAATCCGTGAGTAGGCGTCGTAGTTTACAATAGGCCTGTTATTCTGTTTCTGAATTTCGGAATAATTTCTCTGTAATTCTGCTACTGTCAAACTCCCATCAATGAATTGTCTGCTAGTATTAGCCCTTAGTGACTCTCGACCTTTGGAATTGATTCGATATGATCCTTTACTGCTTGTATAACTTCAGGTTGCAATTNCCATTCAACACAGCCCTTAGTTGCAAGTGTCAGTTTGTTTATACGAGTCCTCTCCTTTTTCCCTTGACATAAATATAAAGGTATGATGATAAAATAAAGATAAAATGCATTATTTTATACATTACATATTGGTGAGAGCAATGGGCATGCTCATAACTCCTTCAAAACAAGTGCTCATTGCTCCATCTGCATAATAATACAACTTAAAATTCACTATCGGCTTGAGGCTCGAATTTTTCTTTTTTTTAGACGATGCATTATCATCCTCATCAGAATCATCACCAGACTGGAACCATGATCTTTTACCAAATATGATCCTTTCACCTCCAGTTAGATGTCTATCAATTATTTCCTTCATATGTCTGTTGAGGGTGGCATTCATTATGGGACTTTATTGAAGAATCTCTTATTGCCTTGTAGCAGCTCCCTGCTATGTATGTGTATCTCTCTTCACCTTCAGAGATATTGGGCTTATCACTTTCTAATTTTCTAACGCTAATTATTTTCTTCCCACAATAGCCTCAATAGGATACAACCTATAGCCCTCCAACAAACCTGTCCTGAATGTACCTCTGTTCAACTTTATACACGTCTTGGAAGTATTTACTCCGTAAAGTGTATACGCTATTTTGGTAGCATCATATTTATATACACCTTCGTTTCCTTCTATAGGGTTTTCCAATAAGGGGTTTCATTTTGATATTTAAAAAAAAGGAGTATATTAGGTGAGAGAGATGCTATCACCCGATTTAGGTAAAAACTTCACCATCTGTGCATTTCTCCAATTAAATTCTCTTTTTTTGATCTTATCTTTTATTCGGTCATAGTTGTGAATATACATGTTAAATAGACGTTTAATAGTTCTCTTGCAGCTGAAATAACCAATCAACTTATCGGAGGGACAATCTACAATTTCTGAAAAAGGTCTCAAATCCCTTCCACTCACTATCAAGTTTATTTTTTGCCCAGTTGACCTCAAACTAGTACCCAATCTTTGTCAAACTCCATGTTAAAAGATCCTGTAGTCATGTATTCTTGTCTGTCATTTATAGTCAAATTTCCTACTTGTTTAGTACCTTGAGATGATATTTTCGACCAATCATTCAATGTACTCGTACATCCTATAATTTCTTGAGGTTTTTCCACTATTCTCTTTCTTATCTCCTTACGAACATTTTGTATATTCTTCCCCCTTGTATCGGTAAATTGCCACAAAATTTAAGTTCCTATGTGCACTAAAAGCCCTTTCAAATCTCTAACAGTAGTAAAATTTGTGCTCACGGACTTCAATATAGTGTTTGAACGAGTAAAGCTCCCGCGCATTTCTCTGAATCTAAAGTTATTGAGTTCCGTTAGCAGAATTCCCTGTTATTCCAAAACCTGATTGATTGAAAATATCCAACCTCATACCCTCAGAAGGGATTGGACATATCGTGAGATTTTCATAATCTCTTTCAAGAGTTATTGGCTTTCCCATTAAGACTTAATGTTGTGCTGCCTACCCCTTGGTGTAGGGATTGATCGTCTATATATTTTGTTAACGGTTCTTTGTTTATTCGCATTGTTTTTATTACTTCTATAGCTTCATTTGGGAAAATCTTAGCTATGCCTTCCCTTAGAATATATCTCCCTATGTTTTCTATTTCATCTTTCCAGATACCATTTTCTCTCTCGGACATGTCAATATTGTAATTAGTTAGAACGAAGTTATTGTGACATAGAGCAGGCTTTAGTGGTGCTAAAGATCCGTCTAATCCTGGTAGCATGGGCATGTATCTATCAGCAGGATCCTTAGAGTTTATCAATACTCTTATCTGCCGAGCCAAAGGCATTTTAGTTTCAATCTTCAAGTTAATTAAACTCATGACTTTCTCTATCAATGCTTTGGTTATTCTCTCTGAAGGTATAGTTAAATCAGGGAACATTATTTCTTTTATCAAATCCTCCCTCAATGCTGAAGGAACTTCAATAACAGGGTTTCGTGTCCTCACAATCTTTCTATCCAAGATTGGTTGACCCCATTTTATTCTGGAACTTTTCCATCTTACATCTGAGTATACGTGTGCTTGTTTTCTTCCTTCAGCTAATAGTATATCTATGATCTTTGTCAGGGAGAGGACTAGACGTTATCCACCAGTCAACACAGCCCTTAGTTGCAAGTGTCAGTTTAGTGTTTGGCCGAGTAAAGGTCCCGCGCATTTCTCCGAATCTAAAGTTATTGAGTTCGATAGCATAATTCCCTGTTATTCCAAAACCTGATTGATTGAAAATATCCAATCTCATACCCTAAGAAGCGATTGGACCTATCGTGAGATCTTCATAATGTCTTTCAAGAGACAAGCGCAGCAAGATGAGCAGGGCTGGCGCTGCCGTAACAAACTATAAAATATTTACCAAAATATGTAATGCATATTTAATTTTTTTTTTTATTATTTTAAAGATCTAAATCGAATATTGCAAATACAGTATAATTACTACCGAGTTTCTTGGAATAATCTGTGACACAAAGCTCTATATGTAGTGAGAGTAAACAATACCAAACAAAAATATTGTTTGTATCAACTTGGACAAACGAAAACTTTACAATAATCAACAGAATATCATATACAACAAAAGTAAAGCAATTTTAAAACTGGAATTAATATAATTTGGTAATTTAAAAATCAATATCCAGATTGTTTGTAAAAAAATTTGAAGTGAAAGCAAACAATACCAAACAAAAATATATTTTTTATTATTTATTAGGAAGCCAATATTATATGCAATGTTTATACTTATGCTAAATCATATGACAAATATACTAGTTATACATTGAATATCACACTTGTAGGCTAACTTGGCATGCAATACAAATATGTTACGTCTACAATTAAACATAAGCAATAGGTTTTACGAGGTATGACAATTAAGTATGCCTATTCCATTGCAAGAGTAAATACTATCTTAATACTGTACAACAATGAGAATTGCACTGGAACCACGAAAAGTTTATAGATTCCAAACTTCTCCTCATCATGTGTTGTTAATGAAACGTGTATGCTATTATAACCGACTCTATTATCTATTACCTACAACAGACGTGTTATCAGTTCGGCCTTCATTTTGTCTTGCTTTACAGACTGGATTCGCAATAACATCTTTTACACTTTTCGCGTGACAAACTTTTAGATTGCCAATGAAGTTTGTTAAATTCGACTCTTCCCTATTATCTAAAGAGAAAACCAAATTCTGGGTCTTTGAACTATTATGTATTCCAAGTTCATTGGCTTTACCCGATCCATGTAAGTGTGCTTCCCTTTGTTGTCTATCTGTTTTCGTATCGGCAATGCTTTCAATGACCTTTATAAGGTACCGTATATGATGTCTGCGATAGATGTTGCATCATCCCTTTAGTCAAATGTTCGAAATATGTTGCCATAGTTGTGACAAAGTCGAAAACATCGTTGGAGCCATCCAGTTCTGGAGTTTCAAATCATTGAAAGTGTTTCTCCGTATACGAGCTCGGCAGTTGTTGTTTGAAGGTCTTCTTTGAAAGCCGCACGCATTCTAAGAGGACCAGTGGTAGACCCTTTGTCCATGAGTCTCCGTGGCACATTAAAGAGGTCTTTCGTTGTCTGTGGACGCGTTCTATCATGCTATTTACGGCAGGATAATTGGCTGTGGTTCGGATGAGTTTCGTGGCTACGCTGAGCATTAATTGGCGAAACAGATCTAACTCAAATTGAATTCCACTCTTAATTTATTAAATAGCTCATTAGTAACATCAGGGTGGCAAACGCCGGAGTAGTCGAGGAGTGGTAGAAGAAGAGTTTGCGCAACTAATTTTTGCGTTTGGAAACGAAGGAGATTCTGCAGCCGCGTAATGTAGTCACTGACCTCATTAACTTGTGCTATCTAAGACAGGTTACAATCTAGTGTAAATCCTAGGTTTATAAGCTTGTTTCAAAAGGCAGTTGACGTCCCATTGCAAGAAAGGCCGGGAGCATTGTTTAAATCTAAACCGAAAGTTTCGATTGTAAATGACTTCGTATTAAATATAAACAAATAAATATAGTTCAAAGAAAATTATTAATTCTAAGAACACCAAAAAAGATACAATATGGAAATCGTTTAAGCGTTGGTTCCTTAGAATTGGAAATTTCCCTCAGCAAGCATAAAGTCACGTGATTCGCACATCCCATTATTTATTTTTTCCCACTTTGTAGTGCCTGTTATTGTCATCGTAACAGAATCCTTCAAGCAATGTGTCTTTTGTCTTTTTTTAATGCAAATTGTAAGAAAAGCTGTGTGAGGCCTTCCAAGTTTGTTGTTCACGCCGGCCGTGACCTTACGATTGACCTCGACCCCTTTACTCGGGCCCATGCAGAACTTCAGGTCGGGTCGGTCCCTGAGACGGTGGGAGGAGAATTTGTCGGGGAGAATTCCACCTGGAGGGTCGAAACAGATGTGGTCGGCACCTACCTCGAATCCCGTTCGCCGGCCTCCTCGGGCGGCCACGACTCTGTGCCGGTGGCTGGTCACGTGTGGGTGTGTTTGTGATTGTGTGGAGTGCATGTATATATGTTACGTGAACTGCAAAGCGACGCGGAGGCTGCTCTCAGCGACGCCGGTCTGCCGGTATCCACTCCAAGGCGGTATTTCTGCGTCCATGCACAGAAAAACTCTGTATGCGTGATCCTGCCGCGCTTCGTCTGATTCGAGAAAGGGGTGCAAACTAAATGGTTCTTAAGGCGCTGACTTCACCAATCGTAATTACAATACCAATAAACCGCGTGGATACTACGCTTTTTTCCAAAATAGACGAGCGGGCCACTTTTGGCCCCGACGCGACGTCTCTTGGCAGGCAGTAGTCAATTTACACCCCTCCACCAATACCGTCGGTTTATGGTTGTAAACATGTGAATAGTTTGGTATCCTAAGAAAATTCGCATCGGAATCAGATTTTATCCAGGTTTCAGTCAGTAAAATCGACTGCACAGAGCTGTTAAATGATTTTATAATGCATTTTAGTTCATCCATTTTGCCAGATTTAAGTAAACTCCTTACAGTAGCATAGAAAATTTTTAAGGACGAGGCAGTCGTTATTACTTTCATATGGTCATGGGTGATTTGATATGTAATAGGGTCATTCATATAAGATGATTTTAAGACTCCATTCGGTTTTTTCAAAATATAATATTGAGATTTTCGGTATTCCGTTGGAGTATTTTATACTTAGGTCGGTTTCACCGTTATTCAGGTTTTGTAGGCACACTTAAAGCGAAGATCTAAAATTGTTGCTTTAGCAAGATGCAAATGTCGCTCTAGTGGATCTAGTTTCGCCATAACAAAATTTTGCAAACTCTTCTGTACAGCAGCACCAAATTCGGTGAAAGATTTTGCTTGTTCAAGTCCCTTCTGAAGTAAGTTAGCAATACTTACACCAGTATCATCGTAAATCGCAGATTCAGACAACTCGATGAAATTATATCTCAACAGGTTCTTCAGTCATAGTAATAGTTGAAGTCGACAAAACAGGTGAACTGGTTCTTATTGTCTTTTGTTGAGGTTCTGCAGCTCCTGGTGTAATATTCACTTCACTTGACCTTGGTTATGTATTTTTAAATAGCTAAAACGGTGGTTTATTTTTTAGATATGCAGCCAAGTTAAGCCAGTTAGCTCCTCTATTGCCCAACTGTTTGCATTCGAAATTGTTAAATTGTAATAGTTAAGTCTTGATTTGTAGTAGAAAGAGCTTGATTTGCCAACAGGGCAGAGTAAGTAACACAGCTTGCAAGTCATAGATGAAAGCAATTGTGTTGGTGTCAGGTTCATGACATATTTTCATATCCCTGTCTTTTTCATGTCTACTTAAGCTTTTTTCTTCCTGATGTAAATTGAAGCTGTCACGTAATTTATTCTTTTCTTCTTCAGAGGCATTTTCGTATGCTTCACGTTCATCGCAACGATCTTTTTTGGGCTTGAAAAATCCAATGTTAAAATCGCGGTTGAAAATCCGTGAGTAGGCGTAGTAGTTTACAATAGGCCTGTTATTCTGCTTCTGAATTTCTGAATAATTTCTCTGTAATTCTGCTACTGTCAAACCCCCATCAATGAATTGTCTGCTAGTATTAGCCCTTAGTGACTCTCGACCTTTGG